>JAIGNY010003510.1:107500-360000 GCA_020152595.1 Chiridota heheva
CGCTGTTGTCAAAGGAAGGTGGATAAGAGAACCGCCGACATCTGGCGTACATCCTTCTAATCGCACACGCTCTCAACTTGTTTGTATTCAGGGATTGTTTTGACAGGTTTTCTTTGTCACATGATGCTGGTTTTGCCACGCGATTGGCCCACAGTCTGAAGCTTTAATTTTAATTAAAAGCCCTTACTGTAGTGTTTACGAAGATTGTATCATTAAAAGAAAAACCCTTACAATAACATGTTGAGAGTTAAGGAGCCCTGGAAGTTTGTAATTTGTTGGAAAGGGAACATTTGTAAACAGCTTTCGATAGTCCTTTTGAACTATAATGTTATAATTTCCCTCTAACATCATAAACTTCCCTGACGAGGTTTGCAAGGTTTCTAATCTTTTCCTTTGCCTCCAATAATCTAAAGTTTCCAATGGCACCAGAATATACATTGTCATTATGGACATTTCAAAACAACTCCCAGTGGGTCTGCAACCAGTGAGTTTGCAATTGAAAAGGCCGTGGCTGTCTTGATATAATGCCCTGCACTATAGCTTTCTGGACGTTAAACTATGCTAACTAAATCAAATCAATATTAAGTGAGGTAATCCCATCTCTTGCATGGGCATTCTAGATCATGTTGAGTGTTTTTAGGTGTATGGGTGGGGAGGGGGTAGAGTTGTGACTTACTGTCATGTTGAGTGTTTTTAGGGTGTATGGGTGGGGAGGGGTAAAGTTGTGACTTACTGTCTTGTTGGGTGTTTTTAGGGTGTATGGGTGGGGGAGGGGGTAGAGTTGTGACTTACTGTCATGTTGAGTGTTTTTAGGGTGTATGGGTGGGGAGGGGGTAGAGTTGTGACTTACTGTCATGTTGAGTGTTTTTAAGGTGTATGGGTGGGGGAGGGGGTAGAGTTGTGACTTACTGTCTTGTTGAGTGTTTTTAGGGTGTATGGGTGGGGAGGGGGTAGAGTTGTGACTTACTGTCTTGTTGAGTGTTTTTAGGTGTATGGGTGGGGGGGGGGTAGAGTTGTGACTTACTGTCATGTTGAGTGTTTTTAGGTGTATGGGTGGGGGAGGGGGTAGAGTTGTGACTTACTGTCTTGTTGAGTGTTTTTAGGGTGCATGGGTGGGGAGGGAGTAGAGTTGTGACTTACTGTCATGTTGAGTGTTTTTAGGTGTATGGGTGGGGGAGGGGGTAGAGTTGTGACTTACTGTCATGTTGAGTGTTTTTAGGGTGTATGGGTGGGGAGGGGGTAGAGTTGTGACTTACTGTCATGTTGAGTGTTTTTAGGGTGTATGGGTGGGGAGGGGGTAGAGTTGTGACTTACTGTCATGTTGAGTGTTTTTTTAGGGTGTATGGGTGGGGGCGGGGGGTAGAGTTGTGACTTACTGTCTTGTTGAGTGTTTTTAGGGTGTATGGGTGGGGGGGGGGTAGAGTTGTGACTTACTGTCATGTTGAGTGTTTTTAGGTGTATGGGTGGGGAGGGGGTAGAGTTGTGACTTACTGTCATGTTGAGTGTTTTTAGGGTGTATGGGTGGGGGAGGGGGTAGAGTTGTGACTTACTGTCTTGTTGAGTGTTTTTAGGGTGTATGGGTGGGGAGGGGGTAAAGTTGTGACTTACTGTCATGTTGAGTGTTTTTAGGGTGTATGGGTGGGGAGGGGGTAGAGTTGTGACTTACTGTCTTGTTGAGTGTTTTTAGGGTGTATGGGTGGGGAGGGGTAGAGTTGTGACTTACTGTGATGTTGAGTGTTTTTAGGGTGTATGGGTGGGGAGGGGTAGAGTTGTGACTTACTGTCTTGTTGAGTGTGTTTAGGGTGTATGGGTGGGGAGGGGTAGAGTTGTGACTTACTGTCATGTTGAGTGTTTTTAGGGTGTATGGGTGGGGAGGGGGTAGAGTTGTGACTTACTGTCATGTTGAGTGTTTTTAGGGTGTATGGGTGGGGAGGGGGTAGAGTTGTGACTTACTGTCTTGTTGAGTGTTTTTAGGGTGTATGGGTGGGGGAGGGGGTAAAGTTGTGACTTACTGTCATGTTGAGTGTTTTTAGGTGTATGGGTGGGGAGGGGGTAAAGTTGTGACTTACTGTCTTGTTGAGTGTTTTTAGGGTGTATGGGTGGGGAGGGGGTAGAGTTGTGACTTACTGTCATGTTGAGTGTTTTTAGGGTGTATGGGTGGGGGAGGGGGTAGAGTTGTGACTTACTGTCTTGTTGAGTGTTTTTAGGGTGTATGGGTGGGGGGGGGTAGAGTTGTGACTTACTGTCATGTTGAGTGTTTTTAGGGTGTATGGGTGGGGAGGGTGGTAGAGTTGTGACTTACTGTCTTGTTGAGTGTTTTTAGGGTGTATGGGTGGGGAGGGGGTAAAGTTGTGACTTACTGTCTTGTTGAGTGTTTTTAGGGTGTATGGGTGGGGAGGGGGTAGAGTTGTGACTTACTGTCATGTTGAGTGTTTTTAGGGTGCATGGGTGGGGGAGGGGGTAGAGTTGTGACTTACTGTCATGTTGAGTGTTTTTAGGGTGTATGGGTGGGGTAGGGGGGTAAAGTTGTGACTTACTGTCATGTTGAGTGTTTTTAGGGTGTATGGGTGGGGGAGGGGGTAAAGTTGTGACTTACTGTAAGAAACCAGATTAAAATGCTTGTAGATATAAGTTCTCAATGTTTCAGGAAGTTTTCATTCATGAAGAAATCTAAGTAGCCCATGAATGTACAGTACTAGTATTGATGATCAGTGCATGATTGAATAGTTTGCAAGGATTGTAAATTTACCAATTCATTTTATAGAACAATATGCTATACACTATCATCGTTTGGCTACATTAAGTTCTTACATAATAAATTGTGTGACCTGATTTAAATTCAATGCAAGAGGGATACTTCGGGTAACCCTAACCCTAACCCTGACCCTGAGGGATACTTCACCAGAGGTTTAGTAGGCGGAATTCAAATAGGTATCCTACAACAAAGGGGATTAATCATGAATATTGGGGTTATGCAGTGCATGATTAGATGCAGTGCATGATTAGATGCAGTGCATGATTAGATGCAGTGCATGATTAGATGCAGTGCATGATTAGATAATTGCACAATTATTGTTTTAATTATGATAGTGCTTGTCTAGATGCAAGAAAGCATAGCATTACTATTGATGTTTTAAAGAAAATTTTGATCAAAATAATGGTACTTTTTAATTGCATTTGCATGCATACATACATTTCTTAGTATAGATAACAAGACGATATGCTACAAATTATATTTAGATGTTGAGATTTTTTAAGTTTTGTTGCTGACAATTCCTTGACAAGCAAATAAATTCATTTGTAATCCGTCCAACATAGACCTTTATATTTGTGATGTAAAATTGACATGCCTTCCAACAATATTGTGTGTATCAGCCTTCCAACAATATTGTGTGTATCTTTTCAAATACAACATATTTAATTCAAAAACCTTTTGTAATAATAAATGTAAAGACCAAATATATTTACCATTTGATTTTTCAGAAGTGTTGTTCAATTTTCTCATGGATTTGTCTTTGGCAAAGCTTCTCGATACAGAGAACTAATATGGACACGTAGATTGCCTCCATACTTGTACTAAAAGAAATGTGTTTTCAAATAAGACAACCAATGGTAGCTCTTTAATTGCACTGTCATGACATGGCTGTATTACGTATTGATTGTCGTGGAGAAAAATATTGCGATATATTGGTATATCGCGATATATTGGTATATCGCGATATATTGGTATATCGCGATATATTGGTATATCGCGATATATTGGTATATCGCGATATATCGGTATACCGCGATATATTGGTATATCGCGATATATCGGTATACCGCGATATATTGGTATATCGCAATACTTTTCAAGAAAACTCACGACACATTGTTAATCACTATGATTACTTTTATGATGAATGCAAAAAAATAAAAAAATTGCAGACGACATGATCACGTGACTATTACATTCATCACTCATGTGTCTGGTAATTCAGCCAACATGACCATGAAGTGAGAGCCTGAGAGGCATGTTCTGGGCCAATTTGTCATTCTTTTTGCCAACTTACATCAGAGCATGCGTGTGTGAGGTGAGGGAGCACGATTTTAATTTGGTTTTTTCATGTTTCTTGATTTTTTTGCACATTTTAATGGCCTAAACGTGACTTAGATTAAATGCCGTAACGTTAGAATTGTAATGTACACAGTAGCCTAGCCTAGTTGCATGAAAATTTCTTAGTTGAGTATTAGTTTTTAATATCGCCATATGTGATGAGAGGCATCTTTTATGTTGTGGGAAAAGAGCTATTGTGGTAATCGACCTGTCATGACAGCACTACTTTTTAATTGCTTTTGATGATAAAACAAGACAGTTTTCCAAATGTTATATAAATATTTTTTTATAATAGTTCTGTTATTGACAATTCCTTGACAAGCGAATAAATTCAATTGTGTAATCCATCCAAAATTCATATTAGTGCAAAACAATTAGCATGTCATTTAAAAGTATTTGTGTATATTTTCAAATACAAAATGTGTTTCAAATATTTGTTTTACGTCAACAAAAACCTTTCTGAATAATAAATACAAAGACCTAATGTATTTACATTTGATATTCCAGAATTGTTCAATTTTCTCATCAATTTTTCTTTGTCAAAGCTTCTCAACACAAAAAATTGATATGGTTACATAGATTGCCTCCATACTTATATTAAGTATTTTTTTCTTTTTTATATAATGCAAGGAATGAGAGTTTTTTAATTGCTTTTGATGATAAAACGACAGTTTTACAAAGATTATTCAGGTGATGAGATTTTATAATAGATATGTTGCTGATATTCCTTGACAAGTGAATAAATTTATCATGTAATCCCTCCAAAATGTATATTTGTAAAGGACAATTAGAATGTCTTTTGGTAGTAACAATTAGCGTGTCTTTTGGTAGTAACAATTAGCATGTCTTTTGGTAGTAACAATTAGCATGTCTTTTGGTAGTAACAATTAGCTTGTTTTTTGGTAGTAACAATTAGCATGTCTTTCGGTAGTAACAATTAGCATGTCTTTCGGTAGTAAAAATTAGTGTGTCTTTGGGTAGTAACAATTAGCGTGTTTTTGGTAGTAACAATAAGCGTGTCTTTTGGTAGTAACAATTAGCATGTCTTTTGGTAGTAACAATTAGCGTGTCTTTTGGTAGTAACAATTAGCGTGTCTTTTGGTAGTAACAATTAGCGTGTCTTTTGGTAGTAACAATTAGCGTGTCTTTTGGTAGTAACAATTAGCGTTTTTGGTACTGTAGTAACAATAAGCGTGTCTTTTGGTAGTAACAATTAGCGTGTCTTTTGGTAGTAGCAATTAGCATGTCTTTCTGTAGTAACAATTAGCATGTCTTCCGGTAGTAACAATTAGCGTGTCTTTTGGTAGTAACAATTAGCGTGCCTTTTGGTAGTAACAATTAGCATGGTCTTTTGGTAGTAACAATTAGCGTGTCTTTCGGTAGTAACAATTAGCGTGTCTTTCGGTAGTAACAATTAGCTTGTCTTTCGGTAGTAACAATTAGCGTGTCTTTCGGTAGTAACAATTAGCGTGTCTTTTAGTAGTAACAATTAACATGTCTTTTGGTAGTAACAATTAGCGTGTCTTTTGGTAGTAACAATTAGCGTGTCTTTCGGTAGTAACAATTAGCGTGTCTTTCGGTAGTAACAATTAGCGTGTCTTTCGGTAGTAACAATTAGCGTGTCTTTCGGTAGTAACAATTAGCGTGTCTTTTGGTAGTAACAATTAGCGTGTCTTTCGGTAGTAACAATTAGCTTGTCTTTCGGTAGTAACAATTAGCGTGTCTTTCGGTAGTAACAATTAACATGTCTTTTGGTAGTAACAATTAACATGTCTTTTGGTAGTAACAATTAACATGTCTTTTGGTAGTAACAATTAACATGTCTTTTGGTAGTAACAATTAGCATGTCTTTTGGTAGTAACAATTAGCGTGTCTTTTGGTAGTAACAATTAGCATGTCTTTTGGTAATAACAATTAGCGTGTCTTTTGGTAGTAACAATTAGCATGTCTTTTGGTAGTAACAATTAGCGTGTCTTTTCGTAGTATTTTTTGTATCTTTTCAAATACAAAATATGTATTTCATCCATGTAAATTAAAATTTGGAATGAATTTTCTTGAAAAGTGAAATGAAAGTTTTCTTGAATAGAGGATGCTAGCATCACAATTTTAGGAGGGCCTCAGTTTCACATGGCGGGGGCAGGAGGGGGAAGCCATGGTCCAACCAATTTTCTTAGAAGTGCAATTTTAATTTACGAAGAGCAAGTCTCTTTGACTAGTGAGCCTTGGCCCCGCTAGCTATGGCACTGCTCATACCCAGTAATATACACCATTGAAAGACTGCAATGGAAAACAGATGATTGTATCACTGAAAACATCCTCATCATTAGTTCCCCGGCCGGCTGGCCAACCTGACTCCTCCTCCAGCCCTTCTCCTAAGGAAGCACCTGTGCTTCTACTTTATAGACCTTTTCAAACCGTGAATAGCCGAACGTGATACCTTCAGTACTTCGACCAATCAAATGCTGGGGAAACTTTTCCTTTGTTTCCCAACCAATCAGGCGCAGGTTTGAGGGGAAAAATGTAAGCAGTAATATGCATGTGTATTTCCTTCATGTATAATGCACGTATGATACGTACGCTTGAAATTTGTTTGCATAGTTTTGTCCCATACCGTTCGTGAATTGTGCAGAAGGCCAACATTCCTCCAGTACTTTATCGGTCAAAAAGATTCCTCCAGTATACGATTGGTCCATTATGGACACGTAAATCTCGGCCATGTGACATTATTTAAATTAGTTATCCGGAATTGCCGATTCAGATATTTAAAAAGGTCTATAAGAATCTGGTTGGTAACTTAATGGTTCAATCTGATTGGTAACTTAATGGTTCAATCTGGTTGGTAACTTAATGCTTCAATCTGCTTGGTAACTTAATGGTTCAATCTGATTGGTAACTTAATGGTTCAATCTAGTTGGTAACTTAATGGTTCAATCTGGTTGGTAGTTCAATCTGGTTGGTAACTTAATGGTTCAATCTGGTTGGTAGTGTAATCTGGTTGGTAATTCAATGGTTCAATCTGGTTGGTAACTTAATGGTTCAATCTGGTTGGTAACTTAATGGTTTAGTCTGGTTGGTAACTTAATAGTTTAATCTGGTTGGTAACTTAATGGTTTTTCTTAAATCCTTGGTACTTGGAATTGGAATTGATTATAAGATTTTCCACGGTTCTAAATAAAGGTGCGTAAATTTGTCCCACGAAAAATTGCGACAGAAATGATATCAATGTAGTAGATATATCTTTATATACCTCCATCTTTCGCAATTTAATGTACTCTTCATAGCACAATTACATGGGGGGACGTTTTTAGAACAAATATTTACCACATACTGTTGTTTACTCAATCTTTTTAAGAAATATTTTTTTTTTTCTTCCCGTGAACACCAGATTTTCCTGCGGTTACAACTGCCAGAACCGTAGATGTTTTTCAAGTTCGCTAGTACTCCACAAGGAACATAGGTCACCAACAACGTCTCCTTACTTTGTTCTACCCCGGCCTATACAAGTTTGCTAGTACTCCACATGAAACAGGTCACCACAAACAACGTCTCACCACAAACAACGTCTCTCCACTTTGTCCTATCCCAGCTTATAACTACCAGCTGACCCCAAGGTGTCATCTCTGTGCCTCTGTGAAGTGAACTTAATGGTTATAGACTTAAAAATGTCTGTCAGAGGTAGTTTTCAAGTATTTTTGTGTACCTCTGGGATATTTCAGCTAAATCTTGCAAAAATTGTTGATAATGTTTTGCAAGAGTCTCTGCATCATTTCTGTGTTCACTGATAAGATTCAAAATGTATTCTTTTCTGCTTTTTATTTCCGGAAACTCTGGAAAATAAATGAGGGGAAAGAAATGTTATCTCATTCAAATATATATAAGAACAAAAAACAATCTATTAAAGCAAAGAGCCAACAGGGATGTAACCAGAAACTTGGCAGTGCATTTAAGTCTACAACGGCTTAGACTTTAACTCATGGGTGTACACAATCAATGGACAATACTCAAAATTGATTTCTTCCAATGCCTTCATAAAAATTTATACTGTGATAAACAAATCATGAGAAAGCAAAAATCAAATCCTATGCAAAAGTGACTGTGGCAACCCAGAAAACCCCCTCGATATGTGTTTCAGAGCTTCAAGGTCTGTATCAACTTTATTGGTGAATTCGGGTGGGAGAAGGGGCGTATCCAAGATAAAATGTCAAGGGGGGAGGGGGGGGCCCTAAGTCAAACCAAAACGTGTATGATGTGCATAATAACGTGTTTTATGAGTGCTTTTGTGTAACGGGAAGGCACTCCCTGAAAGGTTTTCTTTTGATTGGGGAAATTGGGAATTATCAAAAAAATTGGTAAAATCATTGGGAATTTGGCAATATTTCCCAATAAATGATGTTTTTTCGAAAATCAAAGAAAAATTGCACCAATATGAAGGAAATTTACTGAGAGTTGAACAAAAATTAAATATAAATTGCCCCAAAATGAAGAAAATTTCCCAAAAATTGAAGAAAATGTACAGAAAATAAAATAAAATGTACTGAAAATAAAAGAAAATTGAAGAAAATGAACCGAAAATCAAAGAAACATTGCCTCCAAAATAATGAAGGAAATTGACTGAAATTTGAAGTAGAATAGCCCCCAAATAAAGGAAATTTCCCAAACATTAAAGGAAATTTACCACAAAATAAAGGAAATTATAGAAAATTGTACAAGATTTAGGGAATTTGCCTAAAATTAAAAGACAAAATTGCTCCAAAATGAAAGATATTTACCGAAAATTGAAGAAAATTGAACGAAAATCAAATAAAAATTGTGTGAACATTTTCAGACACTTTGTAAAAAAGTGTCTGAAAATTCCCCCCTTCCCCCACCACAAGAAAACATGATTTTTTATATTGAACAGGAATGTGCATACAACTTTTTTTCTTCTTGGGTGGGGAACATATCAGGTCAAATTTACCCAAATTGAAAAAGAAAGAAATTTAGTGTGTTCCCAGTCATCTATTCATATAATATAACCATAACATAACTGATTTTTATGATGTACAAAAACTATATATAATTCTCCTTCATAATGGGCGGCTCACCATAGGGAGAAGACAGTGCACTTGACACCCCCCCCCGGACAATAATTCTCCTTCGTAATGGGCAACTCACCATAGGGAGAAGACAGTGCACTTGACACCCCCTTTTCCCCAGACAATAATTCTCCTTCGTAATGGGCAGCTCACCATAGGGAGAAAACAGTGCACTTGACACCCCCTACCCCCTTTCCCCTGGACAATAATTCTCCTTCGTAATGGGCAGCTCACCATAGGGAGAAGACAGTGCACTTGAAACCCCCTCCCCTTTCCCCTGGACAATAATTCTCCTTCGAATGGGTAGCTCACCATAGGGAGAAGACAGTGCACTTGACACCCCCACCTTTCCCCTGGACAATAATTCTCCTTCGTAATGGGCAGCTCACCATAGGGAGAAGACAGTGTACTTGACACCCCCCTCCCCTGGACAATAATTCTCCTTCATAATGGGCAGCTCACCATAGGGAGAAGACAGTGCACTTGACACCCCCTGGACAATAATTCTCCTTCATAATGGGCAGCTCACCATAGGGAGAAGACAGTGCACTTGACACCCCCTTTCCCCCAAAGAAAGAAGATTAATCATTGTCTTTTTGTAGTTAATTATATGCATAATTAAAGAAAAGTTCATAATGTGCCTCCCAATCATATTTCATATCCCTCTTGAAATCTCTTACAGCCACCTATGTCTTTTACAAAGTGGGGAAGGGGGACAACAGTGCTGTATACATCCTCTACAAGGTGCTGGACAAGTGTCCTCTACAAGGTGCAGGACAAGTGTCCTCTACAAGGTGCAGGACAAGTGTCCTCTACAAGGTGCAGGACAAGTGTCCTCTACAAGGTGCAGGACAAGTGTCCTCTACAAGGTGCAGGACAAGTGTCCTCTACAAGGTGCAGGACAAGTGTCCTTTACAAGGTGCAGGACAAGTGTCCTCTACAAGGTGCAGGACAAGTGTCCTCTACAAGGTGCAGGACAAGTGTCCTCTACAAGGTGCTGGACAAGTGTCCTCTACAAGGTGCAGGACAAGTGTCCTCTACAAGGTGCAGGACAAGTGTCCTCTACAAGGTGCAGGACAAGTGTCCTTTACAAGGTGCAGGACAAGTGTCCTCTACAAGGTGCAGGACAAGTGTCCTCTACAAGGTGCAGGACAAGTGTCCTCTACAAGGTGCAGGACAAGTGTCCTCTACAAGGTGCAGGACAAGTGTCCTCTACAAGGTGGTGCAGGACAAGTGTCCTCTACAAGGTGCAGGACAAGTGTCCTCTACAAGGTGCAGGACAAGTTCTCTACAAGGTGCAGGACAAGTGTCCTTTTCCCTCATGAATTACGACCTTGCATGCAACACTGTTAGAATCATGGGCAGGATTTGCCCACCCAAAGTAGGGGAGGGGAGGGGAGGGGGTGAAGTCAATAGTGGGGAAGGGGAAGTCAATAGTGGGAAGGGGAGAAGTCAATAGTGGGGAAGGGTGAAGTCAATAGTGGGGAAGGGGGAAGTCAATAGTGGGGAAGGGGGAAGTCAATAGTGGGGAAGGGGAAGTTAATAGTGGGGAAGGGGAAGTCAATAGTGGGGAAGGGTGAAGTCAATAGTGGGAAGGGGAAGTCAATAGTGGGAAGGGGAAGTCAATAGTGGGAAGGGGAAGTCAATAGTGGGGAAGAGGGAAGTCAATAGTGGGAAGTCAATAGTGGGAAGGGGAAGTCAATAGTGGGGAAGGGGAGAAGTCAATAGTGGGGAAGGGGAAGTCAATAGTGGGAAGGGGGAAGTCAATAGTGGGGAAGGGGGAAGTCAATAGTGGGAAGGGAAAGTCAATAGTGGGGAGGGGAAGTCAATAGTGGGAAGGGGAAGTCCAATGAGTGGGGGAAGAGGGAAGTCAATAGTGGGAAGGGGGGAAGTCAATAGTGGGGAAGGGGGAAGTCAATAGTGGGAAGGGGGAAGTCAATAGTGGGAAGGGGAAGGTACTTACTCTCAAGGTCTGCAAATTCATCCTCCATAAATTCATATTCCTCTGAATCCTTGGCTTCAGTTTTCTTATGGTATCTCTTGACCCCACTTATAGATGATGGTTCACGGCAGGCCCCTGCCTCCAAACAATGACGGTCATCATCACCACCCTTCTCTTTCTCGCCCCACCCCCCATTATCTTTATCTTGACGGTGGGCTATATTCATGGGGTCATGAAATTCTGCATCACTCTAATATAAACAGAAAAGAAGATAAATTGTTAAAAGTGTCAAGTGCTTTATATGTTAACTTTCACAGGGTCCACAGATCAGTAACATAAAAAGAAAGATGAAGTTTAAAGACAGGCTCATAGCCTGTATGAGGCACAGGGCATAGCCCCATGCAAAGGTCTGTGCCCACCCCTTTGTGTAAAATTAAATGAAGAATTATAGTACAACGGTATTTGAAGAATCTACCCAAAGACATTGTTGTGACCCCTTCCAGAAAATTTCTGCTACCTGCCTGTTGAAAGTCCAAGTATAATATTTAACGTGTTGATACAAATTATTTCAATATGTTTATTTTCATTGGTCAAAACACAATGGTTTATTTTGCACCTCTCCCGAACAAATTGCTCGTTGTCGCGTTCGGTGTGCTACGGCCTTTGACCACGTCCTCTCAATTTCGTCCTGTATCTAGGAGCTTATTTCTCCTGTCCCCCGTTTTGCAAAGAATATCATCTGGCTTAAAGACAAGACTTACTCACATGCATGCTATTGATAGACAAGCTTACTCACATGCATGTTAATGATGAACAAGCTTACTCACATGCATGTTAATGATAGACAAGCTTTCCTGGTGGATTCCCTCTTCATGCGCAAACTCTTGCTTGAACATCTTTTCCCTCGCAATGTTCACATTCTCAGCCAGTTTAACAGCAAATGATAACCTGCAGAAATCCAAACATATACTGTTTACATTCTCAGACAGTTTAACAGCAAATGATAACCTGCAGAAATCCAAACATATACTGTTTACATTCTCAGCCAGTTTAACAGCAAATGATAACCTGCAGAAATCCAAACATATACTGTTCACATTCTCAGCCAGTTTAACAGCAAATGATAGCCTGCAGAAATCCAAACATATACTGTTCACATTCTCAGCCAGTTTAACAGCAAATGATAACCTGCAGAAATCCAAACATATACTGTTCACATTCTCAGCCAGTTTAACAGCAAATGATAGCCTGCAGAAATCCAAACATATACTGTTTACATTCTCAGCCAGTTTAACAGCAAATGATAACCTGCAGAAATCCAAACATATACTGTTCACATTCTCAGCCAGTTTAACAGCAAATGATAGCCTGCAGAAATCCAAACATATACTGTTTACATTCTCAGACAGTTTAACAGCAAATGATAGCCTGCAGAAATCCAAACATATACTGTTTACATTCTCAGCCAGTTTAACAGCAAATGATAACCTGCAGAAATCCAAACATATACTGTTCACATTCTCAGCCAGTTTAACAGCAAATGATAGCCTGCAGAAATCCAAACATATACTGTTCACACTCTCAGACAGTTTAACAGCAAATGATAGCCTGCAGAAATCCAAACATATACTGTTCACATTCTCAGACAGTTTAACAGCAAATGATAACCTGCAGAAATCCAAACATATACTGTTCACATTCTCAGACAGTTTAACAGCAAATGATAGCCTGCAGAAATCCAAACATATACTGTTTACATTCTCAGACAGTTTAACAGCAAGTGATAGCCTGCAGAAATCCAAACATATACTGTTCACACTCTCAGACAGTTTAACAGCAAATGATAACCTGCAGAAATCCAAACATATACTGTTCACATTCTCAGACAGTTTAACAGCAAATGATAGCCTGCAGAAATCCAAACATATACTGTTTACATTCTCAGACAGTTTAACAGCAAGTGATAGCCTGCAGAAATCCAAACATATACTGTTCACACTCTCAGACAGTTTAACAGCAAATGATAGCCTGCAGAAATCCAAACATATACTGTTCACATTCTCAGCCAGTTTAACAGCAAATGATAGCCTGCAGAAATCCAAACATATACTGTTCACACTCTCAGACAGTTTAACAGCAAATGATAGCCTGCAGAAATCCAAACATATACTGTTCACATTCTCAGACAGTTTAACAGCAAATGATAACCTGCAGAAATCCAAACATATACTGTTCACATTCTCAGACAGTTTAACAGCAAATGATAGCCTGCAGAAATCCAAACATATACTGTTTACATTCTCAGACAGTTTAACAGCAAGTGATAGCCTGCAGAAATCCAAACATATACTGTTCACACTCTCAGACAGTTTAACAGCAAATGATAACCTGCAGAAATCCAAACATATACTGTTCACATTCTCAGACAGTTTAACAGCAAATGATAGCCTGCAGAAATCCAAACATATACTGTTTACATTCTCAGACAGTTTAACAGCAAGTGATAGCCTGCAGAAATCCAAACATATACTGTTCACACTCTCAGACAGTTTAACAGCAAATGATAACCTGCAGAAATCCAAACATATACTGTTCACATTCTCAGACAGTTTAACAGCAAATGATAGCCTGCAGAAATCCAAACATATACTGTTCACATTCTCAGACAGTTTAACAGCAAATGATAGCCTGCAGAAATCCAAACATATACTGTTTACATTCTCAGACAGTTTAACAGCAAGTGATAGCCTGCAGAAATCCAAACATATACTGTTCACACTCTCAGACAGTTTAACAGCAAATGATAACCTGCAGAAATCCAAACATATACTGTTCACACTCTCAGACAGTTTAACAGCAAATGATAACCTGCAGAAATCCAAACATATACTGTTCACATTCTCAGCCAGTTTAACAGCAAATGATAGCCTGCAGAAATCCAAACATATACTGTTCACATTCTCAGACAGTTTAACAGCAAATGATAGCCTGCAGAAATCCAAACATATACTGTTTACATTCTCAGACAGTTTAACAGCAAGTGATAGCCTGCAGAAATCCAAACATATACTGTTCACACTCTCAGACAGTTTAACAGCAAATGATAGCCTGCAGAAATCCAAACATATACTGTTCACATTCTCAGACAGTTTAACAGCAAATGATAACCTGCAGAAATCCAAACATATACTGTTCACATTCTCAGACAGTTTAACAGCAAATGATAGCCTGCAGAAATCCAAACATATACTGTTTACATTCTCAGACAGTTTAACAGCAAGTGATAGCCTGCAGAAATCCAAACATATACTGTTCACACTCTCAGACAGTTTAACAGCAAATGATAACCTGCAGAAATCCAAACATATACTGTTCACATTCTCAGACAGTTTAACAGCAAATGATAGCCTGCAGAAATCCAAACATATACTGTTCACATTCTCAGACAGTTTAACAGCAAATGATAGCCTGCAGAAATCCAAACATATACTGTTTACATTCTCAGACAGTTTAACAGCAAGTGATAGCCTGCAGAAATCCAAACATATACTGTTCACACTCTCAGACAGTTTAACAGCAAATGATAACCTGCAGAAATCCAAACATATACTGTTCACACTCTCAGACAGTTTAACAGCAAATGATAATCTGCAGAAATCCAAACATATACTGTTCACATTCTCAGACAGTTTAACAGCAAATGATAGCCTGCAGAAATCCAAACATATACTGTTCACATTCTCAGACAGTTTAACAGCAAATGATAGCCTGCAGAAATCCAAACATATACTGTTTACATTCTCAGACAGTTTAACAGCAAGTGATAGCCTGCAGAAATCCAAACATATACTGTTCACACTCTCAGACAGTTTAACAGCAAATGATAACCTGCAGAAATCCAAACATATACTGTTCACATTCTCAGACAGTTTAACAGCAAATGATAGCCTGCAGAAATCCAAACATATACTGTTCACATTCTCAGCCAGTTTAACAGCAAATGATAGCCTGCAGAAATCCAAACATATACTGTTCACATTCTCAGACAGTTTAACAGCAAATGATAGCCTGCAGAAATCCAAACATATACTGTTTACATTCTCAGACAGTTTAACAGCAAATGATAGCCTGCAGAAATCCAAACATATACTGTTTACATTCTCAGACAGTTTAACAGCAAATGATAGCCTGCAGAAATCCAAACATATACTGTTCACATTCTCAGACAGTTTAACAGCAAATGATAACCTGCCGAAATCCAAACATATACTGTTTACATTCTCAGACAGTTTAACAGCAAATGATAACCTGCAGAAATCCAAACATATACTGTTTACATTCTCAGACAGTTTAACAGCAAATGATAACCTGCAGAAATCCAAACATATACTGTTCACATTCTCAGACAGTTTAACAGCAAATGATAACCTGCAGAAATCCAAACATATACTGTTTACATTCTCAGACAGTTTAACAGCAAATGATAACCTGCAGAAATCCAAACATATACTGTTTACATTCTCAGCCAGTTTAACAGCAAATGATAGCCTGCAGAAATCCAAACATATACTGTTTACATTCTCAGCCAGTTTAACAGCAAATGATAGCCTGCAGAAATCCAAACATATACTGTTCACACTCTCAGACAGTTTAACAGCAAATGATAACCTGCAGAAATCCAAACATATACTGTTCACATTCTCAGACAGTTTAACAGCAAATGATAACCTGCAGAAATCCAAACATATACTGTTCACATTCTCAGACAGTTTAACAGCAAATGATAGCCTGCAGAAATCCAAACATATACTGTTTACATTCTCAGACAGTTTAACAGCAAGTGATAGCCTGCAGAAATCCAAACATATACTGTTCACACTCTCAGACAGTTTAACAGCAAATGATAACCTGCAGAAATCCAAACATATACTGTTCACATTCTCAGACAGTTTAACAGCAAATGATAGCCTGCAGAAATCCAAACATATACTGTTTACATTCTCAGACAGTTTAACAGCAAGTGATAGCCTGCAGAAATCCAAACATATACTGTTCACACTCTCAGACAGTTTAACAGCAAATGATAACCTGCAGAAATCAAACATATACTGTTCACATTCTCAGACAGTTTAACAGCAAATGATAGCCTGCAGAAATCCAAACATATACTGTTCACATTCTCAGACAGTTTAACAGCAAATGATAGCCTGCAGAAATCCAAACATATACTGTTTACATTCTCAGACAGTTTAACAGCAAGTGATAGCCTGCAGAAATCCAAACATATACTGTTCACACTCTCAGACAGTTTAACAGCAAATGATAACCTGCAGAAATCCAAACATATACTGTTCACACTCTCAGACAGTTTAACAGCAAATGATAACCTGCAGAAATCCAAACATATACTGTTCACATTCTCAGACAGTTTAACAGCAAATGATAGCCTGCAGAAATCCAAACATATACTGTTCACATTCTCAGACAGTTTAACAGCAAATGATAGCCTGCAGAAATCCAAACATATACTGTTTACATTCTCAGACAGTTTAACAGCAAGTGATAGCCTGCAGAAATCCAAACATATACTGTTCACACTCTCAGACAGTTTAACAGCAAATGATAGCCTGCAGAAATCCAAACATATACTGTTCACATTCTCAGACAGTTTAACAGCAAATGATAACCTGCAGAAATCCAAACATATACTGTTCACATTCTCAGACAGTTTAACAGCAAATGATAGCCTGCAGAAATCCAAACATATACTGTTTACATTCTCAGACAGTTTAACAGCAAGTGATAGCCTGCAGAAATCCAAACATATACTGTTCACACTCTCAGACAGTTTAACAGCAAATGATAACCTGCAGAAATCCAAACATATACTGTTCACATTCTCAGACAGTTTAACAGCAAATGATAGCCTGCAGAAATCCAAACATATACTGTTCACATTCTCAGACAGTTTAACAGCAAATGATAGCCTGCAGAAATCCAAACATATACTGTTTACATTCTCAGACAGTTTAACAGCAAGTGATAGCCTGCAGAAATCCAAACATATACTGTTCACACTCTCAGACAGTTTAACAGCAAATGATAACCTGCAGAAATCCAAACATATACTGTTCACACTCTCAGACAGTTTAACAGCAAATGATAACCTGCAGAAATCCAAACATATACTGTTCACATTCTCAGACAGTTTAACAGCAAATGATAGCCTGCAGAAATCCAAACATATACTGTTCACATTCTCAGACAGTTTAACAGCAAATGATAGCCTGCAGAAATCCAAACATATACTGTTTACATTCTCAGACAGTTTAACAGCAAGTGATAGCCTGCAGAAATCCAAACATATACTGTTCACACTCTCAGACAGTTTAACAGCAAATGATAACCTGCAGAAATCCAAACATATACTGTTCACATTCTCAGACAGTTTAACAGCAAATGATAGCCTGCAGAAATCCAAACATATACTGTTCACATTCTCAGCCAGTTTAACAGCAAATGATAGCCTGCAGAAATCCAAACATATACTGTTCACATTCTCAGACAGTTTAACAGCAAATGATAGCCTGCAGAAATCCAAACATATACTGTTTACATTCTCAGACAGTTTAACAGCAAATGATAGCCTGCAGAAATCCAAACATATACTGTTTACATTCTCAGACAGTTTAACAGCAAATGATAGCCTGCAGAAATCCAAACATATACTGTTCACATTCTCAGACAGTTTAACAGCAAATGATAACCTGCCGAAATCCAAACATATACTGTTTACATTCTCAGACAGTTTAACAGCAAATGATAACCTGCAGAAATCCAAACATATACTGTTTACATTCTCAGACAGTTTAACAGCAAATGATAACCTGCAGAAATCCAAACATATACTGTTTACATTCTCAGACAGTTTAACAGCAAATGATAACCTGCAGAAATCCAAACATATACTGTTCACATTCTCAGACAGTTTAACAGCAAATGATAACCTGCAGAAATCCAAACATATACTGTTTACATTCTCAGACAGTTTAACAGCAAATGATAACCTGCAGAAATCCAAACATATACTGTTTACATTCTCAGCCAGTTTAACAGCAAATGATAGCCTGCAGAAATCCAAACATATACTGTTTACATTCTCAGCCAGTTTAACAGCAAATGATAGCCTGCAGAAATCCAAACATATACTGTTCACACTCTCAGACAGTTTAACAGCAAATGATAGCCTGCAGAAATCCAAACATATACTGTTCACACTCTCAGACAGTTTAACAGCAAATGATAACCTGCAGAAATCCAAACATATACTGTTCACACTCTCAGACAGTTTAACAGCAAATGATAACCTGCAGAAATCCAAACATATACTGTTCACATTCTCAGACAGTTTAACAGCAAATGATAGCCTGCAGAAATCCAAACATATACTGTTTACATTCTCAGCCAGTTTAACAGCAAATAATAGCCTGCAGAAATCCAAACATATACTGTTCACATTCTCAGCCAGTTTAACAGCAAATGATAGCCTGCAGAAATCCAAACATATACTGTTCACATTCTCAGACAGTTTAACAGCAAATAATAGCCTGCAGAAATCCAAACATATACTGTTCACATTCTCAGACAGTTTAACAGCAAATAATAGCCTGCAGAAATCCAAACATATACTGTTTACATTCTCAGCCAGTTTAACAGCAAATGATAGCCTGCAGAAATCCAAACATATACTGTTCACATTCTCAGACAGTTTAACAGCAAATGATAGCCTGCAGAAATCCAAACATATACTGTTCACACTCTCAGACAGTTTAACAGCAAATGATAGCCTGCAGAAATCCAAACATATACTGTTTACATTCTCAGCCAGTTTAACAGCAAATGATAGCCTGCAGAAATCCAAACATATACTGTTTACATTCTCAGCCAGTTTAACAGCAAATGATAGCCTGCAGAAATCCAAACATATACTGTTCACATTCTCAGACAGTTTAACAGCAAATGATAGCCTGCAGAAATCCAAACATATACTGTTCACATTCTCAGACAGTTTAACAGCAAGTGATAGCCTGCAGAAATCCAAACATATACTGTTCACACTCTCAGACAGTTTAACAGCAAATGATAGCCTGCAGAAATTCAAACATATACTGTTCACATTCTCAGACAGTTTAACAGCAAATGATAGCCTGCAGAAATCCAAACATATACTGTTCACACTCTCAGACAGTTTAACAGCAAATGATAGCCTGCAGAAATTCAAACATATACTGTTCACATTCTCAGACAGTTTAACAGCAAATGATAGCCTGCAGAAATCCAAACATATACTGTTTACATTCTCAGCCAGTTTAACAGCAAATAATAGCCTGCAGAAATCCAAACATATACTGTTTACATTCTCAGCCAGTTTAACAGCAAATGATAGCCTGCAGAAATCCAAACATATACTGTTCACATTCTCAGCCAGTTTAACAGCAAATGATAGCCTGCAGAAATCCAAACATATACTGTTCACATTCTCAGACAGTTTAACAGCAAATGATAGCCTGCAGAAATCCAAACATATACTGTTCACACTCTCAGACAGTTTAACAGCAAATGATAGCCTGCAGAAATCCAAACATATACTGTTTACATTCTCAGCCAGTTTAACAGCAAATGATAGCCTGCAGAAATCCAAACATATACTGTTTACATTCTCAGCCAGTTTAACAGCAAATGATAGCCTGCAGAAATCCAAACATATACTGTTCACATTCTCAGACAGTTTAACAGCAAATGATAGCCTGCAGAAATCCAAACATATACTGTTCACATTCTCAGACAGTTTAACAGCAAGTGATAGCCTGCAGAAATCCAAACATATACTGTTCACACTCTCAGACAGTTTAACAGCAAATGATAGCCTGCAGAAATTCAAACATATACTGTTCACATTCTCAGACAGTTTAACAGCAAATGATAGCCTGCAGAAATCCAAACATATACTGTTCACATTCTCAGCCAGTTTAACAGCAAATGATAGCCTGCAGAAATCCAAACATATGTTTACATTCTCAGACAGTTTAACAGCAAATGATAGCCTGCAGAAATCCAAACATATACGGTGAACATTCTCAGACAGTTTAACAGCAAATGATAGCCTGCAGAAATCCAAACATATACTGTGAATGAATGCTGTGGTAGTAGCAAAACTTCATATAAAAAAAAAAAAGGTTAAAACTTGACCATAATTTTATAGCATTTTTGGCAGACATTAATTCTCTACCAGAACTCCAGATCTCTTCTCTCCTCAATTTCAGACCTATTCAAAACAATTCTACCTTAAACATCATCAACTTCCTTTGCAACAACAACCTTTTCCGCCACATATAATCTCCGCCCCCTTCTATACCTAACCTTACACACACCTTTCTTTTCACCTAACTTTTTCTCCCGCATTCTGTTTTCCCCCTTTATCTCCCTTACAAACCTTTCATCTCCTCACTATCCTTACTCTTACACCATTATTTATTAACACCCTCTTGGCACATTTGACTGTGACTGTCGTGGTGCCATTAAACATCTACAAACCAAACCATCATTAATTTGCTCATTATGCAATCTTGATATTTTCTTCTGCAAGTCCTTTGTTTTTCATCATAATTCTTTGATCTGGTGCAGCAATTTATGACAAACTTTTTTGTATTCTTTATCATACTCCCACCATACCCCCAACATACTCCCACCATACCCCCATCATACTCCCACCATACTCCTAATCAAATTCTATATAACCGGAATAGAATTTCCCCATAATTTTCAGTGTCTAAGATTTTGAGCTGTTTGGCTAGTTATATCACAAATTTGGAGTTGTTTGGCCAGTCATATCACAGATTTTGAGCTGTTTGGCGAGTCATATCACAAATTTTGAGCTGTTTGGCGAGTCATATCACAGATTTTGAGCTGTTTGGCGAGTCATATAACAGATTTTGAGCTGTTTGGCGAGTCATATCACAGATTTTGAGTTGTTTGGCCAGTCATATCACAGATTTTGAGCTGTTTGGGGAGTCATATCACAGATTTTGAGTTGTTTGGCCAGTCATATCACAGATTTTGAGCTGTTTGGCGAGTCATATAACAAATTTTGAGCTGTTTGGCTAGTCATATCACAGATTTTGAGCTGTTTGGCGAGTCATATAACAGATTTTGAGCTGTTTGGCCAGTCATATCACAGATTTTGAGCTGTTTGGCGAGTCATATCACAGATTTTGAGCTGTTTGGCGAGTCATATCACAGATTTTGAGCTGTTTGGCTAGTCATATCACAGATTTTGAGCTGTTTGGTGAGTCATATCACAGATTTTGAGCTGTTTGGTGAGTCATATCACAGATTTTGAGCTGTTTGGCGAGTCATATCACAGATTTTGAGCTGTTTGGCCAGTCATATAACAGATTTTGAGCTGTTTGGCCAGTCATATCACAGATTTTGAGCTGTTTGGCGAGTCATATAACAGATTTTGAGCTGTTTGGCTAGCTGTTTGGCCAGTCATATCACAGATTTTGAGCTGTTTGGCCAGTCATATCACAGATTTTGAGCTGTTTGGCCAGTCATATCACAGATTTTGAGCTGAGTCATATCACAGATTTTGAGTTGTTTGGCCAGTCATATCACAGATTTTGAGCTGTTTGGCGAGTCATATCACAAATTTTGAGCTGTTTGGCGAGTCATATCACAGATTTTGAGCTGTTTGGCGAGTCATATCACAGATTTTGAGCTGTTTGGTGAGTCATATAACAGATTTTGAGCTGTTTGGCCAGTCATATAACAGATTTTGAGCTGTTTGGCGAGTCATATAACAGATTTTGAGCTGTTTGGCCAGTCATATCACAGATTTTGAGCTGTTTGGCGAGTCATATCACAGATTTTGAGTTGTTTGGCCAGTCATATCACAGATTTTGAGCTGTTTGGCGAGTCATATCACAGATTTTGAGCTGTTTGGCGAGTCATATCACAGATTTTGAGCTGTTTGGCCAGTCATATCACAGATTTTTGAGCTGTTTGGCAGTCATATCACAGATTTTGAGCTGTTTCATCATCACAGATTTTGAGCTGTTTGGCCAGTCATATCACAGATTTTGAGCTGTTTGGCGAGTCATATCACAGATTTTGAGCTGTTTGGCGAGTCATATCACAGATTTTGAGCTGTTTGGCCAGTCATATAACAGATTTTGAGCTGTTTGGCGAGTCATATCACAGATTTTGAGCTGTTTGGCCAGTCATATCACAGATTTTGAGCTGTTTGGCGAGTCATATCACAGATTTTGAGCTGTTTGGCCAGTCATATCACAGATTTTGAGCTGTTTGGCAAGTCATATAACAGATTTTGAGCTGTTTCATATAACAGATTTTGAGCTGTTTGAGTCATATCACAGATTTTGAGCTGTTTGGTCATATCCAGTCATATAACAGATTTTGAGCTGTTTGGCGAGTCATATCACAGATTTTGAGCTGTTTGGCGAGTCATATCACAGATTTTGAGCTGTTTGGCCAGTCATATCACAGATTTTGAGCTGTTTGGCGAGTCATATCACAGATTTTGAGCTGTTTGGCGAGTCATATCACAGATTTTGATTAAATCAAACTTTGTTCAGCCATAATTCAAAAACTTAGTGTTTTTTTCTTCCAAAATTAGAAAATGGATCTACTCTGATTTTAATGGATCTACTCTGAGTTTAATGGATCTACTCTGAGTTTAATGGATCTACTCTGAGTTTAATGGATCTACTCTGAGTTTAATGGATCTACTCTGAGTTTAATGGATCTACTCTGAGTTTAATGGATCTACTCTGAGTTTAATGGATCTACTCTTGAGTTTAATGGATCTACTCTGAGTTTAATGGATCTACTCTGAGTTTAATGGATCTACTCTGAGTTTAATGGATCTACTCTGAGTTTAATGGATCTACTCTGAGTTTAATGGATCTAATCTGAGTTTAATGGATCTACTCTGAGTTTAATGGATCTACTCTGAGTTTAATGGATCTACTCTGAGTTTAATGGATCTACTCTGAGTTTAATGGATCTACTCTGAGTGTAATGGATCTGCTCTGAGTGTAATGGATCTGCTCTGAGTTTAATGGATCTGCTCTGAGTTTAATGGTTCTACTCTGAGTTTAATGGATCTACTCTGAGTTTAATGGATCTACTCTGAGTTTAATGGATCTGCTCTGAGTTTAATGGATCTGCTCTGAGTGTAATGGATCTGCTCTGAGTTTAATGGATCTGCTCTGAGTTTAATGGATCTGCTCTGAGTTTAATGGATCTGCTCTGAGTTTAATGGATCTGCTCTGAGTTTAATGGATCTGCTCTGAGTTTAATGGATCTACTCTGAGTTTAATGGATCTACTCTGAGTTTAATGGATCTACTCTGAGTTTAATGGATCTACTCTGAGTTTAATGGATCTACTCTGAGTTTAATGGATCTACTCTGAGTTTAATGGATCTACTCTGAGTTTAATGGATCTACTCTGAGTTTAATGGATCTACTCTGAGTTTAATGGATCTACTCTGAGTTTAATGGATCTACTCTGAGTTTAATGGATCTACTCTGAGTTTAATGGATCTACTCTGAGTTTAATGGATCTACTCTGAGTTTAATGGATCTACTCTGAGTTTAATGGATCTACTCTGAGTTTAATGGATCTACTCTGAGTTTAATGGATCTGCTCTGAGTTTAATGGATCTGCTCTGAGTTTAATGGATCTACTCTGAGTTTAATGGATCTACTCTGAGTTTAATGGATCTGCTCTGAGTTTAATGGATCTGCTCTGAGTTTAATGGATCTGCTCTGAGTTTAATGGATCTGCTCTGAGTTTAATGGATCTGCTCTGAGTTTAATGGATCTGCTCTGAGTTTAATGGATCTGCTCTGAGTTTAATGGATCTGCTCTGAGTTTAATGGATCTGCTCTGAGTTTAATGGATCTGCTCTGAGTTTAATGGATCTGCTCTGAGTTTAATGGATCTCCTCTGAGTTTAATGGATCTCCTCTGAGTTTAATGGATCTACTCTGAGTTTAATGGATCTACTCTGAGTTTAATGGATCTACTCTGAGTTTAATGGATCTACTCTGAGTTTAATGGATCTACTCTGAGTTTAATGGATCTACTCTGAGTTTAATGGATCTACTCTGAGTTTAATGGATCTACTCTGAGTTTAATGGATCTACTCTGAGTTTAATGGATCTACTCTGAGTTTAATGGATCTACTCTGATTAATGCTCTTTCAGCCAAGCATGTTAGAAGACCATTTCAGAAGAGCAGAATATTTCTCACCTTGCCCCAAGAAATAACGGACTTGGTGGTCTGGCTGAATGAGGGATGATGCCTTCAAAAATCACAGCTCGGCCGTATTTGGGAAAAACACCTGGGAATTCAAAAATAATTTGACAATTACTATATAATTGGCCACTGTGTGGAGCACAGTAGCCTAGTGGTTAAGGCGTCGGGCTCTGGTGTGGAAGGTACTGGGTTCGATTCCCGGCCAGGCCAGTGTGTTGTGTCCTTGAGCAAGACACTTTATCTTCATTGCTTTAGTCCACCCAGCTGTAATGGGTACCTGTGAGGGCAGTGACAGTTCTATGTGTTTGGAGCCCGGCGCCTGTATATGGCTGCTGATAAAATGGGCTTGTGACTCCCCAGGGAGTGAGAAAGTTTTCAGGAGAGTTAAGGCCCAGTGACCAGGGTAATAATTGTAAAGCGCTTTGATACAGTCTATGACAGTCTAAAGCGCTATATAAGCAATACGATTATTATATAGGCCTACTCCTGACATTTTCTTTTGATATGAATGAAAAGGCGTAACCTCCCAAAATTACCTGATTACAAGCATAAAGTTACACTGGTAAATTATGTTTCTATTGCTGTCCTGGCATCAGGAAATAACCTTCACGGATTTACCATCCAATGAGTAATTTTCTTTCCTGTTATCCTTCAACTTTTCCTTCCAACTGGGAAGAAAACATGCATCAAATCTTCTCAATGGGTAGTTTCCCCTGCCCCCACTCCCTATGAATAGCTTCTATTTTCAAAACGGATTCATATTTTTAATAAAGCCTTCACATTACCATGATACTCCTTTTTAGTACTTGACAAATCATATAAATAACTAACAATTATTTTGGCTTGCTATTCTGGTACAGAGTTTATTAAGCATCAAAAAAGGAGTATAATGGTAAAGTGAAGGAATTATTCTAGTCCCATTTTGAAAATAGAAATCCATTTTAACAATAGAAATCCATTTTGAAAATAGAAATCTATTTTGAAAATAAAATCTGTTTTAATGGCTCTTTGTGAATGTTATCTTAAACTTCCCGGGGAAGTCTTCACCAGTGCTCACAACTGGGCTGTGCCGCTGTGGGCATCTCTATATAAATGTAGCTGTTAAGAAAGGGATGTAAATACCTAAACTACATATACCTACCTGCAGGGAGTCGCATGTACACACTCCCCTGACAATGACATATACTGTAGCAGGAGACACTCCCCTGACAATGACATACAGTATACTGTAGCAGGAGACACTCCCCTGACAATTACATACACTGTAGCAGGAGACACTTCCCTGACAATGACATATACTGTAGCAGGAGACACTCCCCTGACAATGACACACACTGTAGCAGGAGACACTCCCCTGACAATGACACACACTGTAGCAGGAGACACTCCCCTGACAATGACATATACTGTAGCAGGAGACACTCCCCTGACAATTACATACACTGTAGCAGGAGACACTTCCCTGACAATGACATATACTGTAGCAGTAGACACTTCCCTGACAATGACATATACTGTAGCAGGAGACACTCCCCTGACAATGACACACACTGTAGCAGGAGACACTCCCCTGACAATGACATACAGTATACTGTAGCAGGAGACATTCCCCTGACAATGAAATACACTGTAGCAGGAGACACTCCCCTGACAATGACATATGCTGTAGCAGGAGACACTCCCCTGACAATGACATGTACTGTAGCAGGAGACACTCCCCTGACAATGACATGTACTGTAGCAGGAGACACTCCCCTGACAATGACATACACTGTAGCAGGAGACACTCCCCTGACAATGACATATGCTGTAGCAGGAGACACTCCCCTGACAATGACATGTACTGTAGCAGGAGACACTCCCCTGACAATGACATGTACTGTAGCAGGAGACACTCCCCTGACAATGACATACACTGTAGCAGGAGACACTCCCCTGACAATGACACACACTGTAGCAGGAGACACTCCCCTGACAATTACATATACTGTGGCAGAAGAAACTCCCCTGACAATAACATATACTGTAGCAGGAGACACTTCACTGACAATGAAATATACTGTAGCAGGAGACACTCCCCTGACAATTACATACACTGTAGCAGGAGACACTTCCCTGACAATGACATATACTGTAGCAGGAGACACTCCCCTGACAATGACATATACTGTAGCAGAAGAAACTCCCCTGACAATAACATATACTGTAGCAGGAGACACTCCCCTGACAATAACATATACTGTAGCAGGAGACGCTCTCCTGACAATAACATTTACTGTAGCAGGAGACACTCCCCTAACAATGACATATACTGTAGCAGGAGACGCTCTCCTGACAATGCCATACACTGTAGCAGGAGACACTCCCCTGACAATGACATATACTGTAGCAGAAGAAACTCCCCTGACAATAACATATACTGTAGCAGGAGACACTCCCCTGACAATAACATATACTGTAGCAGGAGACGCTCTCCTGACAATGACATATACTGTAGCAGGAGACACTCCCCTGACAATGACATATACTGTAGCAGGAGACACTCCCATGACAATGACATATACTGTAGCAGGAGACACTCCCCTGACAATGACACACACTGTAGCAGGAGACACTCCCCTGACAATGACATATACTGTAGCAGGAGACACTCCCCTGACAATAACATATACTGTAGCAGGAGACACTCCTCTGACAATAACATATACTGTAGCAGGAGACGCTCTCCTGACAATGACATACACTGTAGCAGGGAGCACAAGCAGCGTTGTCTTTATACTGTAACTTCTCATGTACAAAGATAGATATAGACCTTTTCAAATCTGAATCGGCAATTTCCGGATAATCAATTTAAATAATGTCACATGGCCGAGATTCACGTGTCCATAATGAACCAATCGTATACTGGAGGAATCTTATTAACCAATAAAATACTAGAGGAATCTTGTCCGCCTGCACAATTCTCGCATGGTATGGGACTATGTGTATGAAAAAATGTTTTAAAGCGCACGTGTCATACATGTACATGCGTCATACATGAAAAAAATACAAGCGCGTATTGCTGCTTACATCTTTTTCCTCAAACCTGCACCTGATTGGTTGGGAAACAAAGGAAAAGTTCCGCAAGCATTTGACTGGTCAAAGTACTGAAGAAATCACATTCGGCTAAACACGGTTTGAAAAGGTCTATAGGCCTACCCCATCGAAAGACATAGTCAAATCATAAAAAAAGTCACATTACTTGTCACAAACTCTCTTCGGTCCACGTCTGCATAATATGCCGTCTCTCCAGCCAATTCCAACGTCCAGTTCTTGGTCAAATACAGCAGAAACGTCCACTCTGTCTCATCATATTCACAGTCATAATGGTCCTGCGTGCTGTCAAATGCTCGAAGCACATTGCATGAGACATCATAAGGAAACCAAGTATTCTTACCTGTGGAGCAAGATATAAACTTGCATTTATGATTCTCAGTGAACAAGCTTGGAACGGGAAGATATATAAACTTGCATTTATGATTCTCAGTGAACAAGCTTGGAACAGGAAGATAAATAAACTTGCATTTATGATTCTCAGTGAACAAGCTTGGAACAGGAAAATATATACATGTAAACTCGCATTATATGATTCTCAGTGAACAAGCTTGGAACGGGAAGATATATAAACTTGCATTTATGATTCTCAGTGAACAAGCTTGGAACGGGAAGATATATACATGTAAACTTGCATTATATGATTCTCAGTGAACAAGCTTGGAACGGGAAGATATTTAAATTTGCATTTATGATTTTCAGTAAACAAGCTTGGAACGGGAACATATGTACATGTAAGCTTGCATTATATAATTCTCAGTGAACAAGCTTGGAAAGGGAAGATACATAAACTTGCATTTATGATTCTCAGTGAACAAGCTTGGAACGGGAACATATGTACATGTAAGCTTGCATTTATGATTCTCAGTGAACAAGCTTGGAACGGGAAGATATATAAACTTGCATTTATGATTCTCAGTGAACAAGCTTGGAACGGGAACATATGTACATGTAAGCTTGCATTATATAATTCTCAGTGAACAAGCTTGGAAAGGGAAGATACATAAACTTGCGTTTATGATTCTCAGTGAACATGCTTGGAACGGGAAGATATATAAACTTGCATTTATGATTCTCAGTGAACAAGCTTGGAACGGGAACATATGTACATGTAAGCTTGCATTATATGATTCTCAGTGAACAAGCTTGGAAAGGGAAGATACATAAACTTGCGTTTATGATTCTCAGTGAACAAGCTTGAGCGTGGAAGATATATAAACTTGCGTTTATGATTTTCAGTGAACAAGCTTGGAACGGGAAGATATATAAACTTGCATTTATGATTTTCAGTGAACAAGCTTGGAACGGGAAGATATTTAAACTTGCATTTATGATTTTCAGTGAACAAGCTTGGAACGGGAAGATATATACATGTAAACTTGCATATATGATTCTCAGTGAACAAGCTTGGAACGGGAAGATATTTAAACTTGCGTTTATGATTTTCAGTAAACAAGCTTGGAACGGGAACATATGTACATGTAAGCTTGCATTATATAATTCTCAGTGAACAAGCTTGGAAAGGGAAGATACATAAACTTGCGTTTATGATTCTCAGTGAACAAGCTTGGAACGGGAAGATATTTAAACTTGCGTTTATGATTTTCAGTGAACAAGCTTGGAACGGGAAGATATATACATGTAAACTTGCATATATGATTCTCAGTGAACAAGCTTGGAACGGGAAGATATTTAAACTTGCGTTTATGATTTTCAGTAAACAAGCTTGGAACGGGAACATATGTACATGTAAGCTTGCATTATATGATTCTCAGTGAACAAGCTTGGAAAGGGAAGATACATAAACTTGCATTTATGATTCTCAGTGAACAAGCTTGGAACGGGAAGATATATACATGTAAACTTGCATTTATGATTCTCAGTGAACAAGCTTGGAAAGGGAAGATACATAAACTTGCATTTATGATTCTCAGTGAACAAGCTTGGAACGGGAAGATATATACATGTAAACTTGCATTTATGATTCTCAGTGAACAAGCTTGGAACGGGAAGATATATACGTGTAAACTTGCATTTATGATTCTCAGTGAACAAGCTTGGAACGGGAACATATGTACATGTAAGCTTGCATTATATGATTCTCAGTGAACAAGCTTGGAAAGGGAAGATATATAAACTTGCGTTTATGATTCTCAGTGAACAAGCTTGGAACGGGAAGATATATACATGTAAACTTGCATTATATGATTCTCAGTGAACAAGCTTGGAACGGGAAGATATTTAAACTTGCGTTTATGATTCTCAGTAAACAAGCTTGGAACGGGAACATATATGTACATGTAAGCTTGCATTATATGATTCTCAGTGAACAAGCTTGGAAAGGGAAGATATATAAACTTGCGTTTATGATTCTCAGTGAACAAGCTTGGAAAGGGAAGATACATAAACTTGCGTTTATGATTCTCAGTAAACAAGCTTGGAACGGGAACATATGTACATGTAAGCTTGCATTATATGATTCTCAGTGAACAAGCTTGGAAAGGGAAGATATATAAACTTGCGTTTATGATTCTCAGTGAACAAGCTTGGAACAGGAAGATATATAAACTTGCATTTATGATTCTCAGTGAACAAGCTTGGAACGGGAAGATATATACATGTAAGCTTGCATTATATGATTCTCAGTGAACAAGCTTGGAAAGGGAAGATATATAAACTTGCGTTTATGATTCTCAGTGAACAAGCTTGGAACAGGAAGATATATAAACTTGCATTATATGATTCTCAGTGAACAAGCTTGAACGGAAGATATATAAACTTGCGTTTATGATTCTCAGTGAACAAGCTTGGAACGGGAACCTTGTTTAATAAGGTGAGATAATATGGGGATGTCAGTGTTGGTGGTGCATCAGTAAAAGCTGTTAACTTTGTGCGTGACTTAGGTGTTTGGTTTGACTGCAACCTAAATATGTAAATCCATGTAATGAAAAAATGTAGATCAGCATTTATCAATCTTTACAATATTAACAGAATAAGGCCTATGCTAACTAACGAATCAGCTGAATCCCTTGTACATGCGTTAGCCCATTCCCACATTGACTATTGCAACTCCCTCCTTGCTGGTATGCCAAGTTAATTCAATCTATTCAGATGTATTTAAAATTGTGTTGCATGGATAGTAACAAAGGCTAAGAAATGACCATATAACTCCCATTCTCTATTCCCTGCATTGGCTCCCAATTACTCTGAGAATTAGATTTAAGATTTTAGTATTAGTTTTAAATGTATTCATCATAAAGTACCAAACTATCTTCAAGAACTCAAATTTTCTAAACACTCAAAATATAATCTTCGTATCAAATAGAAATGCTGTTTGGCTTATTATGTACCAACCATAAAGCACACAACACTTGGTGGGAGGGCATTTGCTAAGGAGGGACCACTCTGGTGGAATGAAGTACCACTTAAAATCAGACAAATCGAAAATCAATCCACGTTTCTAAAAGTTCTTAAAACTCATCTTTTCAAAGCTTATTTCAATAGATAATTTAGTTATTTTTCATCAGCATTTTATGGGGTGAGGGGTAGTTTCATTAATTGTTTTCATTGTAAAGCATTTTTGAATATGATTGTATACATAAAATGCTATATAAATTGATTATCATTATCAATCATTTCAGTGGTATAGCCATCATCACATTTTTTTTGTGGCGGGAAAGGGGGATGGGGGATGTCACAGTCTCACCTAAGCACCAAGTACTAACAACCACTGGTGCTAAGCATTTTTAGATATGCAGATTGGAATGGGAGAGGGGCAGAGTTGGAATTAATTTAATGTACTTTTTATAGCACAATTACATGGGGAATGTTTTTCCAGCACATATTTACTGTTGTTTACTCAAAGAAATCTAAAAAAATATATATATTTTTTATAATGATTTTCTTCCTGAGAATTTTCCAAAGTTGTAACCACTGGAACCATAGATTTTATCCAGCTCCAGATAGGGGGGAAGTCAAATCAACTGGGGCACAAAGGACCTCAAACACTCACTAGGACCTCAAACACTTAGAATGTATCTTGAAAGATTATCCAGCTCCAGATAGGGGGGAAGTCTAATTAACTGGGGGCAGAAATACTTACTCGGACCTCAAACACTCACTCGGACCTTAAACACTTAGAATGCATCTTGAAAGATTATCCAGCTCCAGATAGGGGGGAAGTCTAATCAACTGGGGGACGAAATACTTACTCGGACCTCAAACACTCACTCAGACCTCAAACACTTAGAATGCATCTTGAAGGATTATCCAGCTCCAGATAGGGGAAAAGTCTAATCAACTGGGGGCAGAAATACTCACTCGGACCTCAAACACTCACTTGGACCTCAAACACTTAGAATGCATCTTGAAAGATTATCCAGCACCAGATAGGGGGAAGTCTAATCAACTGGGGGCAGAAATACTCACTCGGACTTCAAATACTCACTCAGACCTCAAACACTTAGAATGCATCTTGAAAGATTATCCAGCTCCAGATAGGGGGGAAGTCTAATCAACTGGGGGCAGAAATACTTACTCGGACCTCAAACACTCACTCAGACCTCGAAGACTAAGAATGCATCTTGAAAGATTATCCAGCTCCGGATAGGGGGAAGTCTAATCAACTGGGGGCACAAATACTTACTCGGACCTCAAAAACTCACTTGGACCTCAAACACTTAGAATGCATCTTGAAAGATTATCCAGCTCCAAAAGGGGGAAGTCTAATCAACTGGGGGCAGAAATATTCCCTCGGACCCCAAATAGGGGGAGGGGGAGTCTAATCAACTAGGGGCATAAATATTTACTCAGACCTCAAACACTCACTTAGACCTCAAACACTTAGAATGCATCTTGAAAGATTATCCAGCTCCAGATAAGGAGGGAAGTCTAATCAACTGGGGGCAGAAATACTCATTCAGACCTCAAACACTCACTTGGACCTCAAACACTTAGAATGCATCTTGAAAGATTATCCAGCTCCAGATAGGGGGGGAAGTCTAATCAACTAGGGGCACAAATACTCACTCAGACCTCAAACACTCTCTCAGACCTCAAACACTTAGAATGCATCTTGAAAGATTATCCAGCTCCAGATAGGGAGGGGGAAGGGAAGTCTAATCAACTGGGGGCACAAATACTCATTCAGACCTCAAACACTCACTCGGACCTTAAACACTTAGAATTTATCTTGAAAGATTATCCAGCTCCAGATAGGGGGAAAGTCTAATCAACTGGGAGCAGAAATACTCACTCGGACCCCAGATAGGGGGGAGTCTAATTAACTGGGGGCACAAATACTCACTCGGACCTCAAACACTCACTCAGACCTCAAACACTCACTCAGACCTCAAACACTTAGAATGCATCTTGAAAGATTATCCAGCTCCAGATAGGGGGGGAAGTCTAATTAATTGGGGGCACAAATACTCACCCGGACCTCAAACACTCACTCAGACCTCAAACACTCACTCAGACCTCAAACACTTAGATTGCATCTTGAAAGATTATCCAGCTCCAGATAGGGGAGGGAAGTCTAATCAACTGGGGGCAGAAATACTCACTCGGACCTTAAAGACTCACTAGGACCTTAAACACTTAAAATGCATCTTGAAAGATTATCCAGCTCCAGATAGGGGGGGGTGGGAGTCTTATCAACTGGGGGCACAAATTCTCATTCAGACCTCAAACACTCACTCGGACCTCAAACACTTAGAATTTTTCCTGAAAGATTATCCAGCTGCAGATAGGGGGGAAGTCTAATCAACTGGGAGCAGATATACTCACTCGGACCCCAGATAGGGGGTTGGGGGTGGAAGTCTAATTAGCTAGGGGCACAAATACTCACTCAGACCTCAAACACTTACTCGGACCTCAAACACTTAGAATGCATCTTGAAAGATTATCCGGCTCCAGATAGGGGGGAAGTCTAATCAACTGGGGCAGAAATACTCACTCAGACCTCAAACACTCACTCGGACTTCAAACACTTAGAATGCATCTTGAAAGATTATCCAGCTCCAGATAGGGGAAGTCTAATCAACTGAATGCAGAAATACTCACTCGGACCTCAAACACCTACTCGGACCTTAAACACTTAGAATTTATCTTGAAAGATTATCCAGCTCCAGATAGGGGAAAGTGTAATCAACTGGGAGCAGAAATACTCACTCAGACCCCAGATAGAATGCAGTCTAATTAACTGGGGGCACAAATACTCACTCGGACCTCAAACACTCACTCAGACCTCAAACACTTAGAATGCATCTTGAAAGATTATCCAGCTCCAGATAGGGGAAGTCTAATCAACTGGGGGCAGAAAAATACTCACTCGGACCTTAAACACTCACTCAGACCTCAAACACTTAAAATGCATCTTGAAAGATTATCCAGCTCCAGATAGGGGAGGGGGGGGAGTCTTATTAACTGGGGGCACAAATTCTCATTCAGACCTCAAACACTCACTCGGACCTCAAACACTTAGAATTTTTCCTGAAAGATTATCCAGCTGCAGATAGGGGGGAAGTCTAATCAACTGGGAGAAGATATACTCACTCGGACCCCAGATAGGGGTGGGGTGGAAGTCTAATTAGCTAGGGGCACAAATACACACTCAGACCTCAAACACTCACTCAGACCTCAAACACTTAGAATGCATCTTGAAAGATTATCCAGCTCCAGATAGGGGGGGAAGTCTAATCAACTGGGGGCAGAAATACTCACTCGGACCTCAAACACTCACTAGGACCTTAAAAACTTAGAATGCATCTTGAAAGATTATCCAGCTCCAGATAGGGGGGTGGGGGAGTCTAATTAACTGGGGGCACAAATACTCATTCAGACCTCAAACACTTACTCGGACCTCAAACACTTAGAATGCATCTTGAAAGATTATCCGGCTCCAGATAGGGGGAAAGTCAAATCAACTGGGGCAGAAATACTCACTCAGACCTCAAACACTCACTCGGACCACAAACATTTAGAATGCATCTTGAAAGATTATCCAGCTCCAGATAGGGGTGGGGAGTCTAATCAACTGAATGCAGAAATACTCACTCGGACCTCAAACACTCACTCGGACCTTAAACACTTAGAATTTATCTTGAAAGATTATCCAGCTCCAGATAGGGGGAAAGTCTAATCAACTGGGAGCAGAAATACTCACTCGGACCCCAGATAGGGGGGAGTCTAATTAACTGGGGGCACAAATACTCACTCGGACCTCAAACACTCACTCAGACCTCAAACACTTAGAATGCATCTTGAAAGATTATCCAGCTCCAGATAGGGGGGGAAGTCTAATCAACTGGGGGCAGAAATACTCACTCGGACCTTAAACACTCACTAGGACCTTAAACACTTAAAATGCATCTTGAAAGATTATCCAGCTCCAGATAGGGGAGGGGGGAGTCTTATCAACTGGGGGCACAAATTCTCATTCAGACCTCAAACACTCACTCGGACCTCAAACACTTAGAATGCATCTTGAAAGATTATCCAGCTCCAGATAGGGGAAGTCTAATCAACTGGGGCAGAAATACTCACTCGGACCTCAAACACTCACTAGGACCTTAAAAACTTAGAATGCATCTTGAAAGATTATCCAGCTCCAGATAGGGGGTGGGGAGTCTAATTAACTGGGGAAACAAATACTCATTCAGACCTCAAACACTTACTCGGACCTCAAACACTTAGAATGCATCTTGAAAGATTATCCGGCTCCAGATAGGGGGGAAGTCTAATCAACTGGGGGCAGAAATATTCACTCAGACCTCAAACACTCACTCGGACCACAAAGACTTAGAATGCATCTTGAAAGATTATCCAGCTCCAGATAGGGGTGGGAAGTCTAATTAACTGAATGCACAAATACTCATTTGGACCTCAAACACTCACTTGGACCTCAAACACTTAGAATTTATCTTGAAAGATTTTTAGCTCCAAAAGGGGGAAAGTCTAATCAACTGGGGCAGAAATATTCACTCCAGACCCCAGATAGGGAAGGGGGAGTCTACCAACTAGGAGCACAAATACTCACTCAGACCTCAAACACTCACTCAGACCTCAAACATTTAGAATGCATCTTGAAAGATTATCCAGCTCCAGATAGGGGAAGTCTAATCAACTGGGGGCAGAAATACTCATTCAGACCTCAAACACTCACTAGGACCTTAAACATTTAGAATGCATCTTCCAGCATCAGAAGATTATCCAGCTCATTTGGACCTCAAACACAGATAGGGGACTAGGACCTTAAAAACTTAGAATGCATCTTGAAAGATTATCCAGGGGGGGAGTCTTATCAACTGGGGGCACAAATTCTCATTCAGACCTCAAACACTCACTCGGACCTCAAACACTTAGAATTTATCCTGAAAGATTATCCAGCTCCAGATAGTCTAATCAACTGGGGGAAGTCTAATCAAGTGGGAGCACAAATACTCACTCAGACCTCAAACACTCACTAGGACCTCAAACACTTAGAATGCATCTTGAAAGATTATCCAGCTCCAGATAGGGGGGGAAGTCTAATCAACTGAATGCAGAAATACTCACTCGGACCTCAAACACTCACTAGGACCTTAAACACTTAGAATGCATCTTGAAAGATTATCCAGCTCCAGATAGGGGGGTGGGGGAGTCTAATTAACTGGGGAAACAAATACTCATTCAGACCTCAAACACTTACTCGGACCTCAAACACTTAGAATGCATCTTGAAAGATTATCCGGCTCCAGATAGGGGGGAAGTCTAATCAACTGGGGGCAGAAATATTCACTCAGACCTCAAACACTCACTCGGACCACAAAGACTTAGAATGCATCTTGAAAGATTATCCAGCTCCAGATAAGGGGAAGTCTAATTAACTGGGGGCACAAATACTCATTTGGACCTCAAACACTCACTTGGACCTCAAACACTTAGAATGCATCTTGAAAGGTTTTTTAGCTCCAAATAGGGGGGAAGTCTAATCAACTGGGGGCAGAAATATTCACTCAGACCCCAGATAGGGAAGGGGGGGGGGGAGTCTAACCAACTAGGAGCACAAATACTCACTCAGACCTCAAACACTCACTCAGACCTCAAACATTTAGAATGCATCTTGAAAGATTATCCAGCTCCAGATAGGGGGGAAGTCTAATCAACTGGGGGCAGAAATACTCATTCAGACCTCAAACACTCACTAGGACCTTAAACATTTAGAATGCATCTAAAAGATTATCCAGCATCAGATAGGGAAGAAGTCTAATCAGGTGGGAGCAGAAATACTCACTCGGACCCCAGATAGGGGGGAGTCTAATTAACTGGGGGCACAAATACTCACTCAAACCTCAAACACTTATTTGGACCTCAAACACTTAGAATTTATCCTGAAAGATTATCCAGCTGCAGATAGGGGGGAAGTCTAATCAACTGGGAGCAGATATACTCACTCAGACCCCAGATAGGGGGTGGGGGGTGGAAGTCTAATTAGCTAGGGGCACAAATACTCACTCAGACCTCAAACACTAGACCTCAAACATTTAGAATGCATCTTGAAAGATTATCCAGCTCCAGATAGGGGAAGTCTAATCAACTGGGGCAGAAATACTCACCCGATTACCTCAAACACTCACTAGGACCTTAAAAACTTAGAATGCATCTTGAAAGATTATCCAGCTCCAGATAGGGGTGGGGAGTCTAATTAACTGGGGGCACAAATTCTCACAAATACTCATTCAGACCTCAAACACTTACTCGGACCTCAAACACTTAGAATGCATCTTGAAAGATTATCCGGCTCCAGATAGGGGGGAAGTCTAATCAACTGGGGGCAGAAATACTCACTCAGACCTCAAACACTCACTCGGACCTCAAACACTTAGAATGCATCTTGAAAGATTATCCAGCTCCAGATAGGGGGGGAAGTCTAATCAACTGAATGCAGAAATACTCACTCGACCTCAAACACTCACTCGGACCTTAAACACTTAGAATTTATCCTGAAAGATTATCCAGCTCCAGATAGGGGGAAAGTCTAATCAACTGAGAGCAGAAATACTCACTCGGACCCCAGATAGGGGGGAGTCTAATTAACTAGGGGCACAAATACTCACTTGGACCTCAAACACTCACTCAGACCTCAAACACTTAAATGCATCTTGAAAGATTATCCAGCTCCAGATAGGGGAAGTCTAATCAACTGGGGGCAGAAATACTCACTCGGACCTTAAACACTCACTAGGACCTTAAACACTTAGAATGCATCTTGAAAGATTATCCAGCTCCAGATAGGGGAAGGGGGTCTTATCAACTGGGGCACAAATTCTCATTCAGACCTCAAACACTCACTCGGACCTCGAACACTTAGAATTTATCCTGAAAGATTATCCAGCTCCAGATAGGGGGGAAGTCTAATCAACTGGGAGCAGAAATACTCACTCGGACCCCAGATAGGGGGGGGGTTGGAAGTCTAATTAGCTAGGGGCACAAATACTCACTCAGACCTCAAACACTCACTCAGACCTCAAACACTCACTCAGACCTCAAACACTTAGAATGCATCTTGAAAGATTTTCCAGCTTCAGACAGGGGGGAAGTCTAATCAACTGGGGGCAGAAATACTCACTCGGATCTCAAACACTCACTAGGACCTTAAAAACTTAGAATGCATCTTGAAAGATTATCCAGCTCCAGATAGGGGGGTGGGGAAGTCTAATTAACTGGGGAACAAATACTCATTCAGACCTCAAACACTTACTCGGACCTCAAACACTTAGAATGCATCTTGAAAGATTATCCGGCTCCAGATAGGGGGGAAGTCTAATCAACTGGGGGCAGAAATACTCACTCAGACCTCAAACACTCACTCGGACCACAAAGACTTAGAATGCATCTTGAAAGATTATCAGCTCCAGATAGGGGGAAGTCTAATCAACTGGGGGCACAAATACTCATTCAGACCTCAAACACTCACTTGGACCTCAAACACTTAGAATGCATCTTGAAAGGTTTTTCAGCTCCAAATAGGGGGGAAGTCTAATCAACTGGGGGCAGAAATATTCACTCAGACCCCAGATAGGGAGGGGGAGTCTTACCAACTAGGAGCACAAATACTCACTCAGACCTCAAACACTCACTCAGACCTCAAACATTTAGAATGCATCTTGAAAGATTATCCAGCTCCAGATAGGGGGAAGTCTAATCAACTGGGGGCAGAAATACTAATTCAGACCTCAAACACTCACTAGGACCTTAAACATTTAGAATGCATCTAAAAGATTATCCAGCATCAGATAGGAGGGGGAGTCTAATCAACTGGGGGCACAAATACTCATTCAGACCTCAAACACTCACTCGGACCTCAAACACTTAGAATTTATCTTGAAAGATTATCCAGCTCCAGATAGGGGGGAAGTCTAATCAACTGGGAGCAGAAATACTCACTCGGACCTCAAACACTCACTCAGACCTCAAACACTTAGAATGCATCTTGAAAGATTATCCGGCTTCAGGTAGGGGGGAAGTCTAATCAACTGGGGGCACAAATACTCACTCGGACCTCAAACACTTTAAATGCATCTTGAAAGAGCATTGCATTTAATAATAATTTCTTTGCTTTGATCAATCTGACCTGGAGTCCTTCTTCTTTTCCTAGCCTGCAATCTACACATTACAGAGCAAATGTTATTTAAGTCTGTTTAAAAAGGCATGAAAGATAGTTCTATAGAATAAAATGTAAAAGGATAAGTTCAATGGTCAAGCATGTCCATCTTATATGAGAGAGGACTTCACAAGAAACAAAATGGTGAAGAAAGCGTTAAAAAACCTTATTCCGTTAACGAGATATTTAAGTTTAAAGCTCTGTCTTATCTGTGTAGAAATGAATGGTGTTGTAAAGAAATTTATTTTATTTTTTCACTAATTTAATTATTTTTTCCTCAAACTTTTTTCAGGTTGTATATTATAAATACCCTTCCTAGATTTAGTTTTACTACTTTTTTGACATATCCCAAGGGTTTTAAGCCACAAAATATAATAGAATGCATACAGACTTTGTGGAATCTGAGGCTATAACATCACTAGTCTGATTACAATTGTTTCTACATAAATGATACCAAATTTTAAACATAAATACCTCCTCAATGGAATAAGATGTTTGAATGCTTTCTTCACTATTTTGTTTCTTTCGAAGTCCTCTATCATATAAGATGGACTTGTTTGACCACTGAACTAATCCTTTAAATTCAGCTCTTTTTCTTATTAATAACTTTTTTAAATGACTAAATACAAATCAAGTTTTCAAGAGAAGAGGTTCCAATACTGGACAGTCAGAAATGTGTGGCGTAGGGCATCATTTCTTGGTCCTGACATTATAGGAATATCTTTTGTATGTCTTTCGCTATATTGTGTAGCAATATAATGCAATTTCTTCTCTTCATATAATTTTACCCTAAATCTTATAGTTGTACACAACACAACCATCCCCTATTAATAGCTTTATGAGAAGTTTAGACCTGTCAATGTTTATCAAAGAATCTGTTTTTTCCATCAGAAATATGAATATTCAATTCCCTGGGGACTTTCCCCCTCCCCCCTCCTCCTCACACACACACAAACAAACACTTTTTTGAGCAATTTTTTAAAAACTGAGAAAATCTTTGTTTTTTACATCTTAAAAAAATAAAATGCCCTTAGAAGTGGCCTTAGTTTTGACACTTGGTCTTGGGAGGGGGAGAGCTAGGGTCTAGGACCTTCTCGGACAGGCTCACTTCGCCACTGTCTGATGCATATTCAGCAACCTTCTATATCAATTTTACCATAAACCTTGTGGTTGTACATAACCATCCCTTACTTATAACTTTATGAGAAGCTTATTAAGGCCCATCTTTGTGTAAAGACTGTAAGAATATGGGTTTTCATAACATATATGAATATTCAACTTGCCTGATGCATATTCAGCTACTCTCTGTATCACGGGCCACATTCTGCTCTGAATGAAATTGTCTGTTTGGAAAGCTGAGATCCACTGCACGTTATCAGAGTCCTCGTCGAAGCTGTCGTCAAAATAGAAATCTCCTGAGAGATAAAGAAGAGAGGTTAAAAGGACTCGACATATCTATTTTGCAGGGGACATAGGAAGGGTCACCTCTGGGGGAAAGGGGGGGGGGACAAAAATCCAAAAAGGTTTCTCGAGACAAATGAAAAAATTGCACTAATAAATTAAGTTTCCATCAAAAGTTGCTACTAATTGGAAAATCCCCTTCTATATTCTGGAAAATGTTTTTAATTTCTGGGAAATCTTTTTTATTTTTGAAACATTTCCTTCTTGGGAATTTTCTTAAATTTCTGGAAATGTTGGTCACTTATCTTGAAAATATGGACAGTTGTTTTTAAATTTTGTCCAATTTTCAGGAAAGTTTGGCCAATTTTAACCAAACATTTGGAAATTTAACAAAATTATCCTATCAATTTACCACATTTTTCAATTTAATGTTAATAATTTTCCAATTTCATCTCCCAATCAGGAAGAAAGCATGCAACCGGGAAGATGAAATCCTTGTAGGTGGACAGCTCCCCCGCCCCACCCACCCCCTCCTTCTTCCTACGCCTCTGCTATCTAATATGATAGAGGTCACAAAAGGAGTAAGTTGTGACGAATCGGTCTACCTCGATATCTTGTTTTCACTATGAAGCAGCGGCGACGAAAACTTTTCGAAAGTGGGGTCCAAAACGTTGAAAAACTTTCAGTTTTTGTCAACTTAATATCTTTGTTGTCATATTACTGGAACTTAAGTAAATTGAGTTTGCCTGAAAAATTAGTGGGTGGACCATAAGTGAAATCCATGAAAAGTACCTCCACCCTGCTTCCAGCGCCACTGCTATCAATACAAACCTACCAAAGTACCTCCACCCTGCTTCCAGCGCCACTGCTATCAAGACAAACCTACCAAAGTACCTCCACCCTGCTTCCAGCGCCACTGCTATCAAGACAAACCTACCATACCACTTTCAAAATACACTTGCTAAAAATTATTGACATGAACAGTAGCATGCTTTGCTCAATGACCCTACCTAAAGGAAAGGAACAAATTTAAACTAAAATACAACCAAGTAAAGTCAGCTTACCAACAAATGACAATGAGCACCCGATCCACAAATCCCATCCATGAACCTCCCATGCATCCTCCACAAACTTTAAATCACTGGCTACATAACCTTAACCCTTACTCTACCACGCGGCGATAGTATCGCCGTTTTCAAACCACCTTTTTCTAAAAATAAAATCGGGACTTTACCACAGTCCTATAAGAGTAATCTTGGTATCATTTTAAAGTACTCGGATATTTTTTTCACAAAATGAAACTTTCTTATAGAGGTCATATTACATAATTTTTAGAAAAAATACATCAAAAAAGGGTAAAACTCAATTATTGCTAAAAAAAATTCAATTTTTGTGTTTTTCTCTTTTACATCTTACGATAATTTCAAGATCACATTTTTGCTTCAAAATCAAACACGCAAGTCCTAAGACATGATAGTATTGGTTTCTGGTATAATTTTTATAATCTCTACGTCCAATCTCTTGTTCTGGAGAAATTTCTTCAAAATTTCATGAATTTCTGCCATTTTTGACCCGTTTTTTTCAAAAAATCGTGTAACCCAAACCTTACATCACGCATGCTTTGTTGAACCGCTGTTCGAAAGCGCTTGAAATTTCCTTTCATTTGATATTTAAATAAAGGCATACCCCTCTCTATTTAGAACCTATCCTATAAGAACAAAATTACACCACTCATGTTTGAACAACTACGTGGCGCAGAGGAAATGTACGCGACTAGCGTGCGAGCGCTCCGGCTTCGAGTCTCGCCGTGACCACTGTGTAATTATTTTTCTGCTGCAGCTTTCAGGGGACGTTTGACTTTAACCATTTTTGATGTGTTTTCATCTTTTCTTTCTTTCTAAAAATTATAGATTGGTATAATTGGAAAGGAAATATCAAAAACGATCTAAATATGTAACACAAATCTCTTTTTCAATACTGACAAGAAGTTATACTTCTGCAAAGATTGACCATTTGTTGACCAAATTTAGCCAAAAATTGCTTAATTTGCATAATTTTGTCCAATATTTCCTAAATTGGTTTTAATTACTCAAAAGATAAATATCTTAGCATCTATTCCAACCAAACTTGTGACGAAAGAAAATGAAAGGAAAGTTGTCAAAAATGCATATGAAAAAAAAGTTACGAAAATTGGGGTCGTTTTTTTTAAAGCCGGGAGAGTAAGGGTTAAACATTGACATTGGCACCCAAAAAAGTGAATTAACTTTATGGGTCACAGCTGTTTGGTTTTGTGGACTACAATTATGAATATTTTTAAAAATATCCCCATGCAAGCTCTTGGGGGTACCATAAATCCGAACTGACCGTTTTAAAATTTCAAAAACATATTTGCATGTTGATTATCAATTTTTATACCTGGGTAAAATTAGGTTTTTGAAAAGTGTTAATAATGTAAGCTTTGTAAGCATTAATCATCTCTGTTTCCCTACAGTTTATGCTAATTCCATCGAGCCATTAGGCTCATATATAGAGCCGGTGCTTATCCCCAGTTTCTGTGGCGCAAGCGGATGAGAGAACACGACTCTCCCTAGACAGGATGCCACATTAGTTGCTGTGCTCCTTAAAATTTCAAACAGTCAAACCCGACCTGATAAATAAGCAGGTTGGGTCAGACTTTTCCTCTTTATTTTCTTTATTCTAAAAACCACAAGTAATTAGAATCAAATTTCCTTATCAATGGCCCCATTGTATTCGTTCTCCTGGTTGAGCAGTTATTCTAAGTAAGATAAGTGGTCTCATTATTTGCTACAGTAAATTTGTGGTTATCATTGTGTCCTTGAGCAAGACACTTTACTCTACTTGCTTTAGTCACCCAGCTGTAAAATGAGTACCAGTACTGCTGGGAAGTTAATCTGCGATGGACTCATGATTTGTTCTTTTCCTTCAAACTTTGTTCCAGTAAATTTGTGGTTATAATTTACTGGAACAAAGTTTGAAGGAAAAGAACAAATCATGAGTCCATCGCAGATTAACTTCCCAGCAGTACTGGTACTCATTTTACAGCTGGGTGGACTAAAGCAAGTAGAGTAAAGTGTCTTGCTCAAAGACACAATGCAGCGCTCACTACGGGAATGGAAGCCGGTACCTTTCGAATACGAGCTTGACTCCTTAACCTCTAAACCACTGCACCTTTACAGTTTATAGGCCTTTGAAAATTGTTCTGTATTTCTAGCAAATGACTGTTCTTTAAATTGTTCTGTATTTTCTAGCAAATTACTGTTCTTTAAATTGTCCTGTATTTTTGGTAAAGAAACTACTTCCAATATATATTCTGTTAAAGGATTACTTCAGTGGTCAAGCAAGTTTATCTTGTATGAAAGAGGATGATAATAGAAATAAAATGGTGAAGAAACTACTTCAATATCTTATTCTGTTAAAGGATTAGTTCAGTGGTCAACCAAGTTTAACTTTTATGAAAGAGAGTTTTAAAACAAACAAAATGGTGAAAAAAAACATTCAAAAATCTTCTTCTGTTAGTTAAGGAGATATTGAAGTTTAGAGCTCTTGTCAATTACCTTTGTAGAAATGACTGGTGTAGTAAATCTACTATTGATGGGTAATGGTGCCTTTATCCTCATATTCTTAGCAATTGTTACTGTATTTTAAAGAAAATATATCTAACTTTTTTTCCTATTTCAATTATTTTCCCTTGAACTTTCTTCAGGTGGTAAATTATAATTATACTTACAAGATTCTGTTTTACTACTTTCCTGACATATGCAATGGTTTTTAAGTCACAAAATCAAGGACAAAATATAATAGAATATATAAAGACTGAGGAATCTGAGGCTATGACATCACAACTAGTCTGATTCCACTTGTTTCTACACATATAATACCAACTTCAAACTTAAATATCTCCTTCATGGAATAAAATTTTTGAATGTTTTCTTCACCATTTTGTTTCTTTTGAAGTCCCTTTTCATATACGATGGACATGCTTGACCACTGAACTAATCCTTTAAACTTGAATATCTCCTTAATGGAATAACATTTTTGAATGTTTTCTTCACCATTCTTTCTTTTGAAGTCCCTTTTCATATACGATAGACATGCTTGACCACTGAACTAATCCTTTAAGTTGATGTTCAAGTTTAAAGCTCTTGTCTTATGTGTGCAGAACATTCTACTATGCAAGGCTACTATACATGCTCACTTATGCATGCATACATGCTCACTTTCTTAACATATGTTAATGTATTTTAAAGAAAATTAATGAAACTATTTTACTATGTTGATGATTTTTCTTTAAAATTTCCATTGGTAAATTATTATTTCTCTAACTACTATTCTGTTTTACTACTTTCCTAACATATCCTATTGTTTTTAAGCCAAAAGATTGCAGGAAAAAATATGATAGAATACATACAAAGAATCTGAGGATGTGATGTCACAACTAGTTTGATTTCATTCGTTTCTACACAAATAAAACAAAACTTTTAAAACTTAAATATATCAAATATGTATAGCAAGGTTTAACGTCCCGAAAGCATCCAGTGCTGGACATTAAATGAAGATGGTCACGGCCTTTGATAACCAGTTGTGAACTCACTGGTTGCAGACCCACCGGTTGCAGACCCACCGGTTGCAGACCCACCGGTTGCAGACCCACCGGTTGCAGACCCACCGGTTGCAGACCCACCGGTTGCAGACCCACCGGTTGCAGACCCACCGGTTGCAGACCCACCGGTTGCAGACCCACCGGTTGCAGACCCACCGGTTGCAGACCCACCGGTTGCAGACCCACCGGTTGCAGACCCACCGGTTGCAGACCCACCGGTTGCAGACCCACCGGTTGCAGACCCACTGGTTGCAGACCCACCGGTTGCAGACCCACTGGTTGCAGACCCACTGGTTGCAGACCCACCGGTTGCAGACCCACTGGTTGCAGACCCACCAAATGCAGACCCACCAAATGCAGACCCACTGGGATGGAATAAAATTTGTGAATGCTCTCTTCACCACTTTGTTTCCTTTATTGAAACCCTGTTTCATATAATATAAAGTTACTTGACCCTGAAAAATCTTTGAAATTTCTATACTAAATTTTAGTCATTAGAATTGATGAGAATATCATAATTTTGATGAAGATTTTTTGTTGTATTTTAATTTTGCTTACAGAGGCGAATTCATTATATGGACACAATCTTTCGAACTTGATTCAAATTGATTGATTGGTTGAAATTTTAACCAATTGCTGCATGATTCCTTGGCTCTTAATTTGTGGTATATATTAATTACAACCCCAAGCTTGACTAATGCTTGATACAGCCCAGTTGGGAAGGAGAGGGAATTCAATCTTTTTTTAACCAACAGTTGTGGGTTCGAATCCAGCAAGAACCCATTTTTCTCAATTTTGTTTTCTTCCTTTTTTTGTTATGTCATTTTCGTCTGGTGACTGCTATTGTAGTATTGTCTTAGAAATCTTTAATTTTTTTTCTTTCTAATGCATACGGTGATATGGTTTCCCTAATGCATACGGTGATATGGTTTCCCTAATGCATACGGTGATATGGTTTCCCTAATGCATACGGTGATATGGTTTCCCTAATGCATACGGTGATATGGTTTCCCTAATGCATACGGTGATATGGTTTCCCTAATGCATACGGTGATATGGTTTCCCGTGAATCATTATAACACTATGCACTACAATTGAATCTTCACACACACACACACACACACACACACACACACACACACACACAGTGCTATGTATGCACATGTAACAAACATGCAGACAGGGATCGTGTGTGTTCCAGAACTGGATGTGATGGCTGTGCATCCCCAAATTTTACAGAAATCAACAATGTGCGAACTGAGACGAGCCTCCCTCTTTAAACTGTTAGTAAGTTATTCACTTCTGCTAACTCTAGCATGTATCCATCTCCAAAATATTCTAAAATTATTTTGAAGTGATTTACCATATTGAGGAACAAATGCTCTGATCTTCTCTAAATCTTCTGAATAAAACAGATCATCAAATATAAGAAGTTTTGTCAAATCTGTCCATGCCCCTTCCTCCCGATAAACATATGCTCTTGATCTTCTGAATGAAGTTCTGTAAAAAAGTAAAAGGAAAAGAAACATGGTCAAAGACTGAAAGTTAGATTCTTTATTTCCCTCTTGTTGATGTCATTCCCTGTCAAATCTTTACGTCGCCCTAATGGCAGAGGTGTATAAGGGGTGGGGCGAGGGAAACACTGCCCCCCAGAGACTTTGGTGTGGGGACAAACTGCCCCTGAGTGGATTTCAAAGTTATTGGATATTTTGCAAAATGTGGTAAATTATTGGAAGTCCTGAAAATTAGACAAATTTTCTTAAAAACTGGCCAAAAAATCAGCAAGAAAAAAAAAGGAAATATCCTGGAATTGAACAGGATTTCCTGATTAGCAGTCACTGTAGATTGATAATTAATTCACCAGTGCAATTCCACTTGTCACGGGAAAATTTGGGGTGTGTGTGCCCCTGAGAGGTGACCCTTCCTACGCCCTGCCTAATGGGTGGGTGTATACACCCATGATGGCCTGCATACCCTGATAACTTCTCAGTCTTTAATGATCAGCATATAGTGATGACTTGATGTCCGACCAACGCACATTATAGTACCAGCGCATCTATCTTCTGAATGTGTAATTTGATCATGTCAGAGCCTACTATCATGGCTATGCAACATGTGGCTTTTTTATGAGTAAAATATTTGCTTGTCTGATTAGACGAAATATCCCTACATGTATATTCCAGTGCAATAGTTGTTGAGTCACAGAAAATGACATGTTTAACTAATACCAAGTAGATGGCAATACAAATGGACTAGTGGTTTTGTGGTTAATTGTTGGGGAGTAAAACATTATTTCTATTGGAGAAAAGTGGGGGAGGGAAAGTACCCAGGGAAGGGTAAGTTTCCATGGGAGGGGGTAAGTACCCAGGAGGAGCAAGTACCCAGGGGAGGGTAAGTACCCAGGGAGAGGGTAAGTACCCAGGGCAGGGGGTAAGTACCTAGGGCAGGGGGTAAGTACCCAGGGAGGGATAAGTACCCAGGGAGAGGGGTAAGTAGCCAGGGTAGGGGGTAAGTACCCAGGGGAGGGGATAAATACCCAGGGGAGGGGGTAAATACCCAGGGGAGGGGGTGAGTACTGAGGAGAGGGGGAGGGTTAAGTACCCAGGGGAGGGGTAAGTAGTCAGGGGGAGGGGAAAGTACCCGGGGGTGGCATTTTCATTTGTGATGTATCATGTGCTGCCCAAGCAGGTGCCTTTTTTGCATCATTTTCGCAGTGTCTTTTTTTTCATAAATTTCGTATTGCAGGTCCCAAAACATTATATTGTCAATTTTGTACTGCTGGTCCATTTTGTTAATATTCATGTTGAATAATCAATACTGTAGGTATCAAAATTGATTTCTTTCATACTGCAGATAACAAGATTATATAATTTTGTACTGCGGGTACCAACAAATCTGGATTGATTTTCGGTTTATCTGATATTAACTGGTAGTTCATTCCACCAAAGTGGTCCCACCATAGAAAATGCCCTCCCACCAAGTGTTGGGTGCTTTATGGTTGGTACATAAAAGCCAAACAGCATTTCTATTACGAAGATTATATTTTGAGTGTTTATAAAATATGAGTTCTTGAGGATAGTTTGGTACTTTATGATGAATACATTTAAAAACTAATACTAAAATCTTAAATGTAATTTTCAGAGTATTTGGGAGCCAATGCAGGGAATAGAGAATGGGAGTTATATGGTCATTTCTTAGCCTTTGTTACTATCCATGCAACACAATTTTAAATACATTTGAATGGATTGAATTAAGTTACTTGGCATACCAGCAAGTAGGGAGTTGCAAAAGTCAATGTGGGAATGGGCTAACGCATGTACAAGGGATTCAGCTGATTCGTTAGTTAGCATAGGCCTTATTCTGTTTATATTGTAAAGATTGATAAATGCTGATCTACATTTTTCATTACATGGGTTTTCAAATTTAGGTTGCAGTCAAACCAAACACCTAAGTCACGCACAAAGTTAACAGCTTTACTGATGTACCACCAACACTGACAGTCCTAGTAGGTAGTTTCTTGAGCTGTTGACATGTGCCAAGGAAAATAACCTCTGTTTTCTCATCATTCATTTTTAGTTTGTTCAGTACCATCCATTTTCTTACATCTTCCAAGCATCATTCCATTGTCTCAATGGCCCTCATCTTGGATATGCTATCCGTGATCTTGAAATTTAGCATCAATCTATGATCATCTGCATATCCTGCAACGTTTGGAGCATGGTATCAATCTATGATCGTCTGCATATCCTGCAACGTTTGGAGCATGGTTTTGTACAATACTGGAAATTGATGAAGCAAATGGTGAAAAGCACAGGGCCACGGCAGGAACCTTGAATAACTGAATAATCTATGGGTGCCTCGCTGGAAAATTCTCCATTCACAATAACTTTCTGCTTCCGATTTGATAAGTAACATTCAAACCATATTAGTGCCACATGGGTTATTTCAAACTGGGACCGGAGCACTGTCAGCATGGCTGGGTGATCCACCATATCGAAAGCTGCACTCAAGTCCAGCATCACCACTAATGATATCAATCCATTGTCCATAGCCATCAACAGGTCTGACTTGAACCAGACGAGCTGATTCGGTGCTGTGATGCACCCGATAAGCTGACTGGTAATCAGACAGCATATTGTTCTTATCAAGGTATCTATTCAATTGGACAATGACTGCCTTCTCGGTGATTTTGGATAAGAATGGCAGATTGTGTACTGGTCTGTAATTTCAGAAAATTGTTGGCAGGCCTTCTTTCTTGGTATTATCGCTTATGTTCTCCAATTATGTGGGAATCTTCCTTCTGTAATTGAGGTGTTTACTATTTTTGTAATTACTGGCATTAACACATCAGAACATGGTTTAACTATAGTAGTTGGAGCTAAATCCAATAAACAATGCTTGGGCTTGACCCCTGTAAAACGTTTACAGAGTTCTCCTCATTCAGAGGTTTAAAAGCATAGAGACCTGGTGTTTCCTTTGTATTATCAATGCATAGAGACCTGGTGTTTCCTTTGTATCATCAATGCAGAGAGACCTGGTGTTTCCTTTGTATTATCAATGCATAGAGACCTGTTGTTTCTTTGTATTATCAATGCATAGAGACCTGGTGTTTCCTTTGTATTATCAATGCATAGAGACCCTGTGTTTCCTTTGTATCATCAATGCAGAGAGACCTGGTGTTTTCTTTGTATCATCAATGCAGAGAGACCTGGTGTTTCCTTTGTATCATCAATGCATAGAGACCTGGTGTTTCCTTTGTATTATCAATGCAGAGAGACCTGGTGTTTTCTTTGTATTATCAATGCAGAGAGACCTGGTGTTTCCTTTGTATTATCAATGCAGAGAGACCTGGTGTTTCCTTTGTATTATCAATGCAGAGAGACCTGGTGTTTCCTTTGTATTATCAATGCAGAGAGACCTGGTGTTTCCTTTGTATTATCAATGCATAGAGACCTGGTGTTTCCTTTGTATTATAAATGCATAGAGACCTGGTGTTTCCTTTGTATTATCAATGCAGAGAGACTGGTGTTTCCTTTTATCATTATCAATGTTTCCTTTGCAGACCTGACCCTGTGTTTCCTTTGTATTATCAACTGGTGTTTTCTTTGTATTATCAATGCAGAGAGACCTGGTGTTTCCTTTGCAATAGAGACCTGGTGTTTCCTTTGTATTATCAATGCAGAGAGACCTGGTGTTTCCTTTGTATTATCAATGCATAGAGACCTGATGTTTCCTTTGTATTATCAATGCAGAGAGACCTGGTGTATCCTTTGTATTATCAATGCATAGAGACCTGATGTTTCTTTGTATTATCAATGCAGAGAGACCTGGTGTTTCCTTTGTATTATCAATGCAGAGACCTGGTGTTTCCTTTGTATCATTAATGTCAACTGTATCAACGACAACTCCATCCAGTTCCTCACATATTTTTAAAACTTTGCCCACAAAAAAATAAAATAATGAATCTGCAAGGGAGCATGGACTTTCAAAATCTGGAAAAGGGTTTGCTTTATGTCTATTTAAAAGGCCATTAACTATTACACACAGTTCCTTTTGATTTTTACCAGCTGGTTTGATCTTTTCATTGTAGTATTGTTCCAGAGCTTTGTTTAGTTCGAAGATTATTTATTTCTCAATTGTTTGTAAAAAAACAGATTCACTTCTGAGGGTATTCTTTTGTATACCCTCTCTGCTTTGCTTAATTTTTGCTTTTACTCGCAGTGCTTATTAGTAAACCAAGGAATGTTTGGCGTCACGCTAATATTCGCAGTGCTTATTAGTAAACCAAGGCAGGGTTGGCCTCATGCTTATACTTGCAGTGCTTATTAGTAAACCAAGGCAGGGTCAGCCTCATGCTTATACTCGCAGTGCTTATTAGTAAACCAAGGCAGGGTTGGCCTCACGCTTATACTCACAGTGCTTATTAGTAAACCAAGGAAGGGTTGGCCTCATGCTTATACTCGCAGTGCTTATTAGTAAACCAAGGCAAAGTTGGCCTCACACTTATACTCGCAGTGCCTATTAGTAAACCAAGGAAGGGTTGGCCTCATGCTTGTACTCGCAGTGCTTATTAGTAAACCAAGGCAGGGTTGGCCTCATGCTTATACTTGCAGTGCTTATTAGTAAACCAAGGCAGGGTCAGCCTCATGCTTATACTCGCAGTGCTTATTAGTAAACCAAGGCAGGGTTGGCCTCACGCTCATACTCGCAGTGCTTATTAGTAAACCAAGGCAGGGTTGGCCTCACGCTCATACTCGCAGTGCTTATTAGTAAACCAAGGAAGGGTTGGCCTCATGCTTATACTCGCAGTGCTTATTAGTAAACCAAGGCAAAGTTGGCCTCACACTTATACTCGCAGTGCCGTTTAGTAAACCAAGGAAGGGTTGGCCTCATGCTTGTACTCGCAGTGCTTATTAGTAAACCAAGGCAGGGTTGGCCTCACGCTTATACTCGCAGTGCCTATTAGTAAACCAAGGAAGGGTTGGCCTCATGCTTGTATTCGCAGTGCTTATTAGTAAACCAAGGCAGGGTTGGCCTCACGCTTATACTCGCAGTGCTTATTAGTAAACCAAGGAAGGGTTGGTCTCCTTGTCTTTCTTTGATTGGCGAAGACTTATCGAGGGTAGAGCTCAGTGAGGTGTTGTACATCTTCACTCATTCATCTAAGTCATTGGTGGCAGCATCCACACAAACAAGCAGCAATTGCAATTGATATCTAAGGTCCCTTATATCGATCTTAGCAATTTTTCTGCTCATAATCTTTTCAATTGTGTTAGATGGTTTTTCTAGTTCAAGTCTACAGTGTATTGCATAGTGATCAGAGAAAAGGTGCTAAGCGACTGCATAAGTGAGTGAAAAATTGATCTAACTTTCTTGTGATGAACAGATCAAGAGTATATTACCAGATATGTGGGAAAGGTGATGCAATATGCTGAGTAAATCCATAGGGCTGGATAACGTAAAGAAAATGTTTAGTCTCTGGACAATCTACTTTATCAACATAAATGTTGTAGTCACCAGTTAGAACCACAGTAGCATTGCTCTCCACTAATGATTCAAGGACATTGTTAAAGCCATTAACGAAATCATATATTGTGTTTTTGTTCTGTGATGAGTATGGCGGGCGATATACTACTACCAGTTTGACCACACCACAGTTTGTGTTTATATTATATGAGTATATGGGCGATATACCACTACCAGTTTGACCACACCAGTTTGTGTTAATGGTATATGAGTATGGTGGGCGATAAACTACTACCAGTTTGACCACACCACAGTTTGTGTTAATGGTATATGAGTATGGTGGGCGATATACCACTACCAGTTTGACCACACCAGTTTGTGTTAATGGTATATGAGTAAGGCGGGCAATACTACCAGTTTGACCACACCAGTTTGTGTTAATGGTATATGAGTATGGCAGGTGATATACTACTAACCAGTTTGACCACACCACAGTTTGTGTTAATGGTATATGAGTATGGCGGGCGATATACCACTACCAGTTTGACCACACCAGTTTGTGTTAATGGTATATGAGTATGGCGGGCAATATACTACTATCAGTTTCACCACACCACAGGTTTGTGTTAATGGTATATGAGTATGGTGGGCGATATACTACTACCAGTTTGACCACACCACAGTTTGTGTTAATGGTATGTGAGTATGGTGGGCGATATACTACTACCAGTTTGACCACACCACAGTTTGTGTTAATGGTATATTCAGAAAACTCAAAGTATCCTAAATCAATAATGAGAAAATAACCATCCTTACCAGGAATGGTCCATCAATCATTCATGGTTTGCACAAAGTCCTCCCAAGCCCATAATGTATATTTATATTTAGGCTTAGTCAAGGACAAATCTGATTCGCTTCACTGAACAGCAGTTATGTAGCTTGAGCCCCAGATGAATGACCTATTGTGTAGAGTATGTGTAATAGTAGCTGGTTGCTAACAAGTGAAATATGAATAGACTATGAAGATGCTGTCAGTTGGAATTAGGTATACATAACCCATGTATTGGGTATGGTGTACAATAGCTGGATGCTAGTCAATGAATTGTAAAGAGTCTCTCGGGTTGAATGGTGTGGATTACCCCTGTGTTGTGTGTGGTGTAACAATAGCTGGATGCTAGTTAATGAATTGTGAAGAGTCTCTCGGGTTGAATGGTGTGGATTACCCCTGTGTTGTGTGTGGTGTAACAATAGCTGGATGCTAGTCAATGAACTGTAAAGAGTCTCTCTGGTTTAATGGTGTGGATTACCCCTGTGTTGGGCATGGTGTAACAATAGCTGGTTGCTGGTCAATGAATTGTAAGAGTCTCTCCGGTTGAATGGTGTGGATTACCCCTGATTTTCAGAAAATCGAGGGTGTCGGGTTGGAGGGTCTAAGAGCTTATTTTGTTGTCAAACACCCTTCACCAATTAACTCAATTTTTGGTACGGGTCTATGATAAAATAGTTCCCAACGAAACTTTTTCTGAAGCAGATCTCGTCAAGTTTGGATATGCATATTTAAGATCTATCCATTCTCTATCATTCCTGAAATTTGCAACTTCTCAGCTTCCTGTCCTTTAAAATAGACCTCTCAAAAATATATGTACATAATATAAATTTATCAGAGCCAGACCGCTATTTACTCAGACACCCCCACCCCCAGAGTAATATAAAGCTTGTGCAAAGAAAATAGAAACCATAGGAGAGTCACTTCTTGTAGGAAAGACCCCCCCAATACAAAAAAATTGCAACTTGCAAGCATAAATTTCGCAGTGGTAAATGATGTTTCTGTTATAGACTCTCTTAATGATGTTCATCTGGAAATCTCCTGTTAACTGAGTAGTGGCTTTCTAAAATTAAGTTTCTTGAATAATTTACAATTTTCAATTTGGCCTTTTGTTTTGAATTTAAAAAATGTATAATTTTCCACTTTTACTGCCAACTGGGAAGAAAGCACGGCCAACCAGGAACATAAATCATTGCATGCAGTGGTGGTGAAATACCGAGAATCACTAAACATGACCAAATCAGCACTGCCAGTAAAAAGAAGAAGGTGGAGGTGGATTGGTCATGTGATGCGATGAGCACTATTAAGCACTGTGTGACAGCTATGACATGGAAACCAGAGGGGAGAAGGAAAGCTGGTTGTCCTAGAATGACCTGGAGAAGGACAGTCGAGAAGGAGAGGAAAATGATGGGATGGAGCTCGTGGACAGAAGCCAGACAAGTTGCAAATAACAGAGTCCAGTGGAGAGAGTGCACTGCAGCCTTATGGGCCAGGAGGCCTAAAAAGACTAGGACTAGGTGAGGTAAGGAAGCAGTGGTGGTGATTTCTTTTCAACATTGAGGAAAACGAACCCAGACAGTGGTGTAGCCAGCCATATCAGCTTTATATAAGGCTTTATTTTTTAGGGGGGACATAATGATATAAGCTCCCCCCAACAAAATAATATCCCCCTGGGATTGCCGCCTATGTTTGCACTGCAGGGGGACACTTTCCCCTTGCCCCTCTTTCTATGCCTCTGCATGCCTGCTTTGAAAATAGAATGCAAGAAATCGGACACCCTGCACGAAACTAAATGAATATATCTTACAGTTTGCATTTCAGGAAACAACTCAACTTTGGGCAGCCTGACTGCTTACATTGACTAAAATACATACCTTATACAAATGTTTGTGCACATCTAAATCTTGTTCACTTTCCTCATCCTGAGTCTTCATACTTTTAAAAAACTCAGTAGTCGCCACTTTCTTGTCTTGCAACCACTTCTGATGCTCCATGGTGGATTCTGTCACCATGGTAACATTCTTGGAGTACTGAATTGTTAGAAAAAACTGGGTCTTTTTGCTGTTGAATGATGGAGGTCTGGTAAGGTATCCTGTTGAAAAACCAAGTAATTTAGAAAAAACTGAGTCTTTTTGCTGTTGAATGATGGAGGTCTGGTAAGGTATCCTGTTGAAAAACCAAGTAATTTAGAAAAAACTGAGTCTTTTTGCTGTTGAATGATGGAGGTCTGGTAAGGTATCCTGTTGAAAAACCAAGTAATTTAGAAAAAACTGAGTCTTTTTGCTGTTGAATGATGGAGGTCTGTAAGGTATCCTGTTGAAAACCAAGTAATTTAGAAAAACCAAGTAACTTTTTGCTGTTGAATGATGGAGGTCTGGTAAGGTATCCTGTTGAAAAACCAAGTAATTTAGAAAACCAAGTAACTTTTTGCTGTTGAATGATGGAGGTCTGGTAAGGTATCCTGTTGAAAAACCAAGTAATTTAGAAAAAACCAAGTAACTTTTTGCTGTTGAATGATGGAGGTCTGGTAAGGTATCCTGTTGAAAAACCAAGTAATTTAGAAAAAACCAAGTAACTTTTTGCTGTTGAATGATGGAGGTCTGGTAAGGTATCCTGTTGAATGATGGAGGTCTGGTAAGGTATCCTGTTGAATGATGGAGGTCTGGTAAGGTATCCTGTTGAATGATGGAGGTCTGTAAGGTATCCTGTTGAATGATGGAGGTCTGGTAAGGTATCCTGTTGAATGATGGAGGTCTGGTAAGATATCCTGTTGAATGATGGAGGTCTGGTAAGGTATCCTGTTGAATGATGGAGGTCTGGTAAGGTATCCTGTTGAATGATGGAGGTCTGGTAAGGTATCCTGTTGAATGATGGAGGTCTGGTAAGGTATCCTGTTGAATGATGGAGGTCTGGTAAGGTATCCTGTTGAATGATGGAGGTCTGGTAAGATATCCTGTTGAATGATGGAGGTCTGGGAAGGTATCCTGTTGAATGATGGAGGTCTGGGAAGGTATCCTGTTGAATGATGGAGGTCTGGGAAGGTATCCTGTTGAATGATTGAGGTCTGGTAAGGTATCCTGTTGAATGATGGAGGTCTGGGAAGGTATCCTGTTGAATGATGGAGGTCTGGTAAGGTATCCTGTTGAATGATGGAGGTCTGGGAAGGTATCCTGTTGAATGATGGAGGTCTGGTAAGGTATCCTGTTGAATGATGGAGGTCTGGTAAGGTATCCTGTTGAATGATGGAGGTCTGGTAAGGTATCCTGTTGAATGATGGAGGTCTGGTAAAGGTATCCTGTTGAATGATGGAGGTCTGGTAAGGTATCCTGTTGAATGATGGAGGTCTGGTAAGGTATCCTGTTGAATGATGGAGGTCTGGTAAGGTATCCTGTTGAATGATGGAGGTCTGGTAAGGTATCCTGTTGAATGATGGAGGTCTGGTAAGGTATCCTGTTGAATGATGGAGGTCTGGTAAGGTATCCTGTTGAATGATGGAGGTCTGGTAAGGTATCCTGTTGAATGATGGAGGTCTGGTAAGGTATCCTGTTGAATGATGGAGGTCTGGTAAGGTATCCTGTTGAATGATGGAGGTCTGGTAAGGTATCCTGTTGAATGATGGAGGTCTGGTAAGGTATCCTGTTGAATGATGGAGGTCTGGTAAGGTATCCTGTTGAATGATGGAGGTCTGGTAAGGTATCCTGTTGAATGATGGAGGTCTGGTAAGGTATCCTGTTGAATGATGGAGGTCTGGGAAGGTATCCTGTTGAAAAACCAAGTAATTTAGAAAAAAGTATCCTGCACTAAAGATGTGCAAAGATTCATTTTAGTTTAGTTTTTTTTTGTCACTATCAGAATGCTATTTTCATTATGCATACGAGTTAACATGGGTTGGATGTTCCTACCGGAAGTTTGGGGGGTTGGGGGGGGGGCAAAGTCATCAGTGGGAAGACTGGGCAAAACCACAAAATCATGCTAAGATAAAAACAATTACTATACAAAAGATACAAATTCTAAAAAAAGTGGGGAAGGGGGTGGGGGGCAAGTTCCCCCTTTTCCCCAAAAAATCCTGCCTATGTGAGTTAATATAGATTAGTGCATTACATACCTGCTCTGCATTATGAGCTATACCTCCCCACAGTGGCGGATTTGATATAGATTAGTGCATTACATACCTTCTCTGCATTATGAGCTATACCTACCCACAGTGGCGGATTTAATATAGATTAGTGCATTACATACCTGCTCTGCATTATGAGCTATACCTCCCCACAGAGGCGGATTTAATATAGATTAGTGCATTACATACCTGCTCTGCATTATGAGCTATACCTACCCACAGTGGCGGATTTAATATAGATTAGTGCATTACATACCTGCTCTGCATTATGAGCTATACCTACCCACAGTGGCGGATTTGATATAGATTAGTGCATTACATACCTGCTCTGCATTATGAGCTATACCTACCCACAGTGGCGGATTTGATATATATTAGTGCATTACATACCTTCTCTGCATTATGAGCTATACCTACCCACAGTGGGGGGATTTAATATAGATTAGTGCATTACATACCTTCTCTGCATTATGAGCTATACCTACCCACAGTGGCGGATTTGATATAGATTAGTGCATTACATACCTTCTCTGCATTATGAGCTATACCTACCCACAGTGGCGGATTTAATATAGATTAGTGCATTACATACCTTCTCTGCATTATGAGCTATACCTACCCACAGTGGCGGATTTAATATAGATTAGTGCATTACATACCTTCTCTGCATTATGAGCTATACCTACCCACAGTGGCGGAGTTAATATAGATTAGTGCATTACATACCTTCTCTGCATTATGAGCTATACCTACCCACAGTGGCGGAGTTAATATAGATTAGTGCATTACATACCTTCTCTGCATTATGAGCTATACCTACCCACAGTGGCATAGATTTGATATAGATTAGTGCATTACATACCTTCTCTGCATTATGAGCTATACCTACCCACAGTGGCGGATTTGATATAGATTAGTGCATTACATACCTGCTCTGCATTATGAGCTATACCTACCCACAGTGGCGGATTTGATATAGATTAGTGCATTACATACCTTCTCTGCATTATGAGCTATACCTACCCACAGTGGCGGATTTGATATAGATTAGTGCATTACATACCTTCTCTGCATTATGAGCTATACCTACCCACAGTGGCGGATTTGATATAGATTAGTGCATTACATACCTTCTCTGCATTATGAGCTATACCTACCCACAGTGGCGGATTTGATATAGATTAGTGCATTACATACCTTCTCTGCATTATGAGCTATACCTACCCACAGTGGCGGATTTGATATAGATTAGTGCATTACATACCTTCTCTGCATTATGAGCTATACCTACCCACAGAGGCGGATTTGATATAGATTAGTGCATTACATACCTGCTCTGCATTATGAGCTATACCTACCCACAGTGGCGGAGTTAATATAGATTAGTGCATTACATACCTTCTCTGCATTATGAGCTATACCTACCCACAGTGGCGGATTTGATATAGATTAGTGCATTACATACCTTCTCTGCATTATGAGCTATACCTACCCACAGTGGCGGATTTGATATAGATTAGTGCATTACATACCTGCTCTGCATTATGAGCTATACCTACCCACAGTGGCGGATTTGATATAGATTAGTGCATTACATACCTTCTCTGCATTATGAGCTATACCTACCCACAGAGGCGGATTTAATATAGATTAGTGCATTACATACCTTCTCTGCATTATGAGCTATACCTCCCCACAGTGGCGGATTTGATATAGATTAGTGCATTACATACCTTCTCTGCATTATGAGCTATACCTACCCACAGTGGCGGAGTTAATATAGATTAGTGCATTACATACCTTCTCTGCATTATGAGCTATACCTACCCACAGTGGCGGATTTGATATAGATTAGTGCATTACATACCTTCTCTGCATTATGAGCTATACCTACCCACAGTGGCGGAGTTAATATAGATTAGTGCATTACATACCTTCTCTGCATTATGAGCTATACCTACCACAGTGGCGGAGTTAATATAGATTAGTGCATTACATACCTTCTCTGCATTATGAGCTATACCTCCCACAGTGGCGGATTTGATATAGATTAGTGCATTACATACCTTCTCTGCATTATGAGCTATACCTACCACAGTGGCGGATTTAATATAGATTAGTGCATTACATACCTTCTCTGCATTATGAGCTATACCTCCCCACAGTGGCGGATTTGATATAGATTAGTGCATTACATACCTTCTCTGCATTATGAGCTATACCTACCCACAGTGGCGGAGTTAATATAGATTAGTGCATTACATACCTTCTCTGCATTATGAGCTATACCTACCCACAGAGGCGGATTTGATATAGATTAGTGCATTACATACCTTCTCTGCATTATGAGCTATACCTACCCACAGTGGCGGATTTAATATAGATTAGTGCATTACATACCTTCTCTGCATTATGAGCTATACCTCCCACAGTGGCGGATTTGATATAGATTAGTGCATTACATACCTTCTCTGCATTATGAGCTATACCTACCCACAGTGGCGGAGTTAATATAGATTAGTGCATTACATACCTTCTCTGCATTATGAGCTATACCTACCCACAGTGGCGGAGTTAATATAGATTAGTGCATTACATACCTTCTCTGCATTATGAGCTATACCTACCCACAGTGGCGGATTTGATATAGATTAGTTCATTACATACCTTCTCTGCATTATGAGCTATACCTACCCACAGTGGCGGATTTGATATAGATTAGTGCATTACATACCTGCTCTGCATTATGAGCTATACCTACCCACAGTGGCGGATTTGATATAGATTAGTGCATTACATACCTTCTCTGCATTATGAGCTATACCTACCCACAGTGGCGGATTTCATATAGATTAGTGCATTACATACCTTCTCTGCATTATGAGCTATACCTCCCCACAGTGGCGGAGTTAATATAGATTAGTGCATTACATACCTTCTCTGCATTATGAGCTATACCTACCCACAGTGGCGGATTTGATATAGATTAGTGCATTACATACCTGCTCTGCATTATGAGCTATACCTACCCACAGTGGTGGATTTAATATAGATTAGTGCATTACATACCTTCTCTGCATTATGAGCTATACCTACCCACAGTGGCGGATTTGATATAGATTAGTGCATTACATACCTTCTCTGCATTATGAGCTATACCTACCCACAGTGGCGGATTTGATATAGATTAGTGCATTACATACCTTCTCTGCATTATGAGCTATACCTCCCCACAGTGGCGGAGTTAATATAGATTAGTGCATTACATACCTTCTCTGCATTATGAGCTATACCTCCCCACAGTGGCGGATTTGATATAGATTAGTGCATTACATACCTGCTCTGCATTATGAGCTATACCTACCCACAGTGGCGGAGTTAATATAGATTAGTGCATTACATACCTTCTCTGCATTATGAGCTATACCTACCCACAGAGGCGGATTTAATATAGATTAGTGCATTACATACCTTCTCTGCATTATGAGCTATACCTACCCACAGTGGCGGATTTCAAGGATGGTGACATGTAGCAATTTTGGTATCAATTAACTGATGTATTTTTTTATTTGGAACAATTTTCTAATACATATGTTGTACGAAAAATGTCTCAGTATTCTAAAATCTTAGAAAAAAACCTTTGTGCCACTCATATAAAAGACTTAACTTCTTAGTCTAACTTCTCATATTGAAATTTTGTGACGTGTCAAGTGGGACAGTGCAGTGATTAGATTTATCTCCAACTGGCCATATGTAGGCCTACACATACATGTGTATCGTGTGTATTTACCGAGTCCCGTACGCCTAAAAGTTTAGCTTTCTTTGGCGATTTTGACTTTTAATGTGTGTGTGTGGAAGGAGGGGGAAGGGGGGGGGGGAATGTGGGGGAAGGTGAAGATGTTGAAAAAGTTGGGGGGTCCTGACCCTCCATCATTAGGCCATACCACAGGTCAGCAATGGACAAGAAGTGGCTAACGCATCATCAAGATCTAATACAAGTCTTCACTTACCTAAGAAAGCCTGGCAACAAAGATAATTGCGGCTTCACTCACCTGAAAGCCTGGCAACAAAGATAATTGCGGCTTCACTCACCTGAAAGCCTGGCAACAAAAAAATTGCGGCTTCACTTACCTAAGAAAGCCTGGCAACAAAGATAATTGCGGCTTCGCAAAATGCAAACTGGACTATTACAGTCATTCCACAGAGCCCCATTAATTAGGTCACGTGACTGGGTTTTCTTAGAAAGGAATTTGCATTAAGTGTAGACATTTGAATTTGTAGAACACTGACCACTTGACAGTGTGACGTAATTTGCATCGTAGTCACACGAGATGCATTCCTGTTTAAGATGGCAGGGTAAATCACACGTTAAATTTTTTTTTTCAACTTCTTTTTGAATTTTCTTCAAGTTTTGCCTCGTTTTAGAGGAATTTGATTTCAAAAGTTGGTTCTCAAATTTACTGGGTACAAAAACAGGTTCCTAACTCAGCCGACACAAAATATCAAAATTTTAACAGTAGATTGGTAAAGATGAACCTGAGAGTATTTCATACATACCTATAATCCGCGATGTTGTGCATGCTAAAATCTTCTGGCGAGTACACCCTAAAATATTCATTATTTTTATTTAATTGTTCAATTGTTAATGTTGTGGTGATGATATCGTGTTATGCAAAAACTCTTTCCTATACCTAATTTCTTAACCTCCATTTGAATATTTGTAGTATTAAACGGTGGAAACAAAAAAGTTTAGACTAATTTTAATAGGCTAATTAAAGTTAACTTGGTATTAAAGCTAACCATGTTTAAACAAAAATATCATTTTTTGATTGTTTTAAAATCTATTTATTTGAATGTTTATGCTTTCCCATTTCGGTCATAATTTGTGTCATGTTATTTCATGGGTTTGATCTGAGTTCAATGTTTTATTTTTGATCTGGATTTCGTTTTTACCACCTTACTTACTATTCTATAGAATATAGGTTCACTTCGAAGTATAGACATGGCTGCTGACACTGTTGGCAGAGAAGTGGCGCTCTTTTGACACTATTATCATCAGACATGAATATGCTTATGTGGTTATGATTTGTCCTCTCACCCGCACGTCCTGGGTTCGAATCCCGGTGGGTTCGAATTCTGTGGGTTCAAATCCCGGTGGTTTGCGACTAGTGAGTTCACAACTGGTTATCAAAGGCCGTGGCCCTCTTGATATGTCTAGCACTGGATGTTTTTGGGACGTTAAACCTTGCTATGCTATGCTACGCTGTGCATCATTCTTTGATTAGGATTAGCAGGCCTACAATCCCCACGACCATCCTGCCCAACAGGGGATATGCCAAAGTTTTGAATTAAAATATGTAAAAAGTTCTTCCAACCAGAATATGCATTGTTTTTTAATTAAGATATAAGGCTAACAATCCGCGCTGTCCAGCCAGGGATACTGTATGGAAGCCATATGATGTATAATGATTCTTTAAATATTATCTGACTAAAACATTCACGTCGGAAGTTCACGAATCAGGGGGTATTTTTCGAGAGTAAACCTGCATTATACATTTACTGTGTGTAACGTTTGGTCCATTATTAATTTAATTAGGCAAACAGTTACCATATACTTCATCTTTTCATAATTTTTATCATGCTTTTCCCTTGTTAATTTTTATCTTGTTTTTAACATTTCACTTATTTCTGTTCTTTTTGACCTCGAGTTCTTGTTTTATTATTTTTTACTGTTTTGTTATTTCTGTATTTCAATGTTAAAATTAACCAATATAGAAGCTACACTTGAGCCTTTGTTTAGGATTCATGTTTTTAGAGGCAGAAATATATTTGAAGTTTCAAAACAAAAAAAACTTAATAGAAATCAAATTCAAAAGAAATGGCAATACTCAACAAATAAATATAATTTTTAATCCAATATATGAGACATAGAAAAAGCACTAGTCGTACTAAGGTTTGCTAACTTTAATCTTCAGGGCTCCCGGACAGAAACATTTAGATGAGGCCTTGCTTTAATTTGTTTGTTACTGTTTAGGCCTTTGCGAATTGTAAGGTGCTATAGAAGACCATACCACATTGCCCAAAACAGGTTTGTGGCGACACTTCCTCAGAAACAAGACAAAATAAGAGGTGGCATATTTTATATTTGTCAAAAACGTTTCTCTCTCTTACCTTCAGAAGTCGTTCAAAATTCAGATCAAAGATTTTACACCTCTGGTGGATTTGAAATGCCATTGTCATATGTTGTTGATAAACAAGGTTTAAGTCTGTATCATCTTAAAATCATCCCGCTGATTGGGGGGGTGATGAATTATTGGAGGTCCGGGGTTGCCATGACTGTTCTAAAAGATATTCATCTATATAAAAATGAGGGAAATATGTATATTGGTGGCAAGGCACATTTGCAAGGGACCAAATTTTTGATGCAAATAAAGAAATTCAAAAAGGTGATAAAACTGTCAAACCAGCCAATTTCACTTGTGACTCGTCAAATGTGGTGTCTCCTCTATTGCAGGAAATGCGACAACTCTGGTTACATAAGGCAAACCAGGACGAAATTCTGCCATAGGTTTATTAACCAATTGTTCTCTATTAGAAACAAGTTTCTACTGATAGTGCAACACTTTAACACCAACAAACCGAAGCACACAATTTCAGACTTAAGGTTTTGTATTGTGTCTGGGGGTTTTGCCAACGATAAGGAAAGAAAAACCGTTGAGTTGCAGTTTATTACTAATTGAGAACAACATGGGTTTTGCCAACGATAAGGAAAGAAAAACCGTTGAGTTGCAGTTTATTACTAATTGAGAACAAAAATGGGTTTTGCCAACGATAGGAAAGTTTATTACTAATTGAGAACAAAAATGGGTTTTGCCAACGATAAGGAAAGAAAAACCGTTGAGTTGCAGTTTATTACTAATTGAGAACAAAAATGGGTTTTGCCAACGATAGGGGAAGAAAAACCGTTGAGTTGCAGTTTATTACTAATTGAGAACAATATCAATTGGCCTGAACAATATGGGCAAAGTCATGGGCTTTACTTTTTTCAAATCGTCGTCATAATGGTTGTATTACTCGCCCTGCAATTTTTTCACACATTTTGGTAACTTTAGTTTTTGTTCTTACTTCTGCTGCGCAAGAGTCGATATAATTTTTACACACACTATTGTTTGCTTTGGCGATGAGACATCTTTGCATGTGCTAAACATATTAACATCATACAAGCACTTCTTTCCTGGTTTTCACTTCAGCTAGCTTTTTTTTAATTTTATTGAAGTTAATTGTGTTGTGTGTTATACACTGAGGAAGGACTCAGGGAGTCTGTGTTGTGTGTTATACACTGAGGAAGGACTCAGGGAGTCTGTGTTGTGTGTTATACACTAAGAAGGACTCAGGGAGTCTGTGTTGTGTGTTATACACTGAGGAAGGACTCAGGGAGTCTGTGTTGTGTGTTATACACTGAGGAAGAACTCAGGGAGTCTGTGTTGTGTGTGATACACTGAGAAAGGACTCAGGGAGTCTGTTTTGTGTGTTATACACTGAGGAAGGACTCGGGGAGTCTGTGTTGTGTGTTATACACTGAGAAAGAACTCAGGAGTCTGTGTTGTGTGTTATACACTGAGAAGACCTCAGGAGTCTGTGTTGTGTGATATACACTGAGGAAGGACTCAGGAGTCTGTGTTGTGTGTTATACACTGAGGAAGGACTCAGGGAGTCTGTGTTGTGTGTTATACACTGAGGAAGGACTCAGGGAGTCTGTGTTGTGTGTTATACACTGAGGAAGAACTCAGGGAGCCTGTGTGTGTGTGTTATACACTGAGGAAGGACTCAGGAGTCTGTGTTGTGCCCAGGTAGTCTGTATGCACTGAGGAAGGACTCAGGAGTCTGTGTTGTGTGTTATACACTGAGGAAGGGCCCAGGTAGTCTGTGTTGTGTGTTATACACTGAGGAAGGACTCAGGGAGTCTGTGTTGTGTGCTATACACTGAGGAAGGACTCAGGGAGTCTGTGTTGTGTGTTATACACTGAGGAAGGACTCAGGGAGTCTGTGTTGTGTGCTATGCACTGAGGAAGGACTCAGGGAGTCTGTGTTGTGTGTTATACACTGAGGAAGGCCCAGGTAGTCTGTGTTGTGTGTTATACACTGAGGAAGGACTCAGGGAGTCTGTGTTGTGTGTTATACACTGAGGAAGGCCCAGGTAGTCTGTGTTGTGTGTTATACACTGAGGAAGGACTCAGGGAGTCTGTGTTGTGTGTTATACACTGAGGAAGGACTCAGGGAGTCTGTGTTGTGTGTTATACACTGAGGAAGGACTCAGGGAGTCTGTGTTGTGTGTTATACACTGAGGAAGGACTCAGGGAGTCTGTGTTGTGTGTTATACACTGAGGAAGGACTCAGGAGTCTGTGTTGTGTGTTATACACTGAGGAAGGACTCAGGGAGTCTGTGTTGTGTGTTATACACTGAGGAAGGACTCAGGAGTCTGTGTTGTGTGTTATACACTGAGGAAGGACTCAGGGAGTCTGTGTTGTGTGTTATACACTGAGGAAGGACTCAGGGAGTCTGTGTTGTGTGTTATACACTGAGGAAGGACTCAGGGAGTCTGTGTTGTGTGTTATACACTGAGGAAGGACTCAGGGAGTCTGTGTTGTGTGTTATACACTGAGGAAGGACTCAGGGAGTCTGTGTTGTGTGTTATACACTGAGGAAGGACTCAGGGAGTCTGTGTTGTGTGTTATACACTGAGGAAGGGAGTCTACAGGGAGTCTGTGTTGTGTGTTATACACTGAGGAAGGACTCAGGGAGTCTGTGTTGTGTGTGTTATACACTGAGGAAGGACTCAGGGAGTCTGTGTTGTGTGTTATACACTGAGGAAGGACTCAGGAGTCTGTGTTGTGTGTTATACACTGAGGAAGGACTCAGGAGTCTGTGTTGTGTGTTATACACTGAGGAAGGACTCAGGAGTCTGTGTTTGTGCTATACACTGAGGAAGGACTCAGGGAGTCTGTGTTGTGTGTTATACACTGAGGAAGGACTCAGGAGTCTGTGTTGTGTGTTATACACTGAGGAAGGACTCAGGGAGTCTGTGTTGTGTGTTATACACTGAGGAAGGACTCAGGGAGTCTGTGTTGTGTGTTATACACTGAGGAAGGACTCAGGGAGTCTGTGTTGTGTGTTATACACTGAGGAAGGCCCAGGTAGTCTGTGTTGTGTGTTATACACTGAGGAAGGACTCAGGGAGTCTGTGTTGTGTGTTATACACTGAGGAAGGACTCAGGGAGTCTGTGTTGTGTGTTATACACTGAGGAAGGACTCAGGGAGTCTGAAAATTCTGTGTTTTATGATCAACTTTTTGAGAACTAGACATCACACACTGTCATGTTTCATTTCTTCTGTATACTTTTATATACATGCGGATTTAGACAGTGAAAACCTCCATTGACTTGCACGCTAACATTTCTGTCCTTTAAGTAACCCTAAAACCAAAGCCTAAATCTAACTCTAAACTATGTTTTAGAGCATGCAGAAAAATATAAGACCATTTCCGACAATAAAAATATGCTTAGAAATTTTGCAAAAACGTTTAAGGGGAAATGAAAATTTCCCCTCAATGAATATTCACCCCTTAGCGTTGAATTTTGTAACAAAACATTTTGCCTTATGGTCGAATCTAGCTACATAATATATATATATATATATATATATATATATATATATATATATATATATATATATATATATATATATATATATATATATATATATATATATATATATATATATATATATATATATATATATATATATATATATATATATATATATATATATATATATATATATATATATATATATATATATATATATATATATATATATAAATATATATATGTATATATATATATGTATAAATATATATATGTATATATATATATATATATATATATATATATATATATATATATATATATATATATATATATATATATATATATATAATATATATATATATATATATATACTGTATATATACATATATATCAAATTGTATAATTTCACACTGCAGGTACCAAAAAATATGTCATACTGCAGGTGTAGTTTTCAGTTGATGGGCTGCACACCTACCAATTTTGGTATAAAGTGCCCCCTTCTCCCCCTCCCCCTTGCTCCTGGCCCATGACTGACCTTTGCCTACTTAGACTTAAATATTAGGTATTGCTATTTATTGTCCTTTGAAAAAGCTCCATCCCCCTTCCCCACCAGCTAAGAATCTGAAGCTGGAAATAAAAAAACCACAGCTAGCATATTCTTACCAATTGAACTGTCCCAAATGACAGCCCTGCCACAAACGGGAGTGACAGCACACAGAATGTCTCCATCATCAAGCAAAAGCAGTTCCCCGTAGTCATTCTTGCCCCATTCATCATTGAGATGTACCAATACTGTCAATTCATCAGCATCAGGATCAGCTGGGATGGGAGTAACAGCATCTCCTCTGCAGTAACATAGAAGGAAAGCATGACTGATATCAGATATACATACTGTAAGCATGTGGGATGGTGGGAGTTGTAGGTTGGGGTTGCAGGGGGAGGGGTAGTATTTGTATCAGATGTTAAATCAAGCAAGAAATAATAATTGAAGTATGTGTCATTGTTTCAAACATATTTTGTGTGTCTATATTTCTATACCAGACTGTGTAGCAGGTGGGGAATATTCTCCACACTTTCTGAAAAATTAGGAAATCAAGTTTCTGGTGAAAGTTTTGGATGATGTCAGGCAGAAAACAGGTGAAAATGGTTGAAATGCAAATAGACAGGTGAAGCTTGTTATATGCGCCCCTCCCCCCCTCCCTTCCCCGCCACCTTCTCTTTGCTCTTTGCTGACAATTTGTTTGTTTTCCTTACTGATTAGGTTTTATGCTGTCTACATCATTTAATTTCTTGTTTTATTTATCTAGTTTTTGATTTTTACCAATTCTTTTATGCTTGTATATTATCCTACAATTCTTTTATTTTTTGATATTGTATATTAAGAGTTTGTCTATGTATTATCAATTTTATTGTAAAGTGCATCGATCCAAGGGAGAGGCACTATATAAATAAGTGCAATAATGATAATAATAATAATGTAACATACCTCCTCATCACATTGTTCTGAATCCTGTATGGACGGTATCTGTCTCCCTCAATAGGATGGATTGTTTTGATTAACGATCCAATAATAATTCCGGTGGTAGAGGTGGCAAAGAGTGAAGCGTTCATAGATGCGGACCATGGTATAGATCGAGGATAACCTTCTTTATAGGGATGGAATCTAAACATGTAATTACAGTACATTCAATTCAAGATCTGGACCAGATGAATTCCAGATCTGGGCCTGATATAAATCTCAGACAGTGGCAGTGCTAGAGAAGGGGGAGGAATGCTCTTTCCCCTCACTTACCCCCAGAAAATTATGTAAAGTGACATACTGTATATTATCCGAATTGTATGCCTTTGCACCCCCTTCCTCACTCCCATGAGAAAAAACTGCCCCTCTCTTGCCTAAATGCATAACAATCTTGGCACTGCCACTGATACCAGATTCCAAGATCAGGATTTTATATAAATTTATCTTGGAAATATGTATATCACAATAATGTGGAAATTTAGATCAGAACCAGATCAAATTTGATCTGGCCAAAGTATACATCAAGTCATATCTGCCCAATCATTCTACAGTATACCTGGCCAGATATATGTATTATATCAAATCATATCTGCCCAATCATTCTATACCTGCCAGATATGTGAATTATATCAAATCAAATACTGGATTTCATCTGAGTTTAAATCTAAAATCGATCGAATTTATATACAGGCCCATTCTAGAATTTTTGTAAGAGAAATTGAATTTATTTCCTTAAAACCGGTCTCTATGTAGGTAAAATATTGACATGTACAACATTAGCAAAATGACATATTTTATTTTAATAATCTTTTCCAAACTCCTGGCAGGAAAGTAGCAAAAAACAGTTTAAAATCAGTTTTTTTACATTTTGAAAACTGTTATGTGTAGCATAGCATAGCAAGGTTTATCGTCCTGAAAAGCATCCAATGCTGGACATTATATCAAGACAGCCACGGCCTTTAATAACCAGTTGTGAAGTCACTGGTTGCAGACCCACTGGGATACGAATCTGGGACGTATGGGTGAGAGGACAAAGCACCAACCACTACACCACGGAGGTCTGTGACCAGGAGGTATGACCAGGCACGACCCTGTTATTTTGTTATTTTCTTATTTCAGTCTTTTGTTATTTAAAACTTGCTAGTATTTTTTTTGAAAAGGTTCTGCAAATACTGACCAAAGTTAATACATTTTCAGTGACTGATATTTGGAAAGAAATTCAAAGAAATAAAGAAAACCCTCGATCTGCTGAGACAAACAACATAAATGTATCATTTATTAAAAATAACCCCTATAGGATTAGTTCAGTGGTCAAGCATGTCCATCTTATATAAAAGAGGACTTCAAAAGAAACAAAATGGTGAAGAAAGCATTCACAAATCTTATTCCGTTAAAGGATTAGTTCAGGGGTGAAGCATGTTTATCTTATATGAAACATTTAAAAGAGGACTTCAAAAGATACAAAATGGTGAAGGAAGCATTCAAACATCTTATTCTGTTAAAGAGATATTTAAGTTTACAGTTTGGTGTCATTTCTGTAGAAACGACTGAAATCAGACTACAGTAGTTGGGACATTACAGCCTCAGATCCCTCAAAGTATTTATGTATTTTAAAGAAAAAAATTATTGAATTTGTTTCGATCATCATTTAAACTATTTTTCTTCAAACTTTCTTCAGGTGGTATATTATAAATACCCTTTCTAGATGCAGTTTTACTACTTGTTCTAATCCTTCAATTAATATAGGGCCTAGCCTACTTTATATTGTAATATACATCAGAAACAGATTACCTCCACGACGTCGACAAAAGGTTAACAGTGAGCCACGTATGGATGAGATTCTCACTGAAAACATCATCAAACAAAGCTACCTTCCCTCCCGACTTGGAGCGCCAGGTGTTTAATGGTTCCTTCAGCTCAACGTATGTTCCATGCCCTTCATATCTGTTGTTTGTTGGCGTCTCAAAACTTACACCAGTTCGTAAAACTTTCGGCCACTGTCGTTCAGCTTCGCTGCTTCCATGCGTGTGAAACATACAAGAGAGGAAAGTACAATTGAATAACACAAATAAGTTTATGAGATTCATTTTCACCACTAAAATCAAGACTTTCTTTTCTTTTCTTTTTTTCAAGCTGCATATCATTACGTTAGTTATTGCACTTGTGATGCACGGATATACAATGCAAGTATCAATCGTACATGACCTCATAAACTGTATTGTTTAACCCTGGCACACAGGGAGTTGTCCAAATTGAGTTTTTTCGCTGTAAGAAGAATTATTTCCGGGTTTCCTACCCAGATTCTCCGTTCTCGAGGGACTCTGTTCAAAAGAGCGTTTCAAAGGTACACCTGTCTGCCTGTCATTGATTGGCTATACAGAGGGAAGTTTTCCAGATAATGTTTTTCCTTTTTCAAAAGTAATTTTTCATTGCACGCCATAAGTTTGCAGTGGTGCAGCGAAGGATGGCGGACCCTGCAGTGGCGTAGCTAGAGCACTCTCTGGTTGAGGGGTGGGGATGGGAGGGTGGGGCGAGCGCATACTGCGAAGCTTAGCTGGGTGGGGTTCTATGGAGTTTCCTAAGTGCCCTTAGTGAAGTCTAGAGGCGAAGTATGGTTAGGTCTGCAAAAGTGTTGGTATATGGAGGGGTAAATTTCGATCACTAATTACCTAGAATGTCCGATCTTTAATTATCTTTTTGGAATGTTGGAAAGAGCTACCTTTCACTTCCATACAAGACAATTGAAGTTTAACCATGCATGTTATGTAATTTATTGGTACAAGGATAATTGGTGTCAGGTCACTTTATTTGTTCAAAACTATATGCCCCTCAAAACCTCTGTCAGGTTTTTTGGATATTGATAGGAAACATTTGTGTGTTTAGTAACATATTTGTTCGAATGTTATCCCCATGTCGGAAAGACTAGGCCTATGTCCCTCCACCGGCATATCCTGGCGTACCTGCATGCATTATGAGATAATTGTAAGGCTCTCAATAAAAGACAATTTAATTTGCCGAAGCTGCAATCCCTGTAACCAGTGGCGTAGGGGACGATCGCCGCCCCCAATATTTTATTCCGTCGGTTCAGATTTTAAATCCGGTTCAACAGCTTTAACATTCCAGGTGCTTATTACGTATTAGATTACAGAAGAAAGAGAGGCGGGGGGGGGGGACCTTTTGTAAAACCTCCGTTTTTGTATTCCTCTGTCAATGTTGTCTGAATTATGGAATTGGACTTTGGGGAAAAATTAGATGGAACTTTGTCACACCCTAAATCAGCATGTATCTAGAACAGATGATTCTGAAGACTCACGAGTAACTGAATTTGAAGAACAGAATTTAAAGAATTATATAAAGATTGTGAGATGTGTTCCTTTTAGTATATCACAAATTCCGGACAAATCATGAAACTTTGTTTAGTCATAACTTGAAAACTAAATATACCTTTTTACAAATTTTAAAAACTATTCTACCCAGAATATCATGTTCCTCCATATATCTAAAATCTGCTAAATGTCCTCTAGTCTTTTAGAATTCCCAAGGTGTTATAAGGCTATATGTGTTAAAGATTGAAACGCCTGATGAAATATTTACATATTCAAGAGTTCTTACAGATTCATACAAATATTCGACTATGATTTTTCATTACCAACCCATTGAGTTTTTTTACTTTAAATTCATTACATATATCGAAAGAGGGTCGAAGGGCCTATGGTTTTGAAATAAAACGCTTGGAAGATCCGCGGGTTTATGGCGCGCCGTTTTAACATATAATACAACATTTTTGATATCAAGATCTGATTTCTTGATATCGGAAATTTGATTTTTGATATTAATAATTCAACTCTTGATATCAAAAAATGAAATCTTGATATCAAAAAATAGATTTTTAATATCAGAAATATAATTTTAGATATTAAGAAATGCCAGGTTTAAGTGATATCAAAAACATAATTTTTGATATCAAAAATTGAATTGCTGATATCAGAAATATGATTTTTAATATCAAGAAATGCCAGGTTAAGCGATATCCAAAATTGAAAATTTTGATATAAAAGATTACAATTTTGATTTAAAAAATTTATTTTCCGATATCAAGAATTCAACTCTTGATATCAAAAATAAATTTTTGATATCAGAGAAATGAATTTTTGATATCAGAAAATCAGTTTTTATATCAAAAATTTAATTTTTGATATAAAATAAAAGTATTCTTTATATCAAAAATGTATCCTCTGATATCAGGAAGTGAATTCTTGATATCGGAAATTTAATTCTTGATATTAAAGATTCAAATGATAGATATCAAGATTTCAATTCTTGCTATCAGAAAATGAATTTCTGATATCAAAAATTCTTCAATTAGGACAAGTAACTAGATTGAGAAATCATTCCCAATAAGCGACCTTCCAGTTTGGGCTAGTAGAGCTAGTGATATTAAGGAGTTGTCATGGTGATACTGCTAGCAGCTAACGTACGTGTGACATGCAAAATTTGGCCAGGTCAGACTGGTCAAAATTTCCTACAAAAGTTAAAGTGACGTCTTTATTTTTCTCCCATGAGCTGGCAGTGATGGGCTTAGGGGTCCCCTTCTTGGCCTGAAAAGCTGTCTCGTATTTTCCAATAAATTATCTTAAAAGTCCTCTTTTGTATTTGCAACAGCAGCCTGCACATTTTCTGCCAAACGGAGAAGATGATCCATGATCTTAAGAGTGAATGACTAGCCTAGATGTTATAAACTGTTGCCAATGTATAGGTATACGTACCTCTGCTGTACGTGTAGTAAGTGTATGCAATATACAGGCAGACAGGAAATGCATAGCTAGTTTATGGCAAGTTTGCAACTTAACAATTACTGCGCATCTTCAATCATACAGTAATATTACGGTTAGTTCTCAATTCGGATACACACCGTCAAAATATTTTTTTGTATGTGTATGGCAATCTGGAATTTTTGATATCAAGAATTAATTTTCGATATTCAGAATCAAATTTCTGATATCAACAAATTATTTTGTGATATCAAAAATTGAATTCTTGATATCAGAAATTGGATTCTTGATATCAAAAAATTGTTTCTTGATATCAGAAGTTTAATTTCAGATATCTGATATTGAATTTGTGATATCAGAAATCGTTTTTCAGATACCAAAATTAACAAATTTCGATATCAAGAATTCAATTTTTGATATCACAAAATGAATTTTGATATCGGAAATTTATTTCTGGATTTCAAAAATTATATTCTTGATATCAGAAATAAGAAGGTATTCTAAGATATTAGCAAAAGATATTTGATATCAAAATTAGTTAATCTGATATCACAAAATGAATTATTGACATCGGTAATTTAATTCTGGATATCAAAAATCCAATTTTTGATATCAGAAAATAATTTCTGATATCAGAAATAGATTTCCTGATATCAAAAAATAATTCTTGATATCAGAAATTGTTTCTCTGATATCAGATATTAATTCTTGATATCAGAAATTCGCTTTCTGATATCAAAAATGTTGTACTAAATATTAAAACGGCACGCCATACGGGTTACCAGCGTACAATGTCATGGATTGCTTGATGGAAAGTTAAGCTACAAATAATACTACATGTATGATAGTTACAATACCTACTGTATTCCATATAAAACTGCCGGTTGAATACCACTCCAGCTTTAAATCAGTCTTTATGTCATAATGGTAAATGCATTCAAGTGGTTCAATGTAAGGCAGAGTCAGCAGATTGTTAGTTGGGAGGTAATAAATAATAAAGGGTGGTACATGTAAGGCACTGTCATCAAGCAATCCATGGGGAAATAAAAACCTTGACCAATACAAGATCATGTTGTGTATCATACGCATAAGAGAAACCTGCGACGAGATGGTTATGAATAACAGAAATAATGAGCTAGTGTAGAGTGAAGCACAGGGGTCCAAAACACGACTCCTTCCTCCAGGATCAATATACGTGGCAGACATTGGGATAGACAGTTCCAATGTAGAGACTAGTTATACCACTTTCCGAATAAGCAAGCTCGACCTTCCTTCTGCTATATGCTACACCCTCGAGATATGCTATACCCTAAAGTCGAACCAAACATCTAGCTAGCATCAAGCTCGAAGATAAGTGATCCCAAACAAATGGTACCCGTGAGCTGTTTACCTTTGGTGGCGAGTACCTTCCCCATCTCAGACCCACGCTATTTGGTCTGACCACCTGGTCTGACCACCTGGTCTGACTCACGCTGTCATTGTGAGTATTACTGGACAACTTATACGTTGCCCAGCAGAATTTGAAGACGAAAGGATTGTTGTAAGCCAGACCATGAATTATACAATAATATTTTTTCGAAAGTAGAATTATGATCAAATCTCCTTCACTTCCATTGCATACCGTTATCTACATGAAGCAGCAAATCTGCAAGAAAAATATGTTTCAGTTATTGTGTAAATTTGCATTTTGTTTAGGGAAAAGTACCCTCTTTTTTTAAAGACAGAAAAGTCTCAACGTGTAAGTAAGTCAGTAAACTGAGTCACTGACTGGAGATGTTCAGTCTGTTGATAATTCCTTCAAACTACTAAACATGTCTATTGATGAAAAAGCTCTATAACCTTCTTTGTTCAATTCAGTGTTGTTCGTCCATCGTTGTCGATGATAACCATGTCATCGTTTCTTTCTCTGTTCGTCATTGTGGGTGCGGAGGTGACTAGTTCTACCAACTCCTCGCTAACCATGTCATCATTTCTTTCTCTGTTCGTCATTGTGGGTGCGGAGGTGACTAGTTCTACCAACTCCTCGCTAACCATGTCATCGTTTCTTTCTCTGTTCGTCATTGTGGGTGCGGAGGTGACTAGTTCAACCAACTCCTCGCTAACCATGTCATCGTTTCTTTCTCTGTTCGTCATTGTGGGTGCGGAGGTGACTAGTTCAACCAACTCCTCGCTAACCATGTCATCGTTTCTTTCTCTGTTCGTCATTGTGGGTGCGGAGGTGACTAGTTCAACCAACTCCTCGCTAACCATGTCATCGTTTCTTTCTCTGTTCGTCATTGTGGGTGCGGAGGTGACTAGTTCAACCAACTCCTCGCTAACCATGTCATCGTTTCTTTCTCTGTTCGTCATTGTGGGTGCGGAGGTGACTAGTTCAACCAACTCCTCGCTAACCATGTCATCGTTTCTTTCTCTGTTCGTCATTGTGGGTGCGGAGGTGACTAGTTCAACCAACTCCTCGCTAACCATGGCATCGTTTCTTTCTCTGTTCGTCATTGTGGGTGCGGAGGTGACTAGTTCAACCAACTCCTCGCACTAAAGAGTGTACTCCCTGGTATAAGAGAGCCTGGATCCAACAGAGAATGGCTGCCTGTTCTTGATTTTCCTAGTTGTGGCTTGGTCTCAGCATCATGAATACATTGTTCTTAATAGCTGTTTGCTCCAGCGTGGTATGGGGTGTCACCACTTGTTCTGTTGGTAGTTGTACTATCCCAGATGGCACATATGAAGTTGAAATCCTGCAAGGATGTCTTTAATGTGTCTATGAAACACCTTGAATCTGGAACGATTTCCTTTTCCTTCTTGTAGTTCACCATAAAACATTCTTTTAGACAAGTGTAGTGACACGGAAATAAAACATGAGACACAAAAAATAAATCTTACACAACTTGACAAACTGTACACGTCTCCTTTTGTTAACGAATCACATACTGTGCCACTTAGGTTTAGCAACTTACTGGGTATTATGAGCCAGCAACAAAAGAAATGTAGATGAAACATTTGGTAAAAGATGGCCTTCAATAAATTAATATATATTTTTTTTTTTAATCTATCCCATAGTAAAATAAGTGAGCATATGAGAGCTAAGATTAAGAGGGTGGTGGAACTACACCTGCATCCACGCATACGTAAGACTGAAAGATAAAATGTAGAAACTTTCATGAACATGAGGTCAAATAAGCAATGTCATATAATGAACAGCATAACACAATTTGATGTCAATCTATGCCTACAAATGACAGGTTTTAATAAAACAACAGGAAAACTTACTCCGGGTGTTTAAACCAGACAAAGAATAATTCCTAAAAACACATCGCAGAATACAATACATCCTCAAGCGAGATAGCCATCTCCATTATGTAACCAGGAAATGGTTAGGGTGCGAATTTTGCAACAAAACTTGATCTGTACACACAAGTGTACGGCTTAAAATGCAACTAGGGAACCCAGTAAAAACCTTCAAAAGTATACCCTAACCTGAAAATAAAATAAATGAGTACTTTCACTATCAATACAAACTAAAATATAACTGATGAAGTAAGAAACGCATCTGTGTTCCTAAATGCGAATCTAGTGCAAATGATTTGAAACAATGATAAGCAGCTCCCCTGGGAAAGTTACTAAGGTTATTTAAACCAATTCGTCTTATTCACCATTTAATGTAAAATAACAACAATACATGATAAGTCCCTGAACTGCAAATCCTTGATCTACAAGAACACCCTTTTAAAAAGGGCTTTGTGAAAATTGATATTTTATATGTATAGCAAAGGCATATCTAGGCGGCTATTGTGCGCTTAGCCCCTTTAAAGTATCATTACTCCCCAAAGTTGTCAAAGTCATCAATAGAATTATCACATCAAATCACTGCATCAAAAGTGTAGAAAACAGAAGATGGCATTTTCTTTTATATCGACTAAGTTATTGTTAATTATGGATCGAAACTTATACAGTTTTCACCAAAACCTCTTCATTTTGGACCAATCATTTTAACACCAAAATCTTGAATTTTGATCTAATAATTTTCACTTCTGGATAATAAAAAAAATCTTCAGGTTTTTATCAAAAATCTTCAAATTTGAATCAAAGCCAAGTTTGGACCACAATCTACAATATAGAACCAAAAAGCTTTAGAAATGGAGGTGAATTTCTGAGGGCCATGCGTGCATGGTCCCAATGCACCCCACAATAATTTGCAAAGCAATCTGACAATACAATTTCAAAATAGGCCTTTACCTTTTCGCCTGCGCTAATTGGGTAAAGTGGGAAAGTTTCGGGAATAAGGAAAAGATATGAATATGGAAATAAAAAACAAGATTCATCGTAGACACTTATGTACAATATAACTATGGAAATTCGTAACCAATTTGTAACTATAAGAAAAGGATTATAGAATCAATGCAAATAATCCTCATGTTCATGATACAACAATACTTGTAAATCTAAAGAAACACAAAAAATGAATTTTACATGTCTCACATACTATGGCATGACAAAAAGTAAGGCCTGACTATCCAAATTAGGTCACAGAACAAAATGCCTAATCAATTGCTGAACAAGTGCCTTCTAAAAATACAAGAAAAAGTTAATTAACATTGCACTTTAATCTTCAGGCAAGAATCATACAAAAAACATACCGAGAATGTCTTTATATAAACAATCAACAAATGCAAATACATACACAACAGAAGCCTACAAACTAGTCACTAATTATCGAGGAGGCATCCATCTTGGATTGAGAGAAGAATTCTAGGAGATAAATATTCTAACTTCCTAGCCTAAGGTTGATACGCCATACATATACTGTGTAGTAAATCCTACTGAAATACACGATATAACCTATCCTACACCTTGCGGAGCTTGCCAATTTCTAAGTGGTTCATTTCTCAGAATGAACCGGGTACTAGAACTAGTTTTATGAGTCGGATCTGCGGACCAAAATGACCCGCACCTGTTCGGTGCCCCTCGAACCTTAAACCAGATTCAAATTTGAACCGATTCGGTTTATAGTCAGATAGTTGAGCAGAGTATTTTAAGAGTGGTATGCTTTTCTCGTCTGCTTTTTATCATTGAAATTATCATCATTTCCGATGACATATAGACTTCTTTTTTTTAAGGGAAAATTCTCTTTCCTGCCTCCCCCGCCTCTGCCATTACGAATTTCCTCCTTAAAAGTTTGGGGCGGGAGAATTAACAAAAACTGCGTTAGCAAATCACTTTTTATATGATAAAGGACTATTTTACATGCAAAACTTATGCATGGAGACTGGAAAGAGGGAGGATCAGGAGAAAAGGAGGATCAGGAGAAAAGGAGGATGGGAGGATGGGGAGCCAGGATCAAGGTTAGAGTACGTCAAACTTTTCACTTTATAATTTCAATTTATTTTTATTTTGCCAAAAAACAAAGTCCTTGAATATGAATGGCTAAAACCCACTATTAAAATGATTTAAGTATGGTGAAATATGTTGCAGCATATGAATGATGAAATATCAAATAAACTGAAATATGAAATAAAGTCATTATCTTTGAAGTTATTAATCGGTACATTAGTCCACTTTGAAGTTACTATAAGCAAGAACTCGTCTTAGGATATATGCATACACGACCATGTGGCAACTTGACGCGGTGTCACTCAGCAAACACTTGCACCTCCGCCAATTAAAGATGTTCAGCACAAACGCACCGCACTGTAGTTTGTTTCTTGTAACGCACAGCATTTGCAGTAAATTTCCCGATTTCCGTGTTTGCCTTAATATCCGCTTTATCACCAACTCTTACCACTGCTGGAGGAGAGAGAGAGAGAGAGAGAGAGAGAGAGAGAGAGAGAGAGAGAGAGAGAGAGAGACAGACAGACAGAGAGAGAGAGAGAAGAAAAAAGAGACAGACAGACAGAGACAGAGTAGAGAGAGAGAGACAAACAGAATAGAGAGAGAGACATAAGGTTTTTGCCCTTGAAGTTCAATTTTGCAAGAGCTTCCGGGAGGTTCCTCCCCCTTGGTCCCTGCCGGGGCTTTGCCCTGGCCCCCTGGACCCCACACCGACAAGTCGAGTGCTTTGCGCTTTGTATATGGTGTATAGTAGCTCTCTTTGATATTAATTTTGACTTACATAATACACCTTCTTACTATGCATTGTGACATACGTTTTTGAAATTTTGAGGGAAAATGAGGACATTTTTCAAAAATATATTTGGTAAAATGTTGCATATGTTAAAGAGAGAAAAAACTTCGGGAATTTTTAGGGAAAAACCTAGAGAATTGTGAAAAATACTTCTGAAATTTTGATTGCGGACCCCAAAAACTCCCGGTCGCTACGCCCCTGGGGTAGACATTCCGCCACTGCCCCCAGGACAGGCTCTAGCCACCACTATGTGGGGGGGGGGGAGGGGCAGACCAAGGACAGCAAAACAAAACAAGAACTGTAGCATGCTCGACTTTTCAAAGCTAGTATAGAAAATGGGCTTATTGAGAGACGTAGAAATAGGGTAGCAGGGGTAGATGATTTCAAATTACTTGAGTTTTGAAAGATGCACTTACATTTTCATTTGCTTTGTTAATTTTCACAACATTTTACTACAAGCTTCAGAGTTTTCATTGAGATATTTTAGGACAAAAAAAAGTTCGAGGCTTCCCCACCCATGCAGTAAGCCAGAAAATATGTAAAAGCTAGCAGTCTTTATAAGCATAACGCTTTTAGTTCTATCAATTAAACAACAAAGAAAGGAGAGGCCCTAACTTGCCAATGTCAATGAAAGATTGTCATTAAGCCTTTCCAAAATGTACCCTGCCCTAACCCCTACACATTCCTAGAACTACATCCTAGACTATATTGCAACTTCCAATTTAAGAAAATATGTGTGTCAAGCAAAGTCAGGTATCATGAACAATGTAAAATAACATTAAAGCAAAATTATACGAAATAATATTGCTTAACGTATGGCAAACCTTACATTGGAAACGATACAAATCCCCTCACTACTAATAATGCATATTCTAGACTGTCCAAAATTCCAACCTAATGACGTCATTGCCTTGAGAATGGAGCAAAAGTATCTTTGACGTTATGAAATGTAGATGTGTATTATGTTGTATGTGAACATCCACCAGTCTAGGACTGTCCGGAGAGAACCGCCATGACAACGGAACGTCGACGAACGTTGCGCCGTGCCAAAGCACTACTTAAACCCGATTTCGCCTGAGTTATATTGCCCTATGTGAGGTTGACGAAAATACAGTCGCTACCCCCGTCTAACATCAGGCAACTCTAGCGTGTTAAGGGTAAGCAAGGTGTGTTTTCTTCCTTGTGACTGTTAGCGTGTACATTCTATACAATCATCCTGGGATAATTTCAAGCAATTCATAAACCAATCTATCAATTCACATGTTATTGCCAGCCATCAACTTAAAAAAAAACCTGAAACACACTTACCATATTCAAATCCCAAAGTAATTACAGTGGCAGATTTATTTGAGCAAGACACTAATGAATGACGCAATCCCGTACTTTAGGATCAGGCTCGTGTTCCACCAACCCTGCAGTTCTCCTAAACGACGATTGGTCTCTCTCCTTATAGTGAGTCATAGTAATCAAAACACGCAGTATGCACACATTGTAGTAATACACCACAGTAAGTATAACACAAAATGTCAACACGTTATAACTCAATATATAATAACACGTTGTGGTTGTTAGTGTAGCGGACGAATGTAATGAATGATAAACCAAATTTTCGCCCCGCTTTTAAATGTTCAGTCTTAAATGACATTCAATACTGTTGCCATATATGGTCATCACACCACTATTAATTGACCAATCAGATGGATTCAAAATGACATAATTATGTTACCAATACCATTATTTAATGATCATCATTCATGCCTTATCCCATGGTAACAGACATTAAGGACATTTAAACAAAGGGTCTATATTGATCCAAAAAACAAACATGGATTATGAATGTTTTTTTCTCATACTATTGATATCACTTTGCCACGCAAACATCTTCACAGATAATTTTTCCCCATTATTATATCATAACACTTTGCCCACCCCATCATTAAACACGCATTATGTACAAACATGATGTATTGATCGGTCTATCTTTGGCCACGCAAACAGTTTCACAGATAATTTTTCCCCATTGTTATATCATCAAACTTTGACCACTCTATTATTAAACACGCATTATGTACAGAAATGATGTATCAATCGGTTTTCTTTGTCAAACACAAGGACATTTAAACAAAGAATCTATATTGATCCAATAAACAAACATGGATTATGAATACATTTTTTCTCATACTATTGATATTGATTTACCATGCAAACATCTTCACAGATAATTTTACCCCATTGTTATATCATCAAACTTTGACAACCCTATCATTAAACACGCATTATGTACAGAAATGATGTATCGATTGGCTCTACAACATTTTAATTCCCATTATTAAACATCAATAAGAAAAAATACGCATGATGTGCACTAACAAAAATAACAACGCATTATTATATATTTAGGTAAATGAATCGACTGTTATATCCTACATTAAAAAAAGCGTGTTTTGATTAATTCATAAAGATATAACTCAGTCAAATTGCGCTCGGTTTCTTCTACAATTAGAAGTTCATGTCCTCAAATGACCCCAGAAGCAGTACCGATTAACGGCAGTTGGTACATACATATAGATCTAAAATGAAATTTAACAAAGAAAACGGACCACAGACAGCAAAATTGACACCTAATATAACAGTAAATTAGAAAAAAAGGATGCGGAATAAAAAAAATCTTCAGTCTATTGCCTCGCGGGAGAAATACAATTCGACACTTTTATCCAGGACAAATGTGCAGGGTGACCCTAGCAATCATGTTTGTTCTGAGGTCATACTCCAACATCTGTTGGTTGGAGTAAGCCCTATGTAACAGTCCATGATCAATACAGGGCAGAGGAAAAGTGGGATCAACGCATGGTATGTTTCCAGTGCCTAAAAGAGCTACGCCCTTTGTTATATATTAAATGGAATGTCGATCGATGGAGCTGACTGGATTATTGGTTGTTTTATACCATTTTTTCTTCAACGTTTGGTGTATTTAAAAAAATAGCGCTTGTACAATTTGAAGTTAAATAAAAATCATACTATTACATTATTTCCCCGTAGACGCTCAGTTTGCTCTTGTAAAAACGCAGTTCTTCCTGTCATTCCACAAATGCAATGTTTGACGCCTTTCCAAAGCGCAGTTCTGTCCTTTTTCCCCGTTAAAAACGTATTTTTGTCCGACTATTCCCACGATGAAGCCTCCGTATACCCCCGTATTTCGCATTAAAGAGCAGTTCTGTCCTGTCATTCCCCGTTGACGCCAGCTTTGTCCTTCTAAATGAAAAACAATTGAGCAAAAAACTGCCTCAAATGACAGTGTATCAGAACAAATGTTTCTCAAATGAGTGTTTCAGAAAAATTGTTTCTTAAATGAGGAGTGTCAGAAAAAAATGTCTTCTCAAATTATTCACCTTTTCAAAATATCTTCGCTCAAATTTTGCTCCCTGTGCAAAGTCAATAGGATTTGAAAATAAAATATCGTTCTCAAATCGTACACGTTTAAAAGATATCGCCGCTCAAATCACACCGTTTAAAAGATATCGCCGCTTAAATCTTACCTTTTTTTAAGAACATATTCTTAAACATGACAAGTTTTCTGTTTCTCGATTGTCAAGTACAATGTCTTCTCGAATGACGTGACTCGGTAAAGTGTGACGATATTATCCCGATATTATCGATAATCGTGACATAGCGATTTATCTATATTATTTTTACAGTTTAAACTCTTTGACAAATCTAAACTTCTAATCAACAGTCTATCAGTGTGTATTGTTGTGAAATGGGCGACCATTTTTTGACCAATCAGATTAGTCAATTAATAGTGGTGTGATGACCATGTATGGCAACTGTATTGAATGGAAAAAAATATGGGCTTGGGACGATGATGAAGAAGTCATCGTTCCCGTCCACTACTCTCACCGCATCCAGAGAGACGGCCCTGGTAAAACTCTCACCAGAAGCATCACCAAGAAATATCGACTGATCTATACAAAACGCGTCATTCAGCCCAATCTCACAACCCTCTCGAACGGGTATTAAACCTTTCATCCCACAAGTCCCCTTACATGAAACGGACAGATTCGTCTACGACAATCGGGTGATTCAATTAGACCACACTGCTGAATGCCAACATTCGTAACTCAAGATCTGATGAAACCCTAATGAGGGCGGAAGGATGGAAAAGAGCTACCATGGCTTGCCTCCTACGGTATCCTGCGTTGTTTGGGGCAGGTACTTTTACCCTACAATCACCTGACACACCCAGTCAGGAAAAGCTATACACCCCGTTAAAAGGACTCTGCAAAACAATCGAGAATATCTTGTGATGGCAATCAGATGACCCAGATGAAAAAATCTCAGGGGCCGCTATGGCAGGTAGTGACCAATCAGAAGCTCCGTCGTCGAGCATATATGTTGTGACGCAATCCGATGACCAAGAGGGAAAATTTCGGGGGCCACTATACAGACCCGGACCAATCAGAAGCCAGCCTTGGTGTCTATGAATAATCATGAAAATTTAGTCACATGACTGGAATGCTGGTTTCTGATTGGTCCGGGTCTGTATAGTGACCCCTTACTACTGTCACTTAGAGATCAGGCATGGACTCCCTGCCATCGGACACTCCTTGAGGTCGTCGGACTATAAATAATTAATTCGCCGATCCGATTAGGGGTCTTCTCACTCGATGAATCGCATGGCAATAAATTCGACCCGAAATTCCAAGTATCATAAAGTAAGCAGTTGCGTGGTGGCAAGGAGGAAGGGAGGGGAGAAACTGCCCCAGCGAATCTTTTTGAGGGGGCGCCAAAATTGTCCTGAGAAAAAATTTAGGCCCTGGGGAAATTTACGTGTTGATCAATAACTTCTTGCCATACTATTAAGCAAGTAATATTCCATTTGTGTAGTACAAAAGCGCATGAATTTTTCACAGAAAATACCAAATTTCCCGCCATTTTCCCACCATTGGCACTCGAGCGGCCCCCTGGGTTTCGAGCTCGAACAGAAACCGATGCATCATGGCGATCGGTCGTCGGCACTATTTCATATCTTTCATACAGCTTGAATACAGCTTGAATACAGCTTGATTACAGCTTTCATACAGCTTTCATACAGCTTTCATACAGCTTGAAGAAGCTTTCATACAGCTTGAATACAGCTTGAATACAGCTTGAATACAGCTGAATACAGCTTGAATACAGCTGGAAGAAGCTTTTATACAGCTTTCATACAGCTTGAAGAAGCTTGAATACAGCTTGAAGAAGCTTGAATACAGCTTGAATACAGCTTGAATACAGCTTGAATACAGCTTGAAGAAGCTTGAATACAGCTTGAATACAGCTTGAATACAGCTTGAATACAGCTTGAATACAGCTGAATACAGCTTGAATACAGCTTGAATACAGCTGAATACAGCTTTCATACAGCTTGAATACAGCTTGAATACAGCTTGAATACAGCTGAATACAGCTTGAATACAGCTGAATACAGCTTGAATACAGCTGAATACAGCTTGAATACAGCTGGAAGAAGCTTTTATACAGCTTTCATACAGCTTGAAGAAGCTTTCATACAACTTTCATACAGCTTTCATACAGCTTTCATACAGCTTGAAGAAGCTTGAATACAGCTGGAAGAAGCTTTTAGACAGCTTTCATACAGCTTGAAGAAGCTTGAATACAGCTGGAAGAAGCTTTTATACAGCTTTTATACAGCTTTCATACAGCTTTCATACAGCTTTCATACAGCTTTCATACAGCTTTCATACAGCTGGAAGAAGCTTGAATACAGCTTTCATACAGCTTTCATACAGCTTGAATACAGCTTGAATACAGCTTGAATACAGCTTGAATACAGCTTGAATACAGCTGGAAGAAACTTGAATACAGCTTGAATACAGCTTTCATACAGCTTGAATACAGCTTTCATACAGCTTGAATACAGCTGGAAGAAACTTGAATACAGCTTGAATACAGCTTGAATACAGCTTGAATACAGCTTGAATACAGCTTTCATACAGCTTTCATACAGCTTTCATACAGCTTTCATACAGCCTAAATACAGCTTGAATACAGCCTGAATACAGCTTGAATACAGCTTGAATACAGCTTGAATACAGCTTGAATACAGCTTGAAGAAGCTTGAATACAGCTTGAATACAGCTTGAATACAGCTTGAATACAGCTTGAATACAGCTGAATACAGCTTGAATACAGCTTGAATACAGCTGAATACAGCTTTCATACAGCTTGAATACAGCTTGAATACAGCTTGAATACAGCTGAATACAGCTTGAATACAGCTGAATACAGCTTGAATACAGCTGGAAGAAGCTTTTATACAGCTTTCATACAGCTTGAAGAAGCTTTCATACAACTTTCATACAGCTTTCATACAGCTTGAAGAAGCTTGAATACAGCTGGAAGAAGCTTTTAGACAGCTTTCATACAGCTTGAAGAAGCTTGAATACAACTGGAAGAAGCTTTTATACAGCTTTTATACAGCTTTCATACAGCTTTCATACAGCTTTCATACAGCTTTCATACAGCTTGAATACAGCTGGAAGAAGCTTGAATACAGCTTGAATACAGCTTGAATACAGCTTGAATACAGCTTGAATACAGCTTGAATACAGCTTGAATACAGCTTGAATACAGCTTGAATACAGCTTGAATACAGCTGGAAGAAACTTGAATACAGCTTGAATACAGCTTTCATACAGCTTGAATACAGCTTTCATACAGCTTGAATACAGCTGGAAGAAACTTGAATACAGCTTGAATACAGCTTGAATACAGCTTGAATACAGCTTGAATACAGCTTTCATACAGCTTTCATACAGCTTTCATACAGCCTAAATACAGCTTGAATACAGCCTGAATACAGCTTGAATACAGCTTGAATACAGCTTGAATACAGCTTGAATACAGCTGGAAGAAACTTGAATACAGCTTGAATACAGCTTGAATACAGCTTGAATACAGCTTGAATGCAGCTTGAATGCAGCTTGAATACAGCTTTCATACAGCTTGAATACAGCTTGAATACAGCTTTCATACAGCTTGAATACAGCTTGAATACAGCTTGAATACAGCTGGAAGAAGCTTTTCGAGAGGGTGTCGAATGCTCACAGTGGCGCAAAAATTGTTATGAAAATATACTCTTAAATACGTTTTATTCTCAACGTTGTAATTTTGTCTTCTTAAAGCTTTATTTTTACATCAGAAACATGCAAACCATTCCTAGACCCAAACTAAAAACACATATTGAAGTCAATGGGATCCTAAATTTGAAGATTTGTTCCAAAATAACAGAAAAGTATTCCGTTTAACTAACTTTAGTTCGAAATTGAGCAATTTTCTGCTACCAAAATCACGCCAAAAAAGAAAAAGAAAACGCTACTAGCTTCCTGCGGCTTCGCCCCTCTTTACCTAGGACGTCGACCCTAGATTTGACACAATAATAAGCAATTTTCTGGTCTGAAAATCTCGAAAAATTAAAGAATTCCTGGGGGTTCGCCCAATAGACAGATAGATCATGTGACACATTTTAAAGCCCTTTTCTGCTATTAAAAACCATGACAACTTGAAACGTAGGGATTCCTGTGTCACCTGTGTCTTCGCGACCTTTGCCCCTATAGCATGCCCAGAGTTTGACACAAGTTTAAGCTCCCCAATTTTGAACGTATTAAAAATTTATTTTCTTCGGGAAATCTTCTCCAATTTCTGAAAAATTTCCTTTAATTATTGGGGAATATTTTGCAATTCTCGAAAATTTTCCTTCATTTTCTTGAAAATTACTTCCATTTTCATAGAATTTCTTTCATTTTCGGAATATTTCTTCAATATTTGGGTAGTTTTCTTCATACGTTAAGAAATTTCCTTCATTTTGAGGGAGATTTCTTTAATTTTAGGAAAGTTTTCGGAAATTTTCGTGAAATTTCTTTCGTTTTCGGAAATATCCTTTCTTTTTGTAAAATTTGCTTCCTTTTTTTAAATTTTCTTCAATTTCGTAATATTTTCTTAAAATATTTGAGAAAGTTTCCTCAATTTGGGGGAATTTTTTCATTTTGCAAAAAAAAACGCGATATTTTCTTTAAAATTTGGGCCGTTATCTTCAATTTTCAGGAAAATATCTTTATTTTGCGGAATGTTCTTCCATTTTGGGGAAGTTTTTCTTTAATTTTTAGATTTTTTTATTCATTTTTGGGAGATTTCTTTCATTTTGCGGACAATTTCTTTACATTTTGGGAAGTTTTCATTTTTTGGGAAATTCTCTTCAATATTTGGAAAGTTTTCCTCAATTTTCGTAAATTTTCTTCAATTTTGGGGAAAATTTTAAAAGATCAATTTAGAAATTTCTTTCATTCTCCGAATTTTTTTTTAGTATTTAGGAAATCTTTTTCAATTTTCGGAAAATTCTACAAAAGCAGCGCTTCTGGAGGCTTTTCCCCCTGGACCCCTTCGAGGGCTTTAATGGTTTCTAGATTTAAAACACTGAATTTAAACAATTTCCTAAACGGTTTATACCAATTTACTTCTATGTGCCCAACGTTTTACTCTTATGAGCTTTTTTTCGCGGGGCGGCTCCAAAATTCCCTTTCCCAGCAAAACATGACCCACCACGCCACGGTCAGTGGCGTGGTCGCAAAGGGGCAGGGAGCAACAGCCTCCAGCCAAAAAAGCTCTTTGCTCCAGCCAGGCTTTTTTAGATGGGCGTCAAAATCGTCCTGAGAATTTTTTTTATATATGCCCTAGGAAAATTAAGGTGTTGATCAATAAATTCTTCCAATATTATTGAGCAAGTACTATTCTATTTGTGTAGTCCAAAAGTGCATGAATTTTTCACAGAAAAGACTAAATTTCCCGCCATTTTCCCACCACTGGCACTCGACTACTCGAATGGGCCCCTGTATTTCGCGCTCAGACATGTCGGATAGAAAGCGATGCATGGCGATTGCTCATCGGTAATATTAATATCTGCTCCTGTCATGAAGGACAAACAAACAATTGATTAAATCCACGACAGCTGGTAAAAGCTTTTGGAGATAGTTAGTTCGGAATTGACACGATTTTGAGCAATTTTCTGCTACAAAAATTACGCCAAAAATCGCTACTAGCTTCCTGAGGCTTTGTCAACTCGGCTCTTAGAACGTTGACCCCGGATTGGACATAATTTTAGGCAATTTTCGGCTATGAAAATTGCGAGAAATGCAGGGATTCCTGGGGTTTTGCTCCAGTGCTACTACGTGCAGCTTTGCCCAAAAGATGTGACACATTCTAAAGCCCCTTTCTGCTATTCAAACCATGACAAATGTAGGGCTTCCTGCAAAACCCTGGGTCTCCACTAGAGCTTCGCGACATTCGCCCCTACCTGCCTATAGCATGCCTATAGAGTTTGACACAATTTTAAGCCCCGCAATAATGGACGTGTTACAAATTTATTTTCTTTGGGAAATCTTCTGCAATTTCAGGGAAATCGCCTTAAATTTCTTAGAAATCTTAAAATTCTTTATTTTTCGTGAAATTTCCTTCAATTGTTTGATATTTTCTTCAATATTTGGGAAGTTTTCTTTAATTTTCAGCACATTCTTTTCATTTTGTTGAAATTTTTGGGATATTTTCTTCAATATTTGGGCAGATTTTTACGGGAAATTTTCTTGTTGAGAAATATTTCTTGGAAATGTTCTTTCATTTTCAGGAGATTTCCTTTATTTTTAGGAAAATTCTTTTATTTTCCAAAATTTCATAAAATATTTAAACTTCAATCTTTTAAAAAGAATTACTGCCTAGCCTTATCGATGCCGTTACGTCCAGGCCCTATCCTAGTTGGTAACGGTCGGCCAACACCATAGGCCTATTAATTATTAATGATAATTTAACGTTAGCGGTGGGCCTAGCCACATTACGTCCCTGATGTGATAATTATTGCTGTCGGCCGTTTAATAAAGGCTAGGCTAGCCAAATGCGTACGTAGTCGGACATCTGTGGCCCTAGACTGCTAAAAATTTGCAATGTAATATAACCTAAGGTGGATCTAGCCTGAGGCTTAGTTATTGAAGCCTAGTTTTTTTATAATGAAATATAGGCCAAATGACGTCACACTCTCGACTGATATGCCGGAGGTCCCAGGTTCGAGTCCAACGTCGATTTAACCAGCATTTTTTAGACAGGTATGCGGAACGATATACGATGACATCAAGTGCAGAGGTTTGTCTTCTACATCATACCTTCTCCCCCACCTGACCTTTGTGAAAAGTGGTCAATGGTTAGGTGGCGCACACCGTCCTTCAGAGGGGACGTAAAGCCGTCGATACCGATGGTAGGAATTTCACCCCTGCCTGGTTTTCTTGACATTTCTCGAAAAGAGGACCCGGTGTTCATCATGCTGGCAAATTTATCGGGTACACGCTGAAAACAATTGTCATTGTGATTTACGTCATTTGCATTTGGCATTTGCCTAAAAGTGTAAAACAAACAATCCTTATAGGATTTAAATCTAAATCAACTACCGCAAACAGCAGGTCAAAATCTTTGTTATCCTATCTCAAGTTACCCATCTTTAAAGTCAACACATGGAGGCCGTCATTTTGCTCAATTATGTATCAAAAACTTGTTAATGATGACATTATTTGCCCAAAATAGACTAAGGAATGTGATGTATTCCTTTACTTTATATTATGTTTTTATTCCCAAATGATGTGACACAAAGTTTCAACAGCATGTTTTGACATTTTCATGTTTACACAAAAATGTTCTTGTCCAGTTACGAAAGGAAATTAATTTTTCATGAGCTAGAAAACTTGAGATAGATTATAAAGAAATACAAAGCATTCCAACATCTGCTGGGCCTGGGTTAATGACATTATAATCTGCATATTTTGAAATCAAAATGACGGCTTCCATGGTACTATTAGTAGTATAACATTAAAGTTTTTAATAATTACAACCAAAAAATGTGTTAGAATTCTTCAGGAGTTATGAAACTTGGTCAGAAGATTTGTTATTTTTAATTCTATTACATAAAATAATGATTATGTCACCTTTCTGGACTATACTTTTAGAAGTTATAGCTCTTGTTTAGAGAATGTAAAATATTTATTGATATAACGAACAGAGAGTTATAACAGCTGGAATTTTCAGATTGACTGTAATGTCAGGAGTGTTTATTGAAAAAAAAAAAAAAAAAATGTTACGTCTCCCTCCTTTCTGTTTTTCTTGAGAACAAAACACAAATCATGATTTGGCTTATTTATAGTAAAGGTATATTTATAGATTACCCCAATATATGGGAGAGGGAGGGAGGGGGTGATGTTTATTTGAGGGGGGAAACTACCAAGTTCGTATACTTAGTAACAACTTCACCCACCCTCTACCCAAAAGCTCTACAACATCTTTTGGCGAAATTTGATAGTCTTATGATTGGGAACCGTGACAAAGCACTAAAGATTTTTGTTGATTAAGAGGGAGGCTAATGAAACATATTGGGAGAACTTTCTTCTGGCCTCTTACGCCCCGCCACAGCCGCAATATAGGCCTAACTACTTAATCATTCACAAAAGGTCAGTCCTTCGAGAACCGTATAATCAAAAAGGGGTGAAAAGAGAGAAATTGAAGATTTCCGGATCAAATTTAAAATAATTTCAGTCCAAAGTATACCGTATTGAAGTCGCTTTTGAAATATTAAAGTAACAAACAAGACCCTTTTTCTTGATTTTTTTTCCTCTGAAAAGGAGAATGGAAGGGTCACTAATTTCTCCCTCTCACCGACGTTACACACGGGGCTCGATGTAATTCTTCATATGGATATGGTGAGGTGCTAAAAAGTATAACATATACCCAAGAGCAGGGACAGTGTCCCCTTCCGTCGCCACCCCCTCCTCCCCCTTCCTTTTCTTTTTAATTCCATTGTCGATTATACCAGGACATAGGAAAATCACTTCCGGTTTCTGATAGTAGCCGCGCCCCTTTAGTTCAAATTCCACACATGCTTTTTCACGCTATCGTATGGTTTCTCCGGGTTCATGCATTGCGCAATGCATTGTGTACGATATGCGCATGCATTGCTGCGCTACATGTATCGTGTATAGGCGCTAAGCATAGTGCACAGTGCAAATTGAATTGCATATCACTTCTGGTTTCACTGCTGTTAACACGTCGGGCTTTGTACAAACCTCAGAAAAATCATGGCACAGTAAGTAGACTTTTTATATCAATGAGAAACGAGTACGACTCATTACGAGTATTTAAATTTCGAGGTACTAACTAGCTTTGCATGACGAATTTTTTTGTGTTGATTTTTCAGTTTGGTTTTTCGTGAATCTATCAATTCGCTAACGTTCATATCGTTATCTGAATCTGAATCGGTTAAGTCGGCAAAAATCCTTCAAGAGGACATGAACGCCAACCGGGCGTAAAAAGCATGAGTAAAAAAAAAAAAAAAACTAGTTAGCAATACAAGTGTTAGTAAGTTTAGCTATGAAACAGTTGAGACTTGGTGCATGTACAATGTCTGACGGTAAAGCATTCCAATCCTTTAGTGTGTGAGGGAAGAGAGAGTGTTTAAATACATCCTTTTTAGCATAGGGAACCTGGAAATTAAGGTCATGATTATTTCTTGTATTAGTTCTGACGGTGGGGATAAGTTCATCTGTATTGATGGCGACAAGATTGTTATTGATTTTATATAGCACATGTAGCCGGTGTTGTATCTTCTTGTTTTCAGCAGGTGCTTATGAAGCATGTTTTTTACACTAGATTTATAAGAGTAGTTTGCCATACAGAATCTGGCTGCTCTATATTGATATTTATATATATATATACATATATTTTTTTGTTGATATTTAATACTCAAGTACTGGCCTGACTAGAGCTTTATAAGCAGCGGATTTAACGTCGGTGGGACAGTTTGAGAGGTTACGTTTTAATAGGCCAAGTACAGAGTTAGCTTTCTTGGTTATGTTATGTATATGTTTATCCCATCTAAGTTTATTACCAATCTCAACACCTAGGTATGGGTGGGAGTTGACATGTTTTAGTGGCTGGTTGCATAAGGTATAAACAGGTGATTCAAAGCATTTCTTAGAGGAAATTGACAAGATGTAGCATTTAGAAGGGTTGAAATTCATTTGCCATTTGTTTTGCCATTGTTCAAGTTTGTTAAGATCATCTTGAAGGATTTGTTGGTCAGAGGGGTTATCAATTGTTCTATACACAAGACAGTTATCAGCAAACAGTCTAACTGTGCTGTTTATATTATCAGGGATGTCATTTACATATAAGAGGAAAAGTAATGGACCCAAGAGAGTACCTTGTGGTACTCCGGATAAAAGCTGTTTAGAATCAGAGATTTCACCATCACAGACAACACGCTGGATGCGGTTGTTGAGGAATGATGCAAACCAGGCCAGGAGATTTCCAACAATGCCATAGGCGGAAAGTTTGGATAACAGGCGCTGGTGTGGGACTTTATCAAAGGCTTTTGAAAAGTCAAGAATAGCCATAGAGGCGTTACTGTTTTGGTCAATCTGTTTAGAGATATCATTTATTGTTAAGAGAAGTTGTGTTTCAGTGGATCTTTTTGCACGGAAGCCATGTTGTAAATCAGTTAAGATATTATGCTCATCAAGGTATTTCATCACATGTGAGTCGCTAGTACGAGTATGACACAGCAAATACCTTTGTCGCTGTGCATGTGTTACCTACACTGTACTGTGCTACACTACAGTGTATTGTGTGTACAGTAGGCCTAGGGAGCCCCAAATTACACAGGTAAGTCAAATTATGTTGACTTCCCTGTGCAATTGAGATTTGTTCAATTCGAAGCATTGTAGCATTGCAGAGCAAGGTTTACCATCCTAAAATCATCCAGTGCTGGACATTATATCAAGACGGCCTTTGATAACCAGTTGTGAACTCACTGGTTGTAGATCCACCGGGATACGAACCCGGGACGTGTGGGTGAGAGGACAAAGCACTTACCACTACACCACGGAGGTCTGACGTGTGGGTGAGAGGACAAAGCACTAACCACTACACCATGGAGGTCTGACGTGTGGGTGAGAGGACATAGCACTAACCACTACACCATGGAGGTTTGACGCGTGGGTGAGAGGACAGAGCACTAACCATTACACCACAGAGGTCTGACGTGTGGGTGAGAGGACAAAGCACTAACCACTACACCACAAAGGTCTATATTGTGTATTAGCTATCTTTCCTTGCCAAAATTTCCAGAGCTTAAATTAAAAACAAAGGCTATAGTAATAGAACTGTGAGTGGCAACTTAACATTTTCTGTAACGTTACTATTGTTAGGACTGAGCGACATACTGTAAAATGAACAGTTTTTGTGTGCATGCAATTTAAAGTAAATCCTAACAGTCAATTGCTTTTTCAATGATTTGCCATACCCAGGGTTCATCAGCTTCGAGCTATTCATTTTCCATAACTCGTGTCACATTTTTGTATCAACTTTTTAATGTGGAAGATAAATTGCTGAATTATATAAGAACAAAATTTAAAAAAATGCAAATTCACAGGATTACGTTACTCAGTGGGGTGGCCGCCTGTCGTTTCTCTTCATATGTATGGTAATGGCAGCTCAGGGATTTGGTTTTTCTTAACTGTTAAATGTGGAAATACATTACAACTGACTGCATACATTTTAGGGGAATAACTTTGCGCCCATTTTTTTTTAAATTTAAAAGCTCTTGTGTTCCTGGTCATAAAATTTAAAAATGACGGTATCTGTATTTATATAGTGATATTTTCAACTGTTTGAAATGGAATCGTAAATGCCAATTTTCAAAACGACATGCTCCAGGGTGCATTCCATGTAAAACCTACACCGAAGGTACAACGAAGCCTTTGCTTTCATACGCCAAGACAGTCAAGAGACCATGCAGCGAGTTACCACAATAAGCTCAAGTCTTGTTTAGTATTTTGCTTCTACAATACTTTCTGCAGTGACAAAACTTGCTTTTACTTTTAAAATAACATGATTGGCTAACAGTACAACTAATGAATATGCATTAGTTCTTGACAGTATTCTATTTATAATTGATATGAAGTCAACAGTAATACACAAAACTATATAGCAAAGAAAAAAATTCTTTAAAGAGGGAGGCTCGTCTCATTAAAATTCGGTAGAATTAGGGGATGCGATATTTTGAAGTCACTTCCGGTTGTGGACGCAAGATCCAATCCTCTGTGTGTTTGTACCACAGTGCAGCCAGGCACTAGCATGTACGTTGTGTGTGCAGAGTTACATACACAGCGCATTACATAACTGTGACGAGAAACTTTTTTTTTTCAATGTGTTTTTGTCAGAAAGCGAAAGTGAAATATTAGTATTATAATACTACAATAATAGTCACCAAATGAAAATTACTGAGAAAAACGAAGAAGAAGATGAAAGCAAAAGTCACAATAAACGATTCTACCCGGGCTCGAACTCACGACTTGATTTGAAAAAAAGTTACTTCCGATCGCCGTAACCAACTGGGCTAACTCGTGTAGTGACCTTTAGAGCGTTTTAAATCAGTATATACCTCGCAATACGAGACAACGAATCGCACAGCAAAATTTCAACCAATTAAAAAATTTGAAAGGAATTTTAAATATTTTGCACATATGACGATTTTGCCTCTTTAAGCATTGCACCCTCCCTACTTTCATAATGGCTGCCATTGCATCATTTGTCTGAGGTAATCCCCTCCCTACTTTCATAATGGCTGCCATTGCATCATTTGTCTAAGGTAATCTAGAGGGAGTTAGAGTGTCTTTAAGTGTAATTGTTTTAAAGTTATTAAGTTTTATAGACCTAGTATATTCTGCAAGATTTATTGGTATTTTAGGTAAATAACTCATTGTGTGTCCTGTTTGCCAACGCCGTAAATCCTGCAATAGTATCTTTTTATGCCAAGGTAGATATTTGATTGCCATGCCAATACGCCAAGTAACAGCCATGCACTTTTCCCGCCACTGCATGTCAAAGAGAGAAGTAAGTTCTATGCCGAAGATCTTCGTGTCTTAATGAACGGAATGCAGACTGGGCTATGCATCTACAATATTGTACACTGTATATTTCCTAATAAACGCTATGGAGGCATTACATTTTTAAAAAGGGGGGCATTTATTTGAGGTTAAATTTCAAATGTACTTACAGAACCGCTTGTAAAATAAGAAATCGCAGAACTATAAAGTGTATAGACCTCCTTGGCTAAAATGTTTCAATTTGGCTTCTAAACCATGACAAATTATTTCTTCAGTATGATTGATCATTTCCATGAAAAAAAGCAAAAAATCAGTGTCTAGAAGTAAAGGAATGGTGCACTGTCATTATGATTGGAAAGAATCATTGTCTAGAAGTAAAGGAATGGTGCACTTTCATTATGATTGGAAAGAATCATTGTCTAGAAGTAAAGGAATGGTACACTTTCATTACGATTGGAAAGAACCATTGTCTAGAAGTAAAGGAATGGTGCACTGTCATTATGATTGGAAAGAATCATTGTCTAGAAGTAAAGGAGTGGTGCACTTTCATTACGATTGGAAAGAATCATTGTCTAGAAGTAAACGAATGGTGTACTTTCATTATGATTGGAAAGAATCATTGGTCTAGAAGTAAAGGAATGGTACACTGTCATTACGATTGGAAAGAATCACTGTCTAGAAGTAAAGGAATGGTGCACTTTCATTACGATTGGAAAGAATCACTGTCTAGAAGTAAAGGAATGGTACACTTTCATTACGATTGGAAAGAATCATTGTCTAGAAGTAAAGGAATGGTGCACTGTCATTATGATTGGAAAGAATCATTGTCTAGAAGTAAAGGAATGGTACACTTTCATTACGATTGGAAAGAATTATTGTCTGGAAGTAAAGGAATGGTACACTGTCATGAAAGAATCATTGTCTAGAAGTAAAGGAATGGTACACTTTCATTACGATTGAAAAGTATTGTCCAGAAGTAAAGGAATGGTGCACTTTCATTACGATTGGAAAGAATCATTGTCTAGAAGTAAGAAATGGTGCACTGTCATTATGATTGGAAAGAATCATTGTCTAGAAGTAAAGGAATGGTACACTTTCATTACGATTGGAAAGAATCATTGTCTAGAAGTAAAGGAATGGTACACTGTCATTACGATTGGAAAGAATCACTGTCTAGAAGTAAAGGAATGGTACACTTTCATTATGATTGGAAAGAATCACTGTCTAGAAGTAAAGAAATGGTGCACTGTCATTATGATTGGAAAGAATCACTGTCTAGAAGTAAAGAAATGGTGCACTGTCATTATGATTGGAAAGAATCATTGTCTAGAAGTAAAGGAATGGTACACTTTTATTACGATTGGAAAGAATCATTGTTTAGAAGTAAAGGAATGGTACACTGTCATAACGATTGGAAAGAATCATTGTCTAGAAGTAAAGGAATGGTACACTGTCATAACGATTGGAAAGAATCATTGTCTAGAAGTAAAGGAATGGTACACTTTCATTACGATTGGAAAGAATCATTGTCTAGAAGTAAAGGAATGGTACACTGTCATTGGCCACCTCTCCTGGTGTATTTTGCTGCAAGCCAGAACTGGAGCTTCATTCTGACTGATAAGTTCACCATCAAATTCTTCTTTGAAATAGCTGCAATCGGTTCGTATTACGCTGAACTTCATCTCTGTTGAAACATTTTATTCACTTTGTTTTCACAGTTTTTAAACAAGTTTTAGTTGAAGCCTAGTGTTGAATCACTCTGTGTATTTAATATTATGATATTACCAATCACACTGTATTTGATATTATGATATTACCAATCAATTGATGTGTGACTTTACGATTGTCACCGCAAAAAAAAACAATATGGGGGCGTTTATTGAAGAAGGGGAATTTATTAGAGAGGGGGCATTTATTGGGGAATATATGGTAACTTTTTGATAACATGTACTGTACATACACATGGTACAGTACTGTAGATGACAACAACCCTGTTTGGGTTATAAGGCAGTCCTTAAAAGATGTTGGGTTGCTGTAACAGGCTCCAGCAAAATAAATTGGGTATGTACAGTAGGTAAACAAAAAAAAAATTGGAGGGGGGCAAAATTCAAGATTTTTGTATACCTTTTATACACTGAAGCACTAACATTCAGACAAAGTAATTATTAAAACAACTTTAATTTACTGACATTAGAAACCAATTTTCTATAAAGGAAACTTGCAAGACCACCCTTTCAGAAATATTAAGCTTGCAACAAGCAAACAATTTCTTAACTTGTGCAAGCTTGTAGCAAGCATGCTGCAAGGTTGCAGCAAGTGTGCTGCAAGTTACAAATTTCTGTAAGGATAACAATAAAATGTTCTTTTGCTGTGCATACAGTATTTGTAATCCTAAATGTTCCCTTGCTGTACATACAGTATTTGTAATCCTAAATGTTCCCTTGCTGTACATACAGTATTTGTAATCCTAAATGTTCCCTTGCTGTACATACAGTATTTGTAATCCTAAATGTTCCCTTGCTGTACATACAGTATTTGTAATCCTAAATGCTCTGAGCTGTAGAGCTTTTTGTTTACTGATGTACTGTACACTAGCATGATGGGGGCCGGTGGGCCTGATGTGCTGTACACTAGCATGACGGGGGCCGGTGGGCCTGATGTGCATCTACAGTACACTAAATCTGTACACTAGCATGATGGGGGACGGTGGGCCTGATGTGCATCTACAGTACACTAAATCTGTACACTAGCATGATGGGGGCCGGTGGGCCTGATGTGCATCTACAGTACACTAAATCTGTACACTAGCATGATGGGGCCGGTGGGCCTGATGTGCTGTACACTAGCATGACGGGGGCCGGTGGGCCTGATGTGCATCTACAGTACACAAAACTGTACACTAGCATGACGGGGCGGTGGGCCTGATGTGCATCTACAGTACACTAAATCTGTACACTAGCATGATGGGGGCCGGTGGGCCTGATGTGCATCTACAGTACACTAAATCTGTACACTAGCATGATGGGGGCCGGTGGGCCTGATGTGCATCTACAGTACACTAAAACCGTACACTAGCATGACGGGGGCCGGTGGGCCTGATGTGCATCTACAGTACACTAAATCTGTACACTAGCATGATGGGGGCCGGTGGGCCTGATGTGCATCTACAGTACACTAAATCTGTACACTAGCATGACGGGGCCGTGGGCCTGATGTGCATCTACAGTACACTAAATCTGTACACTAGCATGATGGGGGCCGTGGGCCTGATGTGCATCTACAGTACACTAAATCTGTACACTAGCATGAAGGGGGCCGTGGGCCTGATGTGCATCTACAGTACACTAAAACCGTACACTAGCATGACGGGGGCCGGTGGGCCTGATGTGCATCTACAGTACACTAAATCTGTACACTAGCATGATGGGGGCCGGTGGGCCTGATGTGCATCTACAGTACACTAAATCTGTACACTAGCATGATGGGGGCCGGTGGGCCTGATGTGCATCTACAGTACACTAAAACCGTACACTAGCATGACGGGGGCCGGTGGGCCTGATGTGCATCTACACAGTACACTAAATTGTAATTAATGGCAAAAATTATTTGTAAAATGCATCTGATTTGATAAACATGATGTAGCCCACCAAGCGCTACAGGTTCTTTTGAAGAAAAGAACCTGTAGCATACATGAACGGGGAAGGATATCCCTCTCCTACTCTCCTCTTCTCCCTGGACTGATACCTTGTTGGCCCTGATCCCTTGTTGGCTGATCTGAAGGTAGTATTCTGCCCAAAAAATTAGTGTCTTCTCTCCGTCCCCCCCCCCTTCCCCCTCCCCCTCACCCAAAAATAAATAAATAAATGAATAAAAAAATAAAAACAACAACATTGATTCCTTGTTGGCCGATTTGAAGATAGCAATCTGCTAGAAAATTAAGGTCTCTCCCCTCCCCTCTACCCCTACAAAAATAAAAAGTAAATAAATAAATGAAATAACATTGTTTTTCTACAATGGTCAGCTATACCAAATCTCATTTTCCCTTTTGTACAGTAGCTACCAGGAACAATTCAAACCACATTACAGTAGCTTCCAAATGTTAACACCCAGCTTTGAACATGTTCTAGGTAAAAGGGTTTTCAGCTCCAGTGAATTCTTACCTAGCTTTGAACTTGTTCTAGGTAACAGGTTTTTCAGCTCCAGTGAATTCTTACCTAGCTTTGAACTTGTTCTAGGTAACAGGTTTTTCAGCTCCAGTGAATTCTTACCCAGCTTTGAACTTGTTCTAGGTAAGAGGTTTTTCAGCTCCAGTGAATTCTTACAATTGTTTGGACACTCAGTAAATCTGCAAACAAGGTACCACCATTAAGGAAGTTAAAACTCTTAGCTGTTGGTTTGATCCGGTTTCATTTTTGAGCTAGTACCAGTTTTTAAAGGAAGGATGTGCCATACTGTAGTTAACACAATTCATTCCATACAACTGACGTGTGTCATATGACTGTGTGTCATATGACTGGTTGTTTTTCTTTCCTGGTATTGAAAACTGTACAAGGATATGTTCTGGCTTGATGTAACTCAGGAATTGATGTAATGGTGACCACTTAGGTTATGGCCCAACAACCCCAACCCCCATGTCTCAAGTACAGTACTTGCTCAGGAATTGATGTAATGGTGACCACTTAGGTTATGGCCCAACAACCCCAACCCCCATGTCTCAAGTACAGTACTTGCTCAGGAATTGATGTAATGGTGACCACTTAGGTTATGGCCCAAGAACCCCAACCCCCATGTCTCAAGTACAGTACTTGCTCAGGAATTGATGTAATGGTGACCACTTAGGTTATGGCCCAAGAACCCCAACCCCCATGTCTCAAGTACAGTACTTGACAAGCATCACTCATTGTCAATCGCGTTTGCTTTGCATACCCTTTCCTGATTGGCAGGGGGAATTATCTTTCCAGCTATGGTTATACTTTAAACTTCACAATTAAAAACTGTACAAAAATTGCAATTTCAAATATCCCCAAATTATCTTCCTTTTGAATACTCTCTTTTAACCAGTCTTTACTATTATGCAGTAAATTATCTTCCTTTTGAATACTCTCTTTTAACCAGTCTTTACTATTATGCAGTAAATTATCTTCCTTTTGAATACTCTCTTTTAACCAGTCTTTACTATTATGCAGTTAATTATCTTCCTTTTGAATACTCTCTTTTAACCAGTCTCTACTATTATGCAGTAAATTATCTTCCTTTTGAATACTCTCTTTTAACCAGTCTCTACTATTATGCAGTAAATTATCTTCCTTTTGAATACTCTCTTTTAACCAGTCTCTACTATTATGCAGTAAATTATCTTCCTTTGAATACTCTCTTTTAACCAGTCTTTACTATTATGCAGTAAATTATCTTCCTTTTGAATACTCTCTTTTAACCAGTCTTTACTATTATGCAGTAAATTATCTTCCTTTTGAATACTCTCTTTTAACCAGTCTTTACTATTATGCAGTAAATTATCTTCCTTTTGAATACTCTCTTTTAACCAGTCTCTACTATCATGCAGTAAATTATCTTCCTTTTGAATACTCTCTTTTAACCAGTCTTTACTATCATGCAGTAAATTTCTTTATACAGTAATACTATTAAATCTATTGAGTAACCCTCCTTTGGGCACTTGTCAGTTGTATGACTCACCCCTACTACCCCCGGCAATGTTATACAAAGGTGAGTAACCCTCCTTTGGGCACTTGTCAGTTGTATGACTCACCCCTACTACCCCCGGCAATGTTATTCAAAGGTGAGTAACCTCCTTTGGGCACTTGTCAGTTGTATGACTCACCCCTACTACCCCCGGCAATGTTATTCAAAGGTGAGTAACCCTCCTTTGGGCACTTGTCAGTTGTATGACTCACCCCTACTACCCCCGGCAATGTTATTCAAAGGTGAGTAACCCTCCTTTGGGCACTTGTCAGTTGTATGACTCACCCCTACTACCCCCGGCAATGTTATTCAAAGGTGAGTAACCCTCCTTTGGGCACTTGTCAGTTGTATGACTCACCCCTACTACCCCCGGCAATGTTATTCAAAGGTGAGTAACCTCCTTTGGGCACTTGTCAGTTGTATGACTCACCCCTACTACCCCGGCAATGTTATACAAAGGTGAGTAACCCTCCTTTGGGCACTTGTCAGTTGTATGACTCACCCTACTACCCCGGCAATGTTATTCAAAGGTGAGTAACCCTCCTTTGGGCACTTGTCAGTTGTATGACTCACCCCTACTACCCCCGGCAATGTTATACAAAGGTGAGTAACCCTCCTTTGGGCACTTGTCAGTTGTATGACTCACCCCTACTACCCCCGGCAATGTTATACAAAGGTGAGTAACCCTCCTTTGGGCACTTGTCAGTTGTATGACTCACCCTACTACCCCGGCAATGTTATTCAAAGGTGAGTAACCCTCCTTTGGGCACTTGTCAGTTGTATGACTCACCCCTACTACCCCCGGCAATGTTATTCAAAGGTGAGTAACCCTCCTTTGGGCACTTGTCAGTTGTATGACTCACCCCTACTACCCCCGGCAATGTTATTCAAAGGTGAGTAACCCTCCTTTGGGCACTTGTCAGTTGTATGACTCACCCCTACTACCCCCGGCAATGTTATTCAAAGGTGAGTAACCCTCCTTTGGGCACTTGTCAGTTGTATGACTCACCCCTACTACCCCCGGCAATGTTATTCAAAGGTGAGTCATTGACGTACGAAATAGTGACTCACATGTGCGTCATTGTACCAAATTGTCAGTCACCAGAGTGAATCTGGGGTAGGTCAATTTACTTCAGACCCATTGACTTTGTACAGAGGTGATTAATTTAAGGTAAGTCATTTTACAAAAAATGTCAGTCACCTAAGAGACTGAGGGGTGCATCAATGTACACATTTTTCCACCCACTTTGGTGCAATGACTCACTTTGGTGCAATGACTCACTTTGGTGCAATGACTCACCTTGTCCGGGGGTGTAGGCACTTTGGTGCAATGACTCACCTTGTCCGGGGGTGTAGGCACTTTGGTGCAATGACTCACCTTGTCTGGGGGTGTAGGCACTTTGGTGCAATGACTCACCTTGTCTGGGGGTGTAGGCACTTTGGTGCAATGACTCACCTTGTCCGGGGGTGTAGGGGTGACTGCCACACAAGTGCATTATTTTGAACAACATACATCATTTTTCTTTCTGGTAGCCTACAGTAATATACTGGTGCTGTAAATGTGTAGTTTGAACCCAAACAAATACAGTAATGGACTAATGTCCTCATCAACAAATATCAGCAACTATCCCTCTCTCAACTAAAACTGCATCAACAACACTTGACATTTCTCTATATAGTGCTCTATTATTAAAAGCTAACCCTCCTTGAACAAAGTAAGTTTTCTTTTCATTTTGGAAGTCAAGCAGAAGCTGAACTTGTAGCACAGTAATAGGCGGCGATCCAGAGGAGGGGGGAAGGGGGGGGGGGGGACTTTCCCCCAATTTTTTAGTTAGGGGGACAACTATCATTATATCCCCCTAAGAAATAAAGCTAAATATACAGTCTATATGGCTGGCTGCACCACTGTCTGGGTTCCTTCCCCCCAATGTTGAATTACAAAGAAATCGCCACAGTATAAATGGGGCTGTTAAAGTGTGCTTGAACCCAAACAAATAATGGACTATAGTTGTCATCAATGAGATGCAAAAACCCTGATAGGAAGTTTGATGATAGGTGTTTATCATCAATTTGTCATCTGTCAAAATACTCCCAAGTCAATTTGAACATACTTTCCTCATTCTTCCCTCGAGTACTGTCATGTTGTCTTTGCCAAGCACTTAGAAAATTGCTATGCAGCAATGATTTACACGTTACCAGGTATTATCATTATTACAGTACCATTATCATTATTACAGTACCATTATCATTATTACAGTACCATTATCATTATTACAGTACCATTATCATTATTACAGTACCATTATCATTATTACAGTACCATTATCATTATTACAGTACCATTATCATTATTACAGTACCATTATTATTATATTACAGTACCATTATCATTATTATAGTACCATTATCATTATTTACAGTACCATTATCATTATTGTACCATTATCATTATTACAGTACCATTATACCATTATTATTATTACAGTACCATTATCATTATTACAGTACCATTATCATTATTACAGTACCATTACCATTATTACAGTACCATTATTACAGTACCATTATCGTTATTACAGTACCATTATCATTATAACAGTACCACTATCATTATTACAGTACCATTATCATTATTACAGTACCATTATCATTATTACAGTACCATTATCATTATTACAGTACCATTATCATTATTACAGTACCATTATCATTATTACAGTACCATTATCATAATTACCTCCGCCAACGAAGTTGGACGGAGGTTATGTATTTGTCCCTTATGTTTGTTTGTTTGTCTGATATCTCAATAATGGATGACAGGATTTGGATCAAATGTGTGGTTTTGCTACTGCTCAAGGAAGAAGTGATTAGAGTTTGAGACATTGGAACAGGGGAAGGGCACAAATTGAGGGGTGGGGATGTTTTAGGATGAGATCTGCGAAGGCTTGTATAGTTGAAACATTTCATTGGATTCCAATGGAATGTCCTGAACAATGAAATCATGCGCTGAAAAGAATTTAACACAATTAATTTTCTGGACTCCATAAGAAAACCAGATAAATGGTTTCTTGTATCAAAGAGAATAAAAACAACTGACTTCTTGCATGAAAGGAAAATAATGAAATGTGAATCTTGGCTGAATGAAGCTCAAACAATGAATGCATAGCCTGAGTGAAACTAAAAACAAAGATAAGGGGATTGATTCTGATGTTTTTAGAATGAAAATGTTAAATCAGATCAAGAGTGAGACAGAGATTGTTTGGGATAAAGCTTGGTAGGTCTAGGGTTTGTGATGTAGATTGTATTCCGGATGGGTAATGAATAGGGCGCTTTACCGAGTGCTATGATTCTAGTTACTACTGTTTTGCATGAAAAATGGAGGTATGCGCTTTACCGAGTGCTATGATTCTAGTTACTACTGTTTTGCATGAAAAATGGAGGTATGCGCTTTGCCGAGTGCTATGATTCTAGTTACTACTGTTTTGCATGAAAAATGGAGGTATGCGCTTTACCGAAAGTGCTATGATTCTAGTTACTACTGTTTTGCATGAAAAATGGAGGTATGCGCTTTAATGAGTGCTATGATTCTAGTTACTACTGTTTTGCATGAAAAATGGAGGTATGCGCTTTGCGAGTGCTATGATTCTAGTTACTACTGTTTTGCATGAAAAAATGGAGGTATGCGCTTTGCGAGTGCTATGATTCTAGTTACTACTGTTTTGCATGAAAAATGGAGGTATGCGCTTTGCCGAGTGCTATGATTCTAGTTACTACTGTTTTGCATGAAAAATGGAGGTATGCGCTTTGCGAGTGCTATGATTCTAGTTACTACTGTTTTGCATGAAAAATGGAGGTATGCGCTTTGCCGAGTGCTATGATTCTAGTTACTACTGTTTTGCATGAAAAATGGAGGTATGCGCTTTGCGAGTGCTATGATTCTAGTTACTACTGTTTTGCATGAAAAATGGAGGTATGCGCTTTGAGTGCTATGATTCTAGTTACTACTGTTTTGCATGAAAAATGGAGGTATGCGCTTTGCCGAGTGCTATGATTCTAGTTACTACTGTTTTGCATGAAAAATGGAGGTATGCGCTTTGCGAGTGCTATGATTCTAGTTACTACTGTTTTGCATGAAAAATGGAGGTATGCGCTTTCCAGTGCTATGATTCTAGTTACTACTGTTTTGCATGAAAAATGGAGGTATGCGCTTTACCGAGTGCTATGATTCTAGTTACTACTGTTTTGCATGAAAAATGGAGGTATGCGCTTTGCCGAGTGCTATGATTCTAGTTACTACTGTTTTGCATGAAAAATGGAGGTATGCGCTTTACCGAGTGCTATGATTCTAGTTACTTCTGTTTTGCATGAAAAATGGAGGTATGCGCTTTACCGAGTGCTATGATTCTAGTTACTTCTGTTTTGCATGAAAAATGGAGTGCTATGATTCTAGTTACTTCTGTTTTGCATGAAAAATGGAGGTATGCGCTTTACCGAGTGCTATGATTCTAGTTACTTCTGTTTTGCATGAAAATGGAGGTATGCGCTGCGAGTGCTATGATTCTAGTTACTACTGTTTTGCATGAAAAATGGAGGTATGCGCTTTGCCGAGTGCTATGATTCTAGTTACTACTGTTTTGCATGAAAAATGGAGGTATGCGCTTTACCGAGTGCTATGATTCTAGTTACTACTGTTTTGCATGAAAAATGGAGGTATGCGCTTTGCCGAGTGCTATGATTCTAGTTACTACTGTTTTGCATGAAAAATGGAGGTATGCGCTTTGCCGAGTGCTATGATTCTAGTTACTACTGTTTTGCATGAAAAATGGAGGTATGCGCTTTGCGAGTGCTATGATTCTAGTTACTACTGTTTTGCATGAAAAATGGAGGTATGCGCTTTGCCGAGTGCTATGATTCTAGTTACTACTGTTTTGCATGAAAAATGGAGGTATGCGCTTTACCGAGTGCTATGATTCTAGTTACTACTGTTTTGCATGAAAAATGGAGGTATGCGCTTTACCGAGTGCTATGATTCTAGTTACTACTGTTTTGCATGAAAAATGGTGGTAATGTACTGTATGTGCATTTTAATGGGTATTGAAAAGTGCTTTGAAAAACAGAATATCAGATTTACTCACGCAGAGATAGTGTGTACATTTATGCTTCTCGTGTTTAAATTTGTGTTTCAACCACTGCATACGCGTACATGTACAAATAATGAGCAAAGACCAAGTTTATAGCCAAATGTCGGGAGACGAGATATCACAATCAAAATGAATGACCTTAAAGGATCAGTTCAGGGGTCAAGCAAGTTTATCTGATATGAAAGAGGACTTTAAGAGAAACAAAATGGTGAAGAAACTACTTTAATGTCATATTCCATGAAGGACACATTCAAGTTTAAAGGAATATTTCTATGGATTTTCTTATTTTTTATATATGATAGAGAAAATTTGTAGAAACAAAGTGGTATGTTAATATCTTATTCCGTTTAGAAGTTGTAACAATTTAAAGAGTACAAAAATGTTTTTAAAAACACCTCATACGTATATGTCCTTCAGCTTGGTGATGTCATCAAGGCAATTCCAGCACAGTTCTTAGGTATTTCTTACAAATTTAATCACGCTTTTTTTACACTATTGAACATCATTTTTGGTTCATTGATTAATTCATTTCCCTGCCTCTCCCCACCCATCTCTCCAACCCTCTCCCCACCCATCTCTCCAACCCCACCACTCTCCCCACCCCTTTCCCCACTACTCTCCCCACCACTCTCCCCACCACTCTCCCCACCACTCTATCCACCCACCACCCCTCCCACCCCTCTCCCCACCACCACTCCCTGCCCCTCCACCACCACTCCTTGTCCACCACTCTCCCCACCCCTCCATACCCCTCCACCCCCTCCTACCCCCTCCATACCCCCCCACCACCACTCCCTGCCCCTCCCGCCACCACCACTCCTTGTCCCTCTCCCCACCCCTATCCCCACCCCTATCCCCACCCCTCTTCCCCTCTCCTGACACTCATACAAAGCGGTGGTGGAAAGGAAATTTGTCATGAAATATAATGCTCATGAGTACTGGGATATATTTGACTCTTGTATTGCAGGGACCTAGAAATATCTCAAGAAATCCTTTGGAAAACTTTTGTCTTGTCCCCCCTCATACCCCTCTGTCCAAAAATGTTAGTTAAGCCACTGATTGCAATGTATATGTGTGAGACATTTTCACACAAGAAGTTTACTGCATATCCTTATTACAGTGAAGAGGTCATGATGTTAAGTACAGTACATTTAGTACATGCTGCATGGAAGTACAAAAACCTCTCTGCTACTGTACTTCCATGCATGCAGGATGTATTTCCAGCCCAATGGTTACTGTATGTTTTCTAAAGAAAGTAGCCTTGGAATGCATGCTTTCCATTCAAACATGTTTACTCTTTTGAGTACCGTATTACACAGGGAGGGTTGAATTCAAAGAAAGCACTGCTTCCTTGATACTTTATGGCTTGTGCTAAATAGAAAATTCATATCCTGTTTGGTGTTAACATAAATACCAGGGCTGGATCCTGGAAGCTTACTGTAGTCTTTCTTTTGGATTTGTCATGGTTTACTAGAATAGTGTACAATCTGTTTTTGCTCTCAAGAAACTTGAACTAACTGTTTAAGTAACTTTGTAATGATGAACCAAAACTGGCATGACTGCAGTTCTTAAAGGAATATTCCCATGAAAAAAATTGGAAACAAATTTAGTACAAAAAACATGTTGATATGTTATTCCTACCAGGAGATATTCAAATTTTAGGGTTCAAAGAAAATGCCAATAAACAAATAGGAAAAAGGGTTAGTATGACATATGGACATGGGATGTGATGCCATGTGGGACATTAAGTAGGATTTTATTGGGACATTGGGATGCCATGTGGGAATTGGTGTGGGATGCCATTTTTATAATTAGCCAGGTTATATGATATGGGTGTCAATTTGCATAAGTGTGCGAACCATGACGGTATTTACCGTTCTAGTTTATTAGTAAAACCTGCTAGAAAAAATCAATTGATGAAAGCTAGTTATTTGTGTACATTGCCAAATATAGTCTACTTCAATAACTTTTGGAAAATTGTTTCTAATCATACAGAAACAACCAAATAACATTCAAAGAAATACATAATCATTTGCAATGAAATTGTCTCTATGACATCATCAAACACAAATTCATCATACTGTACAAAAACTTTAAATGCAACTGGGAAATCTGTAAAATTCCATATCTCCTGTACGGAATATGATACAGTATCAACCTGTTTATTGTACCAAATTGGCTCTTAAAGTATGCTCTTTCAATTTTTTTTTTTTTTTACAAAAACCTATGGGAATATTTATTTAATAGGGTTGGGCTGGTTTAAATTTCCTTTATAACATTTCAAATGTAAATAATAAAAATAAGTCTTTCCTGTACTGTAGGTACAGTTGTGTACGTACATGGTGTGTGTGTACAGTTGTGGGTGTGTGTGTGTGTGTGTATAGGTGTGTGTTCTGCTCCTTAAAGTTTCAAACAGTCAGACCTGACCTGCAGATCAGGTCAGACTTTCCCTCTTTATTTCCTCATTATCATAACCACAAGGAATTAGGATCAAATTTCCCTTATCAATGGCTCTTGTATTTGTTCTTCTGTAGGTTCTGAGTTGTTGTGGAAGTTGGTGTTGAGTAGGGTGTCATATTAGCAAAGGGTGAATGTTGTGGAAGTTGGTGTTGAGTAGGGTGTCATATTAGCAAAGGGTGAATGTTGTGGAAGTTGGTGTTGAGTAGGGTGTCATATTAGCAAAGGGTGAATTCCATATTGCGTGGCTGAGTGGTTATTTTAATTAAGATAAGTGGTCTCATTATTTGCTACAGTAAGTTTGTGGTTATGATTTGCTGGAGAAAAAAATAAGTAGTAGGACAAGTCATGGCAGTGTTAAAATGATTATTTCTTGGAAGTTATTTTGACTAGTATATTGTCTATCGCACATTAAACGTACGTTTTACTGGTACACTGTACACCTGCTGGGTACGTTTTACTGCTACACTGTACACCTGCTGGGTAATTATATGTATGTAGTCATATTTATCACATGTTGGATGGAAATCGGGTCAGTTGCTTAGTTTCCAAATCGAACTTTAAAAACCTTTTTTTTTTAATTCAAGCTCTTGTCTTTTTCATAAACATTTTTGATGTCATTCTATCTAGGTTCATAGAGGTTGAAATTATTCCTTCCATCTCCTCACTATCTCCTCACTATCTTAACTCTTACACCATTATTTATTAACTCCCTCTTGGCACATTTGACTCTGACTTTTTTGGTGCCATTAAACTTTAAAAAGCCAAACCAACCTTGAAATTATTGAATTTTTATTTTATGCCCAGCACCATGATGTTCTAAATGTAGATACAATTGCTCTTATTCTTATTATTGTGTGTTATAAATTGATTTGCCAAGATTCATTTGTGGTATCAAGAAATCATTCATTGACAAATTGTCCCAAACTGAAGGAAAATTTCTAACATTGCCCAAGAATGAAAGAAAATTTGCAAAACATTGAAAAGGGATATCACAAATATTGAAGGAAATGTCCCGAAAATCAAAGAAAATTGATTTTTTTCTCCACCCCAAATTAAAGGTGTATAGACGGGTACAAAAGCTTTCTGTTCTACTACGTATTGAAAGAAGGTCTATAGACGGGTACAAAAGCTTTCTGTTCTACTACGTACTGAAAGAAGGTCTATAGACGGGTACAAAAGCTTTCTGTTCTACTACGTACTGAAAGAAGGTCTATAGACGGGTACAAAAGCTTTCTGTTCTACCATAGCACTGAAAGAAGGTCTATAGACGGGAAGGTACAAAAGCTTTCTGTTCTACCATGTACTGAAAGAAGGTCTATAGACGGGTACAAAAGCTTTTTGTTCTACCACGTACTGAAAGAAGGTCTATAGACGGGTACAAAAGCTTTCTGTTCTACTACGTACTGAAAGAAGGTCTATAGACGGGTACAAAAGCTTTCTGTTCTACCACGTACTGAAAGAAGGTCTATAGACGGGTACAAAAGCTTTCTGTTCTACCACGTACTGAAAGAAGGTCTATAGACGGGTACAAAAGCTTTCTGTTCTACCATGTACTGAAAGAAGGTCTATAGACGGGTACAAAAGCTTTCTGTTCTACTACGTACTGAAAGAAGGTCTATAGACGGGTACAAAAGCTTTCTGTTCTACCATGTACTGAAAGAAGGTCTATAGACGGGTACAAAAGCTTTCTGTTCTACCACGTACTGAAAGAAGGTCTATAGACGGGTATGAAAGCTTTCTGTTCTACCACGTACTGAAAGAAGGTCTATAGACGGGTACAAAAGCTTTCTGTTCTACCATGTACCGAAAGAAGGTCTATAGACGGGTACAAAAGCTTTCTGTTCTACCACGTACTGAAAGAAGGTCTATAGACGGGTACGAAAGCTTTCTGTTCTACCTTGTACTGAAAGAAGGTCTATAGACGGGTACAAAAGCTTTCTGTTCTACCACGTACTGAAAGAAGGTCTATAGACGGCTACAAAAGCTTTCTGTTTTACCACGTACTGAAAGAAGGTCTATAGACGGGTACAAAAGCTTTCTGTTCTACCACGTACTGAAAGAAGGTCTATAGACGGGTACAAAAGCTTTCTGTTCTACCACGTACCGACAAGAACACTAAATTCAGAGTTTGAGGGTCTTTGAATTATGAAAGTACTGTATGTGTAGTTTTCAAGTTATGAGTAATTAAAGTTTGAAATTTGTTTAATATATATTGTTTAATATGTGTGAGCTTCGCAGGACTATCAGATAGAAACCTTCACATGACTATCAGATAGAAACCTTTACAGGACTATCAGATAGAAACCTTCACATGACTATCAGATAGAAACCTTTACAGGACTATCAGATAGAAACCTTCACAGGACTATCAGATGGAAACCTTCACAGGACTATCAGATAGAAACCTTTACAGGACTATCAGATAGAAACCTTCACAGGACTATCAGATGGAAACCTTCACAGGACTATCAGATAGAAACCTTTACAGGACTATCAGATAGAAACCTTCACAGGACTATCAGATGGAAACCTTCACAGGACTATCAGATAGAAACCTTTACAGGACTATCAGATTGAAACCTTCACAGGACTATCAAATAGAAACCTTCAGAGGACTATCAGATGGAAACCTTCACAGGACTATCAGATAGAAACCTTCACAGGACTATCAGATAGAAACCTTCACAGGACTATCAGATAGAAACCCTCACAGGACTATCAGATAAAAACCTTCACAGGACTATAGATAGAAATCTTCACAGGACTATCAGATAGAAACTTTCACAGGACTATCAGATAGAGACCTTTACAGGACTATTAGATAAAAACCTTCTGTTACTAAGAATTAATTTGATAACCGATATCGAACATATCCATCAATTTCCTATTCCTTCTTTTTCCTTTCAGGGCTGATATTGCACTCATTGGTTTGGCCGTCATGGTAAGTAAACAAGTCTGTGGAATTTTCACCTATAAACTCAGGGTCAATATTTGCCATCTGCTTACTGTATGAAATTGTTCAATTGTTGACCTCTGTTGACAAGTAAAGGATTGATCATTTTCCTACATTAAACAATGACTTGCAAATTGACTCCTGGCATGTAGGTAGCACCAAACTATTCAAGTATCAATGGTCAAAATGAGAACTCTCTGCGAATGGGCTGAGCCGCGGACTATAAATATTTGATGGCTGCCATTTTATGCAGGAACAAGTTGAAGACATGCAAATTTTAGTGGGTATTTGTAAAAGATATATGTCTCGTGAGCAAATATAGATTTGGCCGAACATCACCTTCAAAAAAAGTATTTTATCATGCCATCATACCGAAAGTAGTGTTGTGAGATCGGGGTATTTATTACCATTTGACTTGGGGCCCCTAAACAGGGCCAATACCTCTGGTGAACCTTTGTTGAAATAAGACTCATCTGGAAAAAACAATAAAGGAGACCTAAATTCTGGCATTTTCTTCTTTATGATGAGAAATAATAATTATAAGTCATCTGAAGAAATTTCACATTGTGCAAAAAAACATTAGCACATATTTTTTGAAACATCAATTTTGTCAATATAAATCTATATGGAAGCAGCCATACTTTTCATACGCCCCCTAAAGAATGATGTCATATGCACCCAGTACAGATTATAGTATTTCTTTATCATCTATTTCAAATTTTCTAACTTGTAATAAATTATTTTTCATTGCGGCATGGGTCCATGAATTTGTATTTGTATATGATATTAATGATTCAAGCCCTTAAAACTTCATGTACAGTAATGGCATTTTTTGGAAATACATTATGTGTGCTAGGACACTGGCAAACGATGCCATCATTGGCAGGATTTCAACACAAACTAGAATATCAGCACTCAAAAGAGCACATACCTTCGCCCCCATTGCATTCCAACATGCCTAGAACAGTTTTAGAGTTCATTTAATTCCCATACCCACTATGATCTACCTCAGAAATCCTAAGCCCACCGAGATTCATCCTAAGTTTTGATCTGTAAGGATTATTTGCATTTTGAACACTTGAAGATTATCAGTTTTTAGTTTCATTCAGACTAAGCATTCATTGTTTGAGTTCCATTCAGTTAGGATTCACATTCCATCATATTCCATTCATGGCAGAAAGCAATTGTTCTTATTACATTGATAGCAGAGGCCATTTGATTTAATTTTCATTACATTCTTATCCCTATACCGCTCCTTTCTCCTGGGTATGGAGATTGAGGCTTCTTTAAGCTGTTCCATCCAAAACTGTTTTTCTCCTTTTCTGCCATTCTTCTCCATGTAGTCTTAGCTCTTCCCTTCTTTCTTTTACTTTTTGGTGTCCAGGTGATGGATTTTCTGGTGTCCAGGTGATGGATTTCCTGGTGTCCAGGTGATGGATTTTCTGGCATACTTTTCTTCGTCCTTTCTTAATACATGACCCAACCATCTCCATCTTCTCTTAATTATCTCCTTGTTTATTTCCATTGTGCCTCTTCCTTCATATAGTTCTTCATTGGTGACTTTCACTGGCCATCTAATTTTTTAAATAATGTTAAGGCATCTCCTTTGAAACACATCTAGTTTCTTCTCGTCAGCTTTTGTCAGCTTCCAGGTTTCACATCCATAGAGGAATACTGAGATTACATTTGATTGAAATATTTTCAGTTTAGTTTTTATCCAGTAAATGTTTGATTTCTAAATCTTGTCAAGTTGTCTGAAAGTTGCCTGTGCGTGCCAGCTCAATTCTGTGTTTTATGTCTTCATCAGTGCCTCCTTCTTTGCACAGTGTAGCACTGACATAGATAAAGCTATCAACATCTTCAAGCTCTGCATTTGCAACTTTAATTGTTCCATCGGTTTGCTTTCTCTTATCTCATCTTCTCCAGTGAATAAGCTTTCCATTTCCATTCCTTACTCCAACATTTTTCTTTCTTTTTCTATAACATATCTTCTTTGTAATTTTGTATACAGTAGACCACTCATGTCTCCACGTAATGCTGCATCGTCTGCTTCTTTTGCCATATTATTTACCATTTTTACCTCCGCCATATTATCTACCATTTTTACCAGTAGACCACTCATGTCTCCATGTGATGCTGCATCTTCTGCTTCTTTTGCCATATTATTTACCATTTTTACCTCCGCCCTATTATCTACCATTTTTACCAGTAGACCACTCATGTCTCCATGTGATGCTGCATCTTCTGCTTCTTTTGCCATATTATCTGCCATTTTTACCTCCGCCATATTATCTACCATTTTTACCAGTAGACCACTCATGTCTCCATGTGATGCTGCATCTTCTGCTTCTTTTGCCATATTATTTACCATTTTTACCTCCGCCATATTATCTACCATTTTTACCAGTAGACCACTCATGTCTCCATGTGATGCTGCATCTTCTGCTTCTTTTGCCATATTATTTACCATTTTTACCTCCGCCATATTATCTACCATTTTTACCAGTAGACCACTCATGTCTCCATGTGATGCTGCATCTTCTGCTTCTTTTTCCATATTATCTGCCATTTTTACCTCCGCCATATTATCTACCATTTTTACCAGTAGACCACTCATGTCTCCATGTGATGCTGCATCTTCTGCTTCTTTTGCCATATTATTTACCATTTTACCTCCGCCATATTATCTACCATTTTACCAGTAGACCACTCATGTCTCCATGTGATGCTGCATCTTCTGCTTCTTTTGCCATATTATCTGCCATTTTTACCTCCGCCATATTATCTACCATTTTTACCAGTAGACCACTCATGTCTCCATGTGATGCTGCATCTTCTGCTTCTTTTGCCATATTATTTACCATTTTTACCAGTAGACCACTCATGTCTCCATGTGATGCTGCATCTTCTGCTTCTTTTGCCATATTATCTACCATTTTTACCAGTAGACCACTCATGTCTCCATGTGATGCTGCATCTTCTGCTTCTTTTGCCATATTATTTACCATTTTTACCTCCGCCATATTATCTACCATTTTTACCAGTAGACCACTCATGTCTCCATGTGATGCTGCATCTTCTGCTCCTTTTGCCATATTATCTGCCATTTTTACCTCCGCCATATTATCTACCATTTTTACCAGTAGACCACTCATGTCTCCATGTGATGCTGCATCTTCTGCTTCTTTTGCCATATTATCTGCCATTTTTACCTCCGCCATATTATCTACCATTTTTACCAGTAGACCACTCATGTCTCCATGTGATGCTGCATCTTCTGCTTCTTTTGCCATATTATCTACCATTTTTACCTCCGCCAACGAAGTTGGATGGTGGTTAAGTTTTGCCTCCATTTGTGTTTTTTTGTTTGTCATCAACAAACATATGAGACATATTGGAGCAGGGGAAGGGTACAAATGGAGGGGTGCAAATGGAGGGGTGCAAACGGAGGGGCGGGGACATTTTAAGATGAGTTTGTCTGCCATCAAGATATCTCCAGAACTGATGACTGGATTTTTATTGAGTTTGATGTGTGGTTTTATTATTGTAAGGAATAAGTGATTTAAATTTGGGACATATTGATACAAGAGAAGGGCAGAAATTGAGGGGTGGGGATGTTGAGGGTAATGTATGTCAAGACACAGTTGAAACTTTCCAATGGAATGTGATGAACAATGAATTAATGCCATGAAAAGAATCCAACAATCAATTTTCTGGACTCATTCAATCAAGTGGCCTCCACTATCAATGTAATAAGAACAATTGGTTTCAGCCATGAATGGAAAATGATGGAATGTGAATCCTAAATAGAACTCAAACAATGAATGCTTAGCTTGAATGAAATTGAAAATAATGATACATTTCCCAAGTCTTTGTGGTTTGTAGTGGACCCCAAACTTATCTCTTTTGATGGAGTAAAATAATTAGTTCAGTGAATCCTGTATACCACATAGACACCTACCCATATCTCAGGGTTTTACAGTATCTACTGTAATATGACATGCAGTGGTGGTGCATAAGAGGGAGATGGGGTAAGTTCCCCTAATGATTTTCATTAATGTTACTTGCCACTCCCCAATCAGCAAAAATCGAATGTTTCCCTCTCCCCTCCCCCCATCATAAGAATTATCAAGCTGTAGCACTTTTGGTAGAAGGTGGGTAAAGTTGTAAAGTACGACCCTGCTAGTTTGCACTTACCCCCCAAACTAGCGTTCGACAAATCACCCAAAAATTCACTTGCCCGCTGGGCAGACACATGCGCAGAAATGCTTGCCCAGAAGCGAAATCCACTTGCCCGACAATAATCAAGATAATATTGGACGAGGCGATGCACGTTATGCTAAAATATTTTTTTTACGGCAATATTTACTGAGAATGCTTTATAAATGATAAAAGACTCGTACACATGTCCCAGATGTGGCACCAACCAAGTGAATATCTGTACTGTACATTAAATGTTTTGTGTGTGTGTGTGTGATATATATTTATGTCTAATGTACGGGTGTGTGTATGATGTTGTGATGGCAAGGCTTAAGATCATTTTGTAACATTACAAACTATTTTGGCTTCCAACTAAATGAAAAATAAGTCTGATTTAAGTTATTTTCTGGGCATTTTCATCAGTTATATTGTAGTAAGTATAATCTATGTAATGAATTAAGTTTTTAAAGAGAAATTCACTCTATTAGTTTGGATCAATTTAGGGTTGCCCGGCTGGCATATCAATTTGTAAATCAACTTGCCTGGACATAAATATTAGTTCCCCGGACGTCCGGACAGGGGATTTGTCGAACGCTGCCCCAAACAAATATCACACGCTCTGCCCCAAACAAATATCACACGCTCTGCCCCAAACAAATATCACACGCTCTGCCCCTGATGACATGCAATTTATTTAGCTGCCAGACCCGTAGCTTGATTTCAAAAGAAGGCAGAGTGCTAGACTTGTTGAGGGGCACATTAATGCGCGCGCGAAATGCTGCGCCTTTTCGGCGTGGAGTCCAGGGGCACCCCTAAGGCTCAATCCTCTGGTGAAGAAGCTTTGGGGTTTAAGCTATAATCATACATCTTTAATAGAAAGAAGCTATTCTGACTGATAAGGACCAGTCTATCATTCTGTGTTCTGTATCCGTGTGAATGATTTCAGTTTTGAGGCTTATTTAGATTACTAAGTAAAACAAAATAAAAATTAAGGGGGATGGGCGGACCCCAGGGGGAAGGGCCGTCCCATAGAGGGGGGCTGCCGCTGTGAAACATCAAAGCTAGGGGTCTGGCTGTAAGGATGTATATACTGTACAGTAGAGCTGTCTGGACTACAGTATCTACCAGAAGTAAAACTGTCTTCAACCATGGAGATACTAAGTATCTCCATGGTTTATTAAAGATTAAGCTCATCAAAGCATTTGAATGTTTCATGGTTGGTTGCATTGGCCTTTACCAAAATAATGGAAAGTGTGCCTTCAGGGGTGCATAAGAGTTCATGTCATGGGTCACTCCTTTATGTCAAAATTTAAGGCTTTGACAAGAACAAAAATAAGTTGTATTAGAGAAAAGATTTGGAAGGTCATTTGGGTTATTTTGCAATGTTCAGGAATTTTTCAACAAAGTGTTGATTAGGAGCGGAGGTGCATCTGTGTTATTTTGCATCCTTTAACACAGGGTTGGGTATTGTTGAGTGGAAGCATTATTATGAGTACAAATGTATCCTGTGAATTAACAGTTGTTAATTTGCATATACGTAAAACAATATGAATATTTATATAAAGTTGAGTATTCTTTATACAGTGAAAAAGAATGGCTTGGGAGAAAATGAAAGGAATTTGCACCTGACTGATAAGTTAGATGTAAATGTATACACTATACATAAGTATAATATAGATGTAAGTGTATACACTATACATACGTATAATATAGATGCAAGTGTATACACTATACATAAGTATAATATAGATGCAAGTGTATACAATATACATAGGTATAATATAGATGTAAGTGTATACACTATACATACATAAGTATAATATAGATGTAAGTGTATACACTATACATAAGTATAATATAGATGCAAGTGTATACACTATACATAAGTATAATATAGATGCAAGTGTATACACTTGATGCAAGTGTATACACTATACATAAGTATAATATAGATGCAAGTGTATACAATATACATAAGTATAATATAGATGTAAGTGTATACACTATAAATAAACTGAAACATCAAAGATCATATAGACAAATATAGATCTTTCCCACTCAAACACTAGCTAGGACTTGCAAATTATTCCTGAATTTTGGGGTATTTGAATACTGCATGATATTTGCTCAATTTGTTGGGTGGGGGCAGCACTATGCTTGTGCATTTTTATGTTTGAAAATTTCAGGACTTTTCAATATTTTCTTATATCCCCCCTATTCAAGTGATACATGATCTACAGTGTACTATTTTTCAGCTGATGTCATGAGATAGCATGACTTTAGTTTACATCGCCATTTTGTAAGGAAACACTGTCGACTGCTGTAAACATACATAAGTTTGCATGTTGTTATATATGATTATTATAATTATGTCATAATCTTGCTGTGCCTTTAGCTGAACTATTGGACATGTTAAAATCCACTGATTAAGATTACTTGAAGTACTTCGAGGATAATTTTGTCTCTAAAGTAACATTTTATATTACAAATATAATTCATCTGGCCAGTTTATTTTATCCAGCATGTGCTTTACATGCCCAGCACATGTTTTCATCACCAGCGCATACTAGATACACGATGTCAATAAATATTTCTTGTTTCTTTTTCTCTCTTACAGGGCCAGAACCTCATCCTTAACATGAATGATCATGGCTTTGTAGTAAGTATATTATTAGCTAATTATGTATTAATGAAGAATTCTTTCTTTTTTTTAGTTCTTGTATTTCTCTCATTCTCCCCCTGTTTTCTTTCCTTCCTACCTCTAGAGTGATCTAACCTCTCAGGCTTAATTTGACCTTCGTTGTCGTGGTGCTATTAAGCCTTCATCAAACAAACAAAGCTACTGCATAAAAGCCTTGTTTACTTCCTACATTTTGATGAGTTGATTTTTTTTTTTTTTTTTGGGGTTGTTCTTCTATTATTGACAATGGTAAAGTATTGTTTTTCTATTGAAAGTGAAAGAAATTCCCACTTAATTATTTAACAAATGTTCCTCCACACCTCGCCCAAATTCCCCCCTCCCTCTCCCCTGATGGATTTGAACTTTTAGCTTTATCACCATCTCTCCTTTGTACCTTCCTCACCTTCCTTTTATTATCTTAACTTCACCCCTTATTCACCTTCTCTCCCTCCTTCCCTCTATCCCACCCCTCTCCCTCCTTCCCTCTATCCCACCCTTCTTCCTTCTTCCCTCTATCCCACCCCTCTCCTTCCTTCCCTCTATCCCACCCCTCTTCCTACTATCCCAACCTCTCTCCTCCCAACCCTCTCCTCCCCTCTATTCCACCCCACTCCCTCCTCCCCTCTATTCCACCCCACTTTCTCCTCCCCCATTCCACCCCTCTCCCTCCTTTTCTCTATCCCACCCCTCTCCTTCCTTCCCTCTATCCCACCCCTCTTCCTACTTTCCTCTATCCCAACCCTCTCCCTCCCCTATATTCCACCCCACTCCCTCCTCCCCCTCTATTCCACCCCACTCCCTCCTCCCCTCTATTCCACCCCACTCCCTCCTGCCCCTATCCCACCCCTCCTCTCAGTCCTAACTCAAACGCCTTAGTTTTTAACACCCTCTTGGCACATTTGACTCTGACTGTCGCGGTGCTGTTAAACGTCAACAAACCTAACCAAACCATTTTATTTTCCCAAAACCTTGGCTCAGTAGTGAGGGGGGAATGTTTTTTTGTTTTTTGAAAATATATTTTTCTTATTGAAAACTTATTGCTTATACAGTAGATGTAATCAAATTGAGTACTGTACGTACTGTACAAAAACAACTAATTTTACTCTATTTACTTTGTTGGATACCTGGGAACTTCGTGACCTGAGGTCATCAGACTGCATACTAACCGCGTGCTGCATGAGTGGAAAAAAGGGGATGAGCTGTTTTTGTTTATATGCCATAATGATAGTTTTTTCAAAATATTAACTAATTAGTATTCCAACTTAAATATACAATCGTTTGAGACAATGTATTATGATCCATTCAGAATGCGTCGCTTTGTTGAATTTTTAGTAAAAATGGTGTATATCACTCAGACCCCAAACTTGATTTAAAAAGTGGCAGGGTGCTAGACTTGTTGATCGAGTGGCGCATTAATGCGCGTGCGTGAAGCGCTGCATCTTTTCGGCATGGAAGTCCAGGGGCTCAATCCTATGGTGAAGAAGCTTTGGGATTAGCTATTATCATACCTCAGATTGAAACTACATTATTCTGATTGATAAGGACCATCTATGAGCCAAACAGGACAATTGCTTACTATGCTATCATTCTGTGTTCTGTATCCATGTAATGTATTTCATGTATGAGGTTAATTAAGATAAGGTTTAAAAAAAAATATATATTTTTTTTCTCATGAGGGGCAGGGCATACCCCAGGGGGCAGGGTAAGGGGGACAGAGTGGGCCCACGGAGGGGAAGGGTAGGCTGCCCCTGTAAAACAGCAAAGCTAGGGGTCTAGCTGTCACTGTTTTGAGTAATTTGAAATTTCTGCGACTGATCCAAATTTCAACCATGCCTACATTAAAATACCCAGAAGGTGTACCAGTAATACATACAATGTCTGATCGTCGGTCAGGAGGTGTACCAGTAACATGTACAATGTCTGATCGTCCGTCAGAAGGTGTACCAGTAACACGTACAATGTCTGATCGTCCGTCAAAAGGTGTACCAGTAATACGTACAATGTCTGAGCGTCCGTCAGAAGGTGTACCAGTAACATGTACAATGTCTGAGCGTCCGTCAGAAGGTGTACCAGTAACACGTACAATGTCTGATCGTTCGTCAGAAGGTGTACCAGTAACACGTACAATGTCTGAGCGTCCGTCAGAAGGTGTACCAGTAACATGTACAATGTCTGATCGTCCGTCAGAAGGTGTACCAGTAACACGTACAATGTCTGATCGTCCGTCAGAAGGTGCACCAGTAACATGTACAATGTCTGATCATCCGGCAGAAGGGGTACAAGTACAATGTCTGATCGTCCGTCAGAAGGTGTACCAGTAACATGTACAATGTCTGATCGTCCGTCAGAAGGTGTACCAGTAACACGTACAATGTCTGATCGTCGGTCAGAAGGTGTACCAGTAACATGTACAATGTCTGATGGTCCGTCAGAAGGTGTACCAGTAACATGTACAATGTCTGATCATCCGTCAGAAGGTGTACCAGTAACACGTACAATGTCTGATCATCCGGCAGAAGGTGTACCTGTAACACGTACAATGTCTGATCGTCCGTCAGAAGGTGTACCAGTAACATGTACAATGTCTGATCATCGTCAGAAGGTGTACCAGTAATACATACAATGTCTGATCGTCCGTCAGAAGGTGTACCAGTAACACGTACAATGTCTGATCGTTGTCAGAAGGTGCACCAGTAACATGTACAATGTCTGATCATCCGTCAGAAGGTGTACCAGTAATACATACAATGTCTGATCGTCCGTCAGAAGGTGTACCAGTAACATGTACAATGTCTGATTATCTGTCAGAAGGTGTACCAGTAACACTGTACCAGTAACACGTACAATGTCTGATCGTCCGTCAGAAGGTGTACCAGTAACATGTACAATGTCTGATCATCCGTCAGAAGGTGTACCAGTAACATGTACAATGTCTGATCGTCGTCAGAAGGTGTACCAGTAACACGTACAATGTCTGATCGTCCGTCAGAAGGTGTACCAGTAACACATACAATGTCTGATTGTCCGTCAGAAGGTGTACCAGTAACATGTACAATGTCTGATCGTCGTCAGAAAGTGTACCAGTAACACTGTACCAGTAACACGTACAATGTCTGATCGTCCGTCAGAAGGTGTACCAGTAACATGTACAATGTCTGATCATCCGGCAGAAGGTGTACCAGTAACACGTACAATGTCTGATCGTCCGTCAGAAGGTGTAGTAAGTAACACGATCATCCGGCAGAAGGTGTCTGATCAATGTCTGATCGTCATCAGAAGGTGTACCAGTAACATGTACAATGTCTGATCATCCGGCAGAAGGTGTACCAGTAACATGTACAATGTCTGATCGTCATCAGAAGGTGTACCAGTAATACATACAATGTCTGATCGTCCGTCAGAAGGTGTACCAGTAACATGTACAACGTCTGATCATCCGTCAGAAGGTGTACCAGTAACACGTACAATGTCTGATTGTCCGTCAGAAGGAGTACCAGTAACATGTACAAAGTCTGATCATCCGGCAGAAGGTGTACATGTACTATGTCTGATTGTCTGTAAAAATTGATATCATCTTCAAATAATTGTTATATTTAACTGCACAATCAACTAACGAAGCATCTAATTAATACAAATCAAGTTTATTTAACAATTGGTAATCGTACAAATTTTATCCAACTTTGCATACCACATTCAGACACACACGGACTTGCCATTCGTGTTACGCGCAAAGCTTTGTTTTCACTCCAGCAAATGACGTCATCTCCCGGATATGGCGTGGCACCAACCAAGTGAATACCAGTTTTTCCGAAAAAATGAATAAACATAAGATTTTATTTATACGTCATCTTTTTGGTTTTAATGATAATTGTGTGTGTTACGCTTGACTTGGATTGTGTGTGTTACGCTTGACTTGGATTGTGTGTGTTACGCTTGACTTGGATTGTGTGTGTTACGCTTGACTTGGATTGTGTGTGTTACGCTTGACTTGGATTGTGTGTGTTACCCTTGGCTTGGATTGTGTGTGTTACGCTTGACGTGGATTGTGTGTGTTACGCTTGACTTGGATTGTGTGTGTTACCCTTGACTTGGATTGTGTGTGTTACGCTTGACTTGGATTGTGTGTGTTACGCTTGGATTTTGTGTGTTACGCTTGGATTGTGTGTGTTACGCTTGGATTGTGTGTGTTACGCTTGACTTAGATTGTGTGTGTTACGCTTGACTTGGATTGTGTTGCTTGACTTGGATTGTGTGTGTTACGCTTTGGATTGTGTGTGTTACGCTTGACTTGGATTGTGTGTGTTACGCTTGACTTGGATTGTGTGTGTTACGCTTGGATTGTGTGTGTTACCCTTGACTTGGATTGTGTGTGTTACCCTTGACTTGGATTGTGTGTGTTATGCTTGGATTGTGTGTGTTACCCTTGACTTGGATTGTGTGTGTTACGCTTGGATTGTGTGTGTTACGCTTGGATTGTGTGTGTTACCCTTGACTTGGATTGTGTGTGTTACGCTTGACTTGGATTGTGTGTGTTACCCTTGACTTGGATTGTGTGTGTTATGCTTGGATTGTGTGTGTTACATTTGGATTGTGTGTGTTACGCTTGGATTGTGTGTGTTACGCTTGACTTAAGGACAAGATCTGCAAAATAAAGAATGGAATGTAACTTCTGTATGAATAGTCTATAATTGTATTACCTGTGTGTGAGATTGTTAGCAGTTTTGGGAATAATTACGGAGGGTTTTTATCAGTGGTGTTTTGATAAATGGATTACCTACAAGCCCCTTGCGAGGTAAATATGTGATAATGTGATTTACATGAATTAGGTACGAAACGCATTTAATTGGAAATACATAATTTGGGTTAATAGTATTTTATACTTTAGAGTTGCCACCGGTACTTTCGGGCAGTAGCGATAAAAGTAACAAACTTTTTGAATTCCGGTATTCATGAGAACCGGTGCTTCGGTACTCGCCCAAGCCTATATAAGAATGTATTTACTACATTAATATTATTCCTGTCAGGATTTTTGGTGGGAAGATTTTTGACACCTTTACTAGGGTGTTTCAGCTGACATCACGAGGTCACGTGTCTTTGTTTACACTTCCATTTTGTCGATCAACACCACTGTCATATGCTGTATACTTAATTAGACCTTTATACATTTGCATGTTGTTAAATAAGATTATTTTTGTACGATAATTATGCTGGAATTTTGCTGTGCTATTGGTTGCACTTATTGATGTGTGCGGGGGAATGAAAAGACATTTTCTCAATTTCCATCTGATCCTGATTGACGTTCGAAGTGGGTTTCTGCTGTACGACGCAACAGCTTTCAACCTACGGTAGGCCTTACACACTAGAATTTACAGCGAGCACTTTATATCAGGTATGTAGGCTTTGTCTGAGTGTAATGAACAAGCAGATGGTGATAACGTTAAAGTTACTTTTTGTATACCCAGTAAAAATATAACTTGCTTAACCCTTACTCTACCAGCACTCTTTTGAAAATGCGCTCGAGAGGCGGGGCCAAAGACGGGGCACCCAAAACGGCGATAATATCGCCGCGTGGTAGAGTAAGGGTTAAGCAAGGCGTGATTATTGAAGGGTCCTTTGTCTTCCAGGCAGAAAAGTCGGGCCCCTTCCGCTTTCGGGACCCGCTGGGCCGCCCACCGGGATCATGCTGCCTATATTTTTGGGTTGGCGCATATGTCGCGGGTTGATTAACCCTTACTCTACCAGCACTCTTTTAAAAATGCGCTCGGGAGGTGGGGCCAAAGACGGGGCACCCAAAACGGTGATAATATCGCCGCGTGGTAGAGTAAGGGTTAAGGAAACTATAAAGAAAAATCGCAAGTGAGCAAAAAACTGCAATCAGTAAAATTCGCTGAACTGGTACTGGTAGGTTAGCATGTAGTATGTTTGTTGTACATGTAATGTGACTGAGCTGTGTAAAGATATGTGAAACGCAACGATGGTGCTGCCCTGCAAAATGGAGTCCAGTTCAAGTTAAGAGTCACGTGATGAAATCCCTCTATTCAGAACCGTGGGAAATTTGATAATTAATTTCTATTCTGTATTTCTTATGCTCTACAGGTATGTGCATTCAACAGAACGGTATCAAAGGTCCAATCTTTTCTTGAAAATGAGGCCAAGGGTACAAAGGTCATTGGTGCAACGTCCATGGAGGATATGGTGAGCAAGCTGAAGAAGCCTCGCCGTGTCATGATGCTGGTGAAGGCAGGTTCTGCTGTGGATGCTTTCATTGATACTCTTGTAAGTTATATTAATTATTCAATATTAATTATATGTATAACCATATCAAGTACATGATTCACCCTGGACGGGATGCCAGTCCATCACTGATTAACTCGCCAGCAGTGGTGGTACTCATTTTACAGCTGAGTGGACTGAAGCAAGTAGAGTGCCTTGCTCAAGGACACAATAATAATAATAATAATTATAAATTTTACTTAAATACGTCATTCACCAAAGTACCATGGCGCTCACAAAGTTAAATAAAACAAAATGAAAAATATCAAAATAAGTGGGTCTTTGAGAACTTTTTAAATACTGTGGTGGATGGAGAAGTTCTCATGTGGGTGGGTGAAGTGTTCCAGGATCTGGATGCAAGTATTTCAAATCTTTTGTCACCTATGGCAGAATTGGATATGGGTATGTGAAGTCGGGTGGAGTCATTACTCGATCTGAGTTCACGTGTGGGTTTCCTTATCTTGATCATATCCTTTAAATACCAAGGCGCCTCACCATTCACAATGCAGCGCTCGCTATGGAAACCGAACCCAGTACCTTTTGCATACGATCAGGATCCTTAACCACTAAGCCACTGCACCTCTAATAAGAAAATTAATTCCTATAAAGCTCAGATGATAAAGCAAAACATCTCAATGCGCTTAATAGCAGGGAAGTCTTTTCATTTGATATTCTGTGTTAAAAGGTCAGATATCGTGTTAACATGGAGATAAAAACACTACAATCTAATGATTCTGATTGGTTGAAATATTTACACAATCACTGACAAACAAATTGATTACGCTGCAGTAAGTGATGTTACTAGTATATATCAGATTACAAATCACTGACAAACAAATTGATTACGCTGCAGTAAGTGATGTTACTAGTATATATCAGATTACAAATCACTGACAAACAAACAAATTGATTACGCTGACAAACAAATTGAGTAAGTGATGTTACTAGTATATATCAGATTACAAATCACTGACAAACAAATTGATTACGCTGCAAAGTAAGTGATGTTACTAGTATATATCAGATTACAAATCACTGACAAACAAATTGATTACGCTGCAGTAAGTGATGTTACTAGTATATATCAGATTACAAATCACTGACAAACAAATTGATTACGCTGCAGTAAGTGATGTTACTAGTATATATCAGATTACAAATCACTGACAAACAAATGATGATTCACTGACAAACAAATTGATTAAACTGCAAATTGATTCGGCTGCAGTAAGTGATGTTACTAGTATATATCAGATTACAAATCACTGACAAACAAATTGATTACGCTGCAGTAAGTGATGTTACTAGTATATATCAGATTACAAATCACTGACAAACAAATTGATTACGCTGCAGTAAGTGATGTTACTAGGTAAGTGATGTTACTAGTATATATCAGATTACAAATCACTGACAAACAAATTGATTACGCTGCAGTAAGTGATGTTACTAGTCAGATTACAAAGTGACAAACAAATGATTACTGCAGTAAGTGATGTTATATCAGATTACAAATCACTGACAAACAAATTGATTACGCTGCAGTAAGTGATGTTACTAGTATATATCAGATTACAAAACTGATGTTACTAGTATATACTCAGATTACAAATCACTGACAAACAAATTGATTACGCTGCAGTAAGTGATGTTACTAGTATATATCAGATTACAAATCACTGACAAACAAATTGATTACGCTGCAGTAAGTGATGTTACTAGTATATATCAGATTACAAATCACTGACAAACAAATTGATTACGCTGCAGTAAGTGATGTTACTAGTATATATCAGATTACAGATTACAAATCACTGACAAACAAATTGACAAACAGTAATTGATTCGCTGCAGTAAGTGATGTTACTAGTATATATCAGATTACAAATCACTGACAAACAAATTGATTACGCTGCAGTAAGTGATGTTACTAGTATATATCAGATTACAAATCACTGACAAACAAATTGATTACGCTGCAGTAAGTGATGTTACTAGTATATATCAGATTACAAATCACTGACAAACAAATTGATTACGCTGCAGTAAGTGATGTTACTAGTATATATCAGATTACAAATCACTGACAAACAAATTGATTACGCTGCAGTAAGTGATGTTACTAGTATATATCAGATTACAAATCACTGACAAACAAATTGATTACGCTGCAGTAAGTGATGTTACTAGTATATATCAGATTACAAATCACTGACAAACAAATTGATTACGCTGCAGTAAGTGATGTTACTAGTATATATCAGATTACAAGATTATCACTGACAAACAAATTGATTACGCTGACAAACAAAGTAAGTGATGTTACTAGTATATATCAGATTACAAATCACTGACAAACAAATTGATTACGCTGCAGTAAGTGATGTTACTAGTATATATCAGATTACAAATCACTGACAAACAAATTGATTACGCTGCAGTAAGTGATGTTACTAGTATATATCAGATTACAAATCACTGACAAACAAATTGATTACGCTGCAGTAAGTGATGTTACTAGTATATATCAGATTACAAATCACTGACAAACAAATTGATTACGCTGCAGTAAGTGATGTTACTAGTATATATCAGATTACAAATCACTGACAAACAAAACAGTAAGTGATGTTACTAGTATATATCAGATTACAAATCACTGACAAACAAATTGATTACGTAGTAAGTGATGTTACTAGTATATATCAGATTACAAATCACTGACAAACAAATTGATTACGCTGCAGTAAGTGATGTTACTAGTATATATCAGATTACAAATCACTGACAAACAAATTGATTACGCTGCAGTAAGTGATGTTACTAGTATATATCAGATTACAAATCACTGACAAACAAATTGATTACGCTGCAGTAAGTGATGTTACTAGTATATATCAGATTACAAATCACTGACAAACAAATTGATTACGCTGCAGTAAGTGATGTTACTAGTATATATCAGATTACAAATCACTGACAAACAAATTGATTACGCTGCAGTAAGTGATGTTACTAGTATATATCAGATTACAAATCACTGACAAACAAATTGATTACGCTGCAGTAAGTGATGTTACTAGTATATATCAGATTACAAATCACTGACAAACAAATTGATTACGCTGCAGTAAGTGATGTTACTAGTATATATCAGATTACAAATCACTGACAAACAAATTGATTACGCTGCAGTAAGTGATGTTACTAGTATATATCAGATTACAAATCACTGACAAACAAATTGATTACGCTGCAGTAAGTGATGTTACTAGTATATATCAGATTACAAATCACTGACAAACAAATTGATTACGCTGCAGTAAGTGATGTTACTAGTATATATCAGATTACAAATTGACAAACAAATCACTAGTATATATGATTACAAATCACAAACAAATTGATTACGCTGCAGTAAGTGATGTTACTAGTATATATCAGATTACAAATCACTGACAAACAAATTGATTACGCTGCAGTAAGTGATGTTACTAGTATATATCAGATTACAAATCACTGACAAACAAATTGATTACGCTGCGGTAAGTGATGTTACTAGTATATATCAGATTACAAATCACTGACAAACAAATTGATTGCTGCAGTAAGTGATGTTACTAGTATATATCAGATTACAAATCACTGACAAACAAATTGATTACGCTGCAGTAAGTGATGTTACTAGTATATATCAGATTACAAATCACTGACAAACAAATTGATTACGCTGCAGTAAGTGATGTTACTAGTATATATCAGATTACAAATCACTGACAAACAAATTGATTACGCTGCAGTAAGTGATGTCAGATTACAAATCACTGACAAACAAATTGATTACGCTGCAGTAAGTGATGTTACTAGTATATATCAGATTACAAATCACTGACAAACAAATTGATTACGCTGCAGTAAGTGATGTTACTAGTATATATCAGATTACAAATCACTGACAAACAAATTGATTACGCTGCAGTAAGTGATGTTACTAGTATATATCAGATTACAAATCACTGACAAACAAATTGATTACGCTGCAGTAAGTGATGTTACTAGTATATATCAGATTACAAATCACTGACAAACAAATTGATTACGCTGCAGTAAGTGATGTTACTAGTATATATCAGATTACAAATCACTGACAAACAAATTGATTACGCTGCAGTAAGTGATGTTACTAGTATATATCAGATTACAAATCACTGACAAACAAATTGATTACGCTGCAGTAAGTGATGTTACTAGTATATATCAGATTACAAATCACTGACAAACAAATTGATTACAAATTGATTAAACTGCAGTAAGTGATGTTACTAGTATATATCAGATTACAAATCACTGACAAACAAATTGATTACGCTGCAGTAAGTGATGTTACTAGTATATATCAGATTACAAATCACTGACAAACAAATTGATTACGCTGCAGTAAGTGATGTTACTAGTATATATCAGATTACAAATCACTGACAAACAAATTGATTACGCTGCAGTAAGTGATGTTACTAGTATATATCAGATTACAAATCACTGACAAACAAATTGATTACGCTGCAGTAAGTGATGTTACTAGTATATATCAGATTACAAATCACTGACAAACAAATTGATTACGCTGCAGTAAGTGATGTTACTAGTATATATCAGATTACAAATCACTGACAAACAAATTGATTACGCTGCAGTAAGTGATGTTACTAGTATATATCAGATTACAAATCACTGACAAACAAATTGATTACGCTGCAGTAAGTGATGTTACTAGTATATATCAGATTACAAATCACTGACAAACAAATTGATTACGCTGCAGTAAGTGATGTTACTAGTATATATCAGATTACAAATCACTGACAAACAAATTGATTACGCTGCAGTAAGTGATGTTACTAGTATATATCAGATTACAAATCACTGACAAACAAATTGATTACGCTGCAGTAAGTGATGTTACTAGTATATATCAGATTACAAATCACTGACAAACAAATTGATTACGCTGCAGTAAGTGATGTTACTAGTATATATCAGATTACAAATCACTGACAAACAAATTGATTACGCTGCAGTAAGTGATGTTACTAGTATATATCAGATTACAAATCACTGACAAACAAATTGATTACGCTGCAGTAAGTGATGTTACTAGTATATATCAGATTACAAATCACTGACAAACAAATTGATTACGCTGCAGTAAGTGATGTTACTAGTATATATCAGATTACAAATCACTGACAAACAAATTGATTACGCTGCAGTAAGTGATGTTACTAGTATATATCAGATTACAAATCACTGACAAACAAATTGATTACGCTGCAGTAAGTGATGTTACTAGTATATATCAGATTACAAATCACTGACAAACAAATTGATTACGCTGCAGTAAGTGATGTTACTAGTATATATCAGATTACAAATCACTGACAAACAAATTGATTACGCTGCAGTAAGTGATGTTACTAGTATATATCAGATTACAAATCACTGACAAACAAATTGATTACGCTGCAGTAAGTGATGTTACTAGTATATATCAGATTACAAATCACTGACAAACAAATTGATTACGCTGCAGTAAGTGATGTTACTAGTATATATCAGATTACAAATCACTGACAAACAAATTGATTACGCTGCAGTAAGTGATGTTACTAGTATATATCAGATTACAAATCACTGACAAACAAATTGATTACGCTGCAGTAAGTGATGTTACTAGTATATATCAGATTACAAATCACTGACAAACAAATTGATTACGCTGCAGTAAGTGATGTTACTAGTATATATCAGATTACAAATCACTGACAAACAAATTGATTACGCTGCAGTAAGTGATGTTACTAGTATATATCAGATTACAAATCACTGACAAACAAATTGATTACGCTGCAGTAAGTGATGTTACTAGTATATATCAGATTACAAATCACTGACAAACAAATTGATTACGCTGCAGTAAGTGATGTTACTAGTATATATCAGATTACAAATCACTGACAAACAAATTGATTACGCTGCAGTAAGTGATGTTACTAGTATATATCAGATTACAAATCACTGACAAACAAATTGATTACGCTGCAGTAAGTGATGTTACTAGTATATATCAGATTACAAATCACTGACAAACAAATTGATTACGCTGCAGTAAGTGATGTTACTAGTATATATCAGATTACAAATCACTGACAAACAAATTGATTACGCTGCAGTAAGTGATGTTACTAGTATATATCAGATTACAAATCACTGACAAACAAATTGATTACGCTGCAGTAAGTGATGTTACTAGTATATATCAGATTACAAATCACTGACAAACAAATTGATTACGCTGCAGTAAGTGATGTTACTAGTATATATCAGATTACAAATCACTGACAAACAAATTGATTACGCTGCAGTAAGTGATGTTGCTAGTATATATCAGATTACAAATCACTGACAAACAAATTGATTACGCTGCAGTAAGTGATGTTACTAGTATATATCAGATTACAAATCACTGACAAACAAATTTTGCTAAGAGTGATGTTACTAGTATATATCAGATTACAAATCACTGACAAACAAATTGGGTCAATGTTACTAGTATAATTGATTTCTAAGAGGAGGTGATGTTAACTAGTATACTTACCAAGAGGAGGTTCCCTTTTAACTCTACCAAAGGTTCCTCTTTAACCCTTCCAAGAGGAGGTTCCCTCTTTAACCCTTACTCTACCAAGAGGAGGTTCCCTCTTTAACCCTTACTCTACCAAGAGGAGGTTCCCTCTTTAACCCTTACTCTACCAAGAGGAGGTTCCCTCTTTAACCCTTACTCTACCAAGAGGAGGTTCCTCTTTAACCCTTACTCTACCAAGAGGAGGTTCCTCTTTAACCCTTACTCTACCAAGAGGAGGTTCCCTCTTTAACCCTTACTCTACCAAGAGGAGGTTCCCTCTTTAACCCTTACTCTACCAAGAGGAGGTTCCCTCTTTAACCCTTACTCTACCAAGAGGAGGTTCCCTCTTTAACCCTTACTCTACCACGCGGCGATACTATCGCCGTTTTGAACCTACCTTTTCCCAAAAATAAAATCGGGACCTTACCAAACTTCTATTGGGGTGCAATTAGTTTCATTGCAAAGATCTCAGAAAGATCTTTCATAAAATTGTATTTTTTGGTGGGGGTCTGTACTCACATTTTTTTGGCAAATTTTGTCCAAACATTAAGAAATTTACCTTTCTGTTTAAAATGTCCCGAAAAATGCATATTCTTTAAAAATTTACAAAAATTGCTTAGAAAATAAATTTAGATATTTTCTTTTTTATATATACTATATAGACAAGTCACATTGTCCAAATCTAATCACATTTTGCTCATACCTGGTCATTATTTTCAAATAATTTGTAAAATAGGTAAAATTGTGTGATTTTTGGTAAATTGTTGACCCTTTTTGTTAAAAAATCGTGTGATCCACCCCTATGTCGTAATGAAAAGTTTCAAAAACCATTCTGTAGCGTAAACAACGTGCCTTCACATGGATTGCAGCAATAAAAGACATACCCTTTCGATAGTTCTTGAAACATTTTATAGCTACGTCACTCGAGTTATTTTTAGATTTTTTTGACATTTACATTGAGGCGACAGAGGAATGTGTATCCCAAATTTTGTTTAAAAGTCAAACTGAGGATTTGGAAAGGTCAGAAGGCTATCGCCCGTAATGGAGAACTTGTAGTACCTGGACCCAACCCAGAAGAGGCCTAAAGATGATCAGAACCAGGTAAAAAGATTTTTTTAATTTCTAAAATCGCGAGTGCATTTTTCAAACTTCATGCTGACTATCGTTACTCGTTAGGCTTAACGTTAGGCATAGCTAATGTTAGTTCTGATTGGTTCAAAATTAAGCAAAAGCAGTGTAATTTAGCTGGGATTATTTACTTGTAATGATCATAAACAAATAAATGGGTCACTAAAATCCGACGTGGTTAACATGAATTGTCTTTATTATAGTAATTTTGGATGAAAATACAGATCAATCTTTAATTTGTAGTGCAACAGTGCCCATATACCTATTTCGCGAATTTTTTGAGTGGGGGTGGCATTTCCCCTGGTTCCCCCTCCCAATTTAAATAAGCCAAAACCCCCACCCCACCCCAATCCCTGTATTTCCTTGCAAACAGTTGAAATTGTATTTCTGTGAAGGATTTTTCTGTATTTGGACAAATTTATTGACATTTCACATGCGGTACCAACTCACTGACAGATTTCAAGTTTGGCAATGTCAACATGATTACTGATGCTTTGAACCGTTTTTAAGTACCTTTTCACCTAGAATTCCTACAGGAATCAACAAAAGTTAGTTTTTACAAGACTTTCAGTATATCCTGAATAAATATAAGTATTTTCAAAGCTTCCAATTGCTAAAATTGGCTCATAAACTGAAAATTTCAAGCCTGTGCATAATAAATGAGGCAAATTAGCTAATTTGCATATCATTTGCATAACATTTTAAATGAAATTTGGGTGTAAACATTTCCTTTTTATATTATATTAGTTTTGTGCATGATAGAAAGGAACAATGCATGTTTATAGGAAAGTATAGTGCCAAATCCTATCAGATAGATCATTGGCAAAATCAGAGGTCAATTTTTAGGACAAAAAAGGTCAAAAAAATTAAAATTGACGTATGAATTTTTTTCTTGCTTCAAAAAAATTAAGAGTACTATCAAATGAAAGGTCCTTCTTTCAACAATTCATAAATTCTATCAATAATTTTTTTCTAATTAGCCACAAGAAGGCAGTATATCACAAAAATAGCAGTTTTAGGACATCTGATAACCTCAATTAGTGACCTCATTTGCATAAATTTGCATAATTTCTCTAGGTAATTATGCAAAGCAACGTAAAGTTCAAAGTCTTAGCTTTCATATAACATAAACTTATTACAGTAGAAAATGAAGATAAATTTGTAAAAAAGCCCCCTTTCCAAAAAGTTCCCTAAAATAACACCTGTAATCTCAAATGCTCTGGTAGAGTAAGGGTTAAAGTAGAAAGCAGGATCTCTCAAGGTTGGTAGCCCCCAACCCCTGCCAATAGACTTATTATTCCAATTTTGTAAATGGGCCATTCTGCAGTCTGTGACTTACGTGACAGACTGCGGAATGGCACTATCAGACCCCAAGGGTCTCCTAGGGATCTGCCAGGGCCATTCCACAGTCTGCGACTTACGTAACAGACTGCGGAATGGCCCTAGCAGACCCTGAGGTTTCGTCGATAAGCCATTCCGCAGTCATAGTCACGTACTGTAAGTCACAGACTGTGGAATGGCCCAAATACATAATGGAAAAACAATAGTTTTAACTGGTTGGAGAAAGACCAAATTGTTCCATAGACGGTTTACACATCATGTAAATAACGATCTTTTGAAATATCTGGAGAAGTCGATAAGCCATTCCACAGTCATAGTCACGTAAGTCACAGACTGTGGAATGGCCCAAATACATAATGAAAAAACAATAGTTTTAACTGGTTTGAGAAAGACTAAATTGTTCCATAGACAGTTTACACGTCATGTAAATAACAATCTTTGGAATGTATGATATTAATGGAATGCCTTGAACCCCACAAAATACCCAAAATACTGTAGAAGTTCTTCGAGTGTCTAGTTTCTGAAAATGCAAAATATCTGGAGAACGCGATAGATGATATATCGCTATATAAGAAGTAAGTTCTGATCAGTTGGTTCGTTTGGTTTTTTTATTAGTCTATATTAGTTACTGAAGAAATTGTAGCGTACCTTCATTTAAATTTCAAATATCAAACCACTTTGCTCAATTTGTAGCTCATTTCCAGTTGCCATGGCAACAACTTGTAACTTAATATTTTGGCGCTCCATATTTACAGTAAGTTCCGACTGAATGATTACTTATAGCTGACTTGGAGTGTTGTATTACGCTTGGTCTTTAATATTTCTCTTAGGATTTTGTCCCTGTTATTGTTCGTTGGCCTGAGTTGTATAAATTACCACTTTAGAACAAATTTACTTCAAATTGGAAAATATTAATGTTTTGTTGTTCATGCTGTAAGTTTTGCTTCTCCCGATCACTGTTATATTTGATTCTGTATTTAAACTTTCACAGTGGGGACATGCTATGCTGCCTTGAGATTTTTCATGGATTAATTGTAAATTCTCTGCGGATAAAACGAAAGCATAAAATTAATCTAGAGCTAAGAAAGTGATTATTGATGTATCATGTATTGGTAGCTTAGGGGGATTTTCTCAAGGGACAAATTAATTGCGATTTGACTTGGTTCAATAGAGGAATGTATTTCTGACTTTAATTAACCCTTACTCTATTACGCGGAGATATTATCGCTGTTTTGGGTTTCCCATCTTTGACTCCGCCTCCCGAGTGCATTTCCAAATAAGTGCTGGTAGAGTAAGGGTTAACGAACCCGCAACAAGTGCGCCAACTCAAAAATATATACAGCATGATCTTGGTGGGTGGCCCAGCGGGTCACTAAGGCGGAATGAGCCCGACTCTGCTGCTTGGAAGACAAGAGGACCCTTCAATAATCAGCCCTTGATTAACCCTTGCTCTACCATGCGGCGATATTATCACTGTTTTGGGTGCCTTATCTTTGACTCCACCTCCCGAGCGCATTTTCAATAAAGTGCTGGTAGAGTAAGGGTCAATTAAGAGTACTAGTCATGTATATGTTAAAGACAATACATTAGTACACACAGAAATGTTAACGACAATACATTAGTACACACAGAAATATTAATTACAGTAAATAAAATCATATTAAGTATCAAATAACCAAAGAATAGGTAATTACAAACTGATGAAAGAAAATTTTCAATGTAAATTTATGATTCCAAAAGGTCTTATCATACCACTTTAAGGGGATAACTTTTTATGATAACAAACTCCACATCATACTGCCCACCATTCCGATCAAACCCACCACCATCCACAACCTCTCCCGTGTCGACAACGTTCACATTACCCATCTTAGAATAGGTCACCTCCACCTCACTCACTCCCACCTCCTTATTGGCTCCCCCAACCCCTCTGCAACAATTGCCATTGCACCCTCACAGTCCATCACGTTCTCCTTGCTTGACCCCTGTACAACCTTCCCAGAGCTTCCCTCGCTCCCCACAATGCAATAGCCGAGCTCTTCCAAAAAAAAACCTCCGGATAAAATTATTTCCTTCCTTCATCATGCTTCCGTCCACAACCATATTTAGTCCTCTATTCTCCTACCTCCTCTCTCTACATTGCTTTTTTCACCCATGCACCTCCTCTCTTGATCCCAGCTTTCTGGCTTTTAGTTCTTGTGTTCTCTCAATCTCCCAGGTTTTTTCCTTCCTACCTCTGGAATGATCTAACCTCTCAGGCACAATTTGATCCTCGCTGTCATGGTGCTGTTAAGCCCTCATCAAACAAACAAACATATTTCGGCAAAAGGATAAATTCCTTCAAAGTTACTCATTTAAAGGGTTACTGGGAGATGTATATTGATGCAAGTAATCTGCCTAAATGATAATGATTATTTTGAAAAAGTGATGAAAGTTTTGAAAGGGATGACTTATTAAGAATAAATAGTTTTGGGAGGAAGTGTAAGAACAAAGTTTGATTATAATGAGTAGTGGGAAAGAGTATGAGTATAATTTTACTCTTGTTTTATTTGTTTGGTTGGTCAACTCTGCTTGACTGCAATAAAAGTCTGTGAGAAGTTGAAACTTGAGTGAATTTTAGATGTTGCATTTACCTGTGTATTGTTTGTCTCCATCATTGTTTGGAGAATCTTAATGTGATTTTGAGAGTAAAGGCTGTAACACACCAAATGCGATGTGGCGAGCGATCTTTTAAACAAAATTGAATAAAATAAAGGAAAAGAAACAATTTGTCATCTTGTTTTTAGAAAAGGATCGTCATTGCATGACTATTCAGATATTAAGTGAAAATTGATTGAAAGGGCGTTTCTACACCCATTAAAGTAAAATTCGCGCTGCGACAGAAAATCGCGCCCCACTAAAGCGAATTTCTCCACAGTTTGAACAAAAAGCATATCTAGCAAATTGTCCAGTTTCATCAGAAAGCCTCAATTGAAAGCTGTATTGTGTATGTGTAAGCACAAAGCTGTATTGTGTGTAAGCACAAAGCTGTATTGTGTGTAAGCACAAAGCTGTATTGTGTGTAAGCGCAAAGCTGTATTGTGTGTAAGCGCAAAGCTGTATTGTGTGTAAGCACAAAGCTGTATTGTGTGTAAGCACAAAGCTGTATTGTGTGTAAGCACAAAGCTGTATTGTGTGTAAGCACAGAGCTGTATTGTGTGTAAGCACAGCTGTATTGTGTGTCAGCACAAAGCTGTATTGTGTGTAAGCACAAAGCTGTATTGTGTGTAAGCACAAAGCTGTATTGTGTGTAAGCACAAAGCTGTAGTGTGTGTAAGCACAAAGCTGTAGTGTGTGTAAGCACAAAGCTGTATTGTGTGTAAGCACAAAGCTGTATTGTGTGTAAGCACAAAGCTGTATTGTGTGTAAGCACAAAGCTGTATTGTGTGTAAGCACAGAGCTGTATTGTGTGTAAGCACAGCTGTATTGTGTGTCAGCACAAAGCTGTATTGTGTGTAAGCACAAAGCTGTATTGTGTGTAAGCACAAAGCTGTATTGTGTGTAAGCACAAAGCTGTATTGTGTGTAAGCACAGAGCTGTATTGTGTGTAAGCACAGCTGTATTGTGTGTCAGCACAAAGCTGTATTGTGTGTAAGCACAAAGCTGTATTGTGTGTAAGCACAAAGCTGTATTGTGTGTAAGCACAAAGCTGTATTGTGTGTAAGCACAAAGCTGTAGTGTGTGTAAGCACAAAGCTGTATTGTGTGTAAGCACAAAGCTGTATGTGTGTAAGCACAAAGCTGTATTGTGTGTAAGCACAAAGCTGTATTGTGTGTAAGCACAAAGCTGTAGTGTGTGTAAGCACAAAGCTGTAGTGTGTGTAAGCACAAAGCTGTATTGTGTGTAAGCACAAAGCTGTAGTGTGTGTAAGCACAAAGCTGTAGTGTGTGTAAGCACAAAGCTGTATTGTGTGTAAGCGCAAAGCTGTATTGTGTGTAAGCGCAAAGCTGTATTGTGTGTAAGCACAAAGCTGTATTGTGTGTAAGCACAAAGCTGTATTGTGTGTAAGCGCAAAGCTGTATTGTGTGTAAGCACAAAGCTGTATTGTGTGTAAGCACAAAGCTGTATTGTGTGTAAGCACAAAGCTGTATTGTGTGTAAGCACAAAGCTGTATCGTGTGTAAGCACAAAGCTGTATCGTGTGTAAGCACAAAGCTGTATCGTGTGTAAGCACAAAGCTGTATCGTGTGTAAGCACAAAGCTGTATCGTGTGTAAGCACAAAGCTGTATCGTGTGTAAGCACAAAGCTGTATCGTGTGTAAGCACAAAGCTGTATCGTGTGTAAGCACAAAGCTGTAGTGTGTGTAAGCACAAAGCTGTAGTGTGTGTAAGCACAAAGCTGTATTGTGTGCAAGCACAAAGCTGTATTGTGTGCAAGCACAAAGCTGTATTGTGTGTAAGCACAAAGCTGTATTGTGTGCAAGCACAAAGCTGTATTGTGTGCAAGCACAAAGCTGTATTGTGTGCAAGCACAAAGCTGTATTGTGTGCAAGCACAAAGCTGTATTGTGTGCAAGCACAAAGCTGTATTGTGTGTAAGCACAAAGCTGTAAGCACAGAGCTGTGTGTGCAAGCACAGAGCTGTATTGTGTGTAAGCACAAAGCTGTATTGTGTGTAAGCACAAAGCTGTATTGTGTGTAAGCACAAAGCTGTATTGTGTGTAAGCACAAAGCTGTATTGTGTGTAAGCACAAAGCTGTATTGTGTGTAAGCACAGAGCTGTATTGTGTGTAAGCACAGCTGTATTGTGTGTCAGCACAAAGCTGTATTGTGTGTAAGCACAAATGTGTGTGTAAGCACAAAGCTGTAGTGTGTGTAAGCACAAAGCTGTGTAGTGTGTGTAAGCAAAGCACAAAGCTGTAGTGTGTGTAGCTGTACAAAGCTGTGTGTGTGTAAGCACAAAGCTGTATTGTGTGTAAGCACAAAGCTGTAGTGTGTGTAGCGCAAAGCACAAAGCTGTAGTGTGTGTAAGCACAAAGCTGTAGTGTGTGTAAGCACAAAGCTGTAGTGTGTGTAAGCACAAAGCTGTATTGTGTGTAAGCACAAAGCTGTATTGTGTGTGTGTGTAAGCACAAAGCTGTATTGTGTGTGTGTGTAAGCACAAAGCTGTATTGTGTGTGTGTAAGCACAAAGCCAAAGCATCTTATGATATTTGTTTCCTGTATGATTATATAAAACATCGCTTGCCGCATCGCGTTCAGTGTGTTATGGCCTTAACCCAAACAACGTAACAGTACTCTAATTCTGACCTTTTCTATAATGGGTAAGAAAGGCTTTTCCTTTCAACGTTTTCTCAAATATCTAGTAATACTTTTGATCAAATTGAATGCAGCAATGAAAGAATGTAAAATTCCATTCAGAATAGTCTTTAGATGCTGTACAAGTTTTATTTCATTTCTGGAGTTACTGATCAGAGTTGTTCGGGAATATTGAACAACTTGTAAACATTTCAACTATCATATTTGACGTAATACGCACTTTGCGCGCTTACGAAAATAGAATTGTAACCATTAAAGATGCCCTATTCTATGTTATTACCACAAAATCAACGAAGGGAAAGATAGCCCTGTGCTAAGTTATTACTACAAAATCAACGAAGGGAGAGATAGCCCTATTCTATGTTATTACCACAAAATCAACGAAGGGAAAGATAGCCCTATGCTAAGTTATTACCACAAAATCAACAAAGGGAAAGATCGCCCTATTCTAAGTTATTACCACAAAATCTCCCTGTATTAACAGGGATTCGGGATAGCACACAATAAAGGTATGGAACATAAATACATATAAACAACATTCATTGTTTATTGTTGTTGGGATATGTTATGTTGAGTGGGCGCTTATTAGAGCACGGAAGCTCAAATACGGTATTAAATCAAGTATATTATGTGTCATTTACTCTTTCCGCATCTTTTGGTTTCTTCCAGGTTCCACTACTAGAGGCCGGTGACATCATCATTGATGGCGGCAACTCAGAATACAAAGACACTCAGGTACAAAGGTCAAGTACCTACTTGGTGTAGGGAAGGGGGCACTTCATACTAAAAGTGGTAGGGGTGTGCAGCCCATCAACCAAAAACCATACTTGCTTTATGACAGATTTGTTGGTACAATTTTGATACCCGCAGTATCAAAGAACTCAATTTTGATACCTGCATTACCTGCAGTATCAATTATTCAACAGAAATATTGTAAACATGGACCAGTAGTACGAAATTGACTAAGTAAAACAGAATGTTTTGGGACCTGCACTGCAACAATTATGGAGAAAAAAAACACCTGAACTACGAAAATAATGCAAAAAAAAAAAGAACCTGCACCATTAAAATGATGTAAAAAATGCTCTGCATTTGGAAGAAAATTCCCAGAAAACTTACCAAAATGGTCAAATTTTCCTGGAAAATGGCCAAAATTTTCCAAAATATGGAAATTGGCCAAAATTGTTCGAAATTGAAGAAGACACCGAACACTGGCCAAATTGTTCTGAAATATCTGGAAATGAAAGAAAATTGAAGGGGATTTTCAGATTAGCAGCAACTTTTGATTGAAATTTGTTCATTTTCCAGTGCAATTTGCTCACTTGTCAGTGGGAAAGTTTTTGGGTTTGCCCCAGGCCTGAAACACCTTCCTACACCCCTGTGTGAAACTGTCTTTAGGATGTAACTTGTTTCTCAACACTTTTTGTTGTAGTACACTCACTATTAGATACATGTAGATGTCTAAGCCCTATGTAGCAATATAGCCTGTGTTATGGTTGCTTCCACAGTTTTAAACAAATGTTGTTAAGGTTTGCCTTTAGCTAATAAGTGTTTCCAAAATGCAAAAAGTGAATCTAAGTAATTGGTACACATGCAGAAACTAGTGCATGTCTTTATTTTATATGTAACTTTGTCTTTCAATTAGAATATAAAGAAAAAAGCTTAATTAGAAACAAATATAAACAAGTCTCTCATTACCTGCTTGAAGATAGGCCACACCCACCTCCCTCATTACCCGCTTGAAGATAGGCCACACCCACCTCCCTCATTACCCGCTTAAAGATAGGCCACACCCACCTCACACACTCCCACTTCCCTAGCAGCTCCCCCACCCCTCTGTAATAACTGTCACTGCCCCTCACTGTCTATCATGTCCTCATTGACTGCCCCCTGTACAACCTCCCTAGCTCCCCCACCCCTCTGTAATAACTGTCACTTCCCCTCACTGTCTATCATGTCCTCATTGACTGCCCCTGTACAACCTCCCCAGCCCCCACCCCTCTGTAATAACTGTCACTGCCCCCTCACTGTCTATCATGTCCTCATTGACTGCCCCCTGTACAACCTCCCCAGCTCCCCACCCCTCTGCAATAACTGTCATATCCTCTCACTGTCTATCATGTCCTCACCCCACCCCTCTGCAATAACTGTCATGTCCCCTCACTGTCTATCATGTCCTCATTGACTGCCCCCTGTACAACCTCCCCAGCTCCCCACCCCTCTGCAATAACTGTCATGTCCCCTCACTGTCTATCATGTCCTCATTGACTGCCCCTGTACAACCTCCCCAGCTCCCCACCCCTCTGCAATAACTGTCATGTCCCCTCACTGTCTATCATGTCCTCATTGACTGCCCCCTGTACAACCTCCCCAGCTCCCCACCCCTCTGCAATAACTGTCATGTCCCCTCACTGTCTATCATGTCCTCATTGACTGCCCCCTGTACAACCTCCCCAGCTCCCCACCCCTCTGCAATAACTGTCATGTCCCCTCACTGTCTATCATGTCCTCATTGACTGCCCCCTGTACAACCTCCCCAGCTCCCCACCCCTCTGCAATAACTGTCATGTCCCTCACTGTCTATCATGTCCTCATTGACTGCCCCTGTACAACCTCCCCAGCTCCCCACCCTCTGCAATAACTGTCATGTCCCCTCACTGTCTACCATGTCCTCATTGACTGCCCCTGTACAACCTCCCCAGCTCCCCCACCCCTCTGCAATAACTGTCATGTCCCCTCACTGTCTATCATGTCCTCATTGACTGCCCCCCCTGTACAACCTCATGTCCCCCAGCTCCCCCCCACCCCTCTGCAATAATACAACCTGTCATACTGTCCCCCTCACTGTCTATCATGTCCTCATTGACTGCCCCCTGTACAACCTCCCCAGCTCCCCAGCCCCCACCCCTCTGCAATAAGTCACTGCCCCCTCACTGTCTATCATGTCCTCATTGACTGCCCCCTGTACAACCTTCCCAGAGCTTCCCTCACCCCTTTCAATTCCATTGTCGAGCTCTTTCGGAAAAATTCCCCGCATAAAATTATCTCCTTTCTTTATTATACCTCCCCTACAACTATATTTAGTCTTTCTCTCTACTTTTTTTTTTCTTCACCCATGCACCTCTCTCAATCCCAGCTTTCTGGCTTTTAGTTATCGTGTTTCTCTCAATCTCCCCCTGTTTTCTTTCCTTCCTACCTCTGGAATGATCTAACCTCTCAGGCACAATTTGACCCTCGCTGTCATGGTGCCATCAAGCCCTCATCAAACTAACTTTCTTTCCCATCCCCCCTGCCTCCATATTTTATTTTATTTTTTACCCCATTGCACTCGCTCTTATGATCCTTAGCTTCTTGTCTATTGACTCAACCTTTTCTCAGATAATTCCTCTTACCTTTTTTTCTACCTCTGATATTAGTCCGGTTCACTATGTATTTTTTGGGGATAAGCATTTCAAAATTCAATGTTTCCATTTGCCCGGATACCAGCATGTCATTCAAAATGGCTGCCAAAATAAAAAATATTGCAAAAAATGATTATATTAATAGAATTGGGCAATTTGACTTTGAAGCTATATGGAGGTATATTTTATACCTCCCATCTTTTATGATAAATTCATGTCATCCAAAATGGGGGAATAACAAAATGGCCACCAAAACAAACAAAAATAATGATGGAAATTAGATGAGGTCTGAATTTGAACTTGTTCCTTAAACTTTTGGCATTTTTGGTTCACAAATGAAATTTGATCTTTGGTGCGGACACGTGATTTGAAAAATCTGTTATGATCTTTTCTCAATTTTTTTAAAGCTCGTTCTTATTTTCATGGAACGGGTACATTTATTCAAAAAGTGGTTTTACATTCTACTCATAACAGGTCTTTGTAACCAACCTTTGTGAAAGTAGTGGATTCCTTTTGTTTACGTTTGAAAACCTCATTAACCAGCAATTAATGCATTGTGACATTTACTATAACAACCATCAATCATACAGAATGGTGTATATGTGCCATTGATCTATAATATTAATATATGTTGATGGTATGTGCATGCTTGATGGACCAGAGACATCTAAAGTAGATCATGTTCAGCAAGTGAGAAAGTGATATCCATTGATATCCATTTTGCTCTCCAATTGATATCCATTTTTGCTCTCCAATTGATATCCATTTTGCTCTCCGAATTATATCCATTTTTGCTCTCCAATTGATATCCATTTTGCTCTCCAATTGATATCCATTTTTGCTCTCATATTTGATATTCAATTTTGCTCTCTTATTGATATCCATTTTTGCTTACCAATTGATATCCGTTTTGCTCTCCAATTGATACCCGTTTTTGCTCTCCAGTTGATATCCATTTTTGCTCACCTATTGATATCCGTCTTTGCTCACCAATTGATATCCGTTTTTGCTCACCAATTGATATCCAATTTCGCTCTCCAATTGATATCCACTTTGCTCTCCAATTAATACCCATTTTGCTCTCCAATTGATTATCCATTTTGCTCTCCAATTGATATCCATTTTTGCTCTCATATTTGATATTCAATTTTACTCTCCAATTGATATCCATTTTTGCTTACCAATTGATATCCATTTTGCTCTCCAATTGATATCCATTTTTGCTCTCATATTTGATATTCAATTTTGCTCTCTTATTGATATCCATTTTTGCTTACCAATTGATACCCGTTTTTGCTCTCCAATTGTGATATCCATTTTTGCTCACCTATTGATATCCGTCTTTGCTCACCAATTGATATCCGTTTTTGCTCTCCAATTGATATCCGTTTTTGTCCACCAATTGATATCTATTTTTGCTCACCAATTGATATCCAATTTCGCTCTCCAATTGATATCCACTTTGCTCTCCAATTAATACCCATTTTGCTCTCCAATTGATATCCATTGTTGCTCTCCAATTGATATCTATTTTTGCTCTCATATTTGATATTCAATTTTGCTCTCCAATTGATATCCGTTTTTGCTCTCATATTTGATATTCAATTTTGCTCTCTTATTGATATCCATTTTTGCTTACCAATTGATATCCGTTTTGCTCTCCAATTGATACCCGTTTTTGCTCTCCAATTGATATCCATTTTTGCTCACCTATTGATATCCGTCTTTGCTCACCAATTGATATCCGTTTTTGCTCTCCAATTGATATCCATTTTTGCTTACCAATTGATATCCGTTTTGCTCTCCAATTGATACCCGTTTTTGCTCTCCAATTGATATCCATTTTTGCTCACCTATTGATATCCGTTTTTGCTCACCAACTGATATCCGTTTTTGCTCACCTATTGATATCCGTCTTTGCTCACCAATTGATATCCGTTTTTGCTCTCCAATTGATATCCATTTTTGCTTACCAATTGATATCCGTTTTGCTCTCCAATTGATACCCGTTTTTGCTCTCCAATTGATATCCATTTTTGCTCACCTATTGATATCCGTCTTTGCTCACCAATTGATATCCGTTTTTGCTCTCCAATTGATATCCGTTTTTGTCCACCAATTGATATCTATTTTTGCTCACCAATTGATATCCAATTTCGCTCTCCAATTGATATCCACTTTGCTCTCCAATTAATACCCATTTTGCTCTCCAATTGATATCCATTTTGCTCTCCAATTGATATCTATTTTTGCTCTCATATTTGATATTCAATTTTGCTCTCCAATTGATATCCGTTTTTGCTCTCATATTTGATATTCAATTTTGCTCTCTTATTGATATCCATTTTTGCTTACCAATTGATATCCGTTTTGCTCTCCAATTGATACCCGTTTTTGCTCTCCAATTGATATCCATTTTTGCTCACCTATTGATATCCGTCTTTGCTCACCAATTGATATCCGTTTTTGCTCTCCAATTGATATCCATTTTTGCTTACCAATTGATATCCGTTTTGCTCTCCAATTGATACCCGTTTTTGCTCTCCAATTGATATCCATTTTTGCTCACCTATTGATATCCGTTTTTGCTCACCAACTGATATCCGTTTTTGCTCACCTATTGATATCCGTCTTTGCTCACCAATTGATATCCGTTTTTGCTCTCAATTGATATCCATTTTTGCTTACCAATTGATATCCGTTTTGCTCTCCAATTGATACCCGTTTTTGCTCTCCAATTGATATCCATTTTTGCTCACCTATTGATATCCGTTTTTGCTCACCAACTGATATCCGTTTTTGCCCACCAATTGATATCCGTTTTTGCTCACCAATTGATATCCAATTTCGCTCTCCAATTGATATCCACTTTGCTCTCTAATTAATACCCATTTTGTTCTCCACTTGATATCCATTTTGCTCTCGATATCCATTTTTGCTCTCATATTTGATATTCAATTTTACTCTCCAATTAATATCCATTTTTGCTTACCAATTGATATCCGTTTTGCTCTCCAATTGATATCCATTTTTGCTTTCCAATTGATATCCGTTTTTGCTCTCCAATTGATATCAGTTTTTGCTCACCAATTGATGTCCGTTTTCGCTCACCAATTGATATCTGTTTTTGCTCTCCAATTGATATCCGTTTTTGCTCCCCAATTGATATCCATTTTTGCTCACCAATTAATATTCATTGCTGCTAACCAATTGATATCCATTGTTGCTTACCAATTGATATCCGTTTTTGCTCTCCAATTGATATCCGTTTTTGCTCTCCAATTGATATCTGTTTTTGCTCTCCAATTGATATCCATTTTTGCTTGCCAATTGATATCCATTTTTGCTCTCCAATTGATATTCATTTTTACTCTGTGGGATTGATTTGGTAAGTATTTTAATAACTTCAGATTATTTTAGGCAGGTATGGTGAGTGGCATGCATTGTATTTTTGCCTAAATTTTACATTGATTTAAGCAATGTGCAAACCGGCCTAGTGTTACATAATCAACAATACTGTTATGGTTGGGTCCTTGGTACATCAATAAAAAACTCGAGCATAGATGATGCATGGATTGAGTCACATGTTTATGCTTCTTCCACAGTTAATGCAAATGCTTAGATGCTCTCACTATGAGAGCCGCTAAGCTTGCCCTCAACCTCCCCCTACCCCATTTCCTAAAACCCTTTCTGACATCAAACCGCTTATCGCTTCCTTTGTTCATGACCGCTGGCAAACTTCTTGGGACTCCCAGATTGATAACAAACTCTACTTTATCCAGCCCACCAATCCGATCAAACCCACCATCCACAACCTCTCTCATGTCGACAACCTTCATAATACCTGTCTTAGAATAGGTCACACCCACCTCACTCACTCCCACCTTATTGGCTTCCCCAACCCCTCTGCAACAATTGCCATTGAAAGTCTCATTTTCCTTGCTTTCCCCCTGTACAACCTTTCCAGAGCTTCCCTTGCTCCCCACAACTCAATAGCCAAGTTCTTTAAAAAAAACCTTCTGGATAAAATAATCTCTTTCCTTCATGCTTTCCTCTGCAACCATATATAGTCCTCCTCTCTCTACTTGTTTTTATCACCTCTCTCAATCCCAGCTTTCTGACTTTTATAGTTCTTGTATTTTTCTCAATCTCCCCCTGTTTTCTTTCCTTCCTTTCTTAAAATGATCTAACCTCTCTGGCACAATTTGACCCTGTTGTCATGGTGCCGTTAAACCCTCATCAAATAAACAAACTATAAGAGATCTATCCAAGCGCACATCCGCACTTACATGACATTGTATGAAATTGTCAGGGAACAGTTCTCATCCAGAATCCGCATCTTGAAGCAGTATATTCTAAACCTACAGAAGATGATGTACTACACGCTCTTGCAGATTAGTCCAAGCAGTCAAACAGTGTACAGCTGGCACATTACCAGTTATGTCAATCTCTAAGTGAAGAAGATGACCTTTATAAGTTCAAAGCATGGGAAACTGAATAGTCCTCTAATGCCATGTTCAAGTTAATGATGAATTGTTTGCATCTGGTGGAAACTGATCTTGTTCTGATTTGCAGCTCCTTGAAATTGTGACTTGTCTCTTCACTTGGAAGCATTGAGCAAGTTATTTTTTGCTTATGATTGAACATTATAACGATGATATTTAAATAACCCAAAATAAAGTTTTCTACTTGTTATTAAGACATATAATTAAGTGAAATATCTGGAATAATGGTAGATTCTATTCTTGCAATAACAAGCGGCCCTGACACATATCTTTTCACCTTAATTTTTCTCCTAAATTCACCCTATTTTCCCCCTTTTCTTCCTCTCAATCCTCCATCTCATCTCTGTCCTAATTCTTACACCTTAATTTTTCTTCACACCCTTTTGCCGCATTTAACTCTGACTGTCACGGTGCTGTTAAACACCAACAAACCAAACCATATCAAAACTGGTTAAACACCAACAAACCAAACCATATCAAAACTGGTTAAACACCAACAAACCAAACCATATCAAAACTGGTTAAACACCAACAAACCAAACCATATCAAAACTGGTTAAACATCAACAAACCAAACCATATCAAAACTGGTTAAACACCAACAAACCAAATCATATCAAAACTCGTTAAACATCAACAAACCAAACCATATCAAAACTCGTTAAACATCAACAAACCAAACCATATCAAAACTGGTTAAACATCAACAAACCAAACCATATCAAAACTCGTTAATCATCAACAAACCAAACCATATCAAAACTGGTTAAACACCAACAAACCAAACCATATCAAAACTGGTTAAACACCAACAAACCAAACCATATCAAAACTGGTTAAACACCAACAAACCAAACCATATCAAAACTGGTAAAACATCAACAAACCAAACCATATCAAAACTGGTTAAACATCAACAAACCAAACCATATCAAAACTCGTTAATCATCAACAAACCAAACCATATCAAAACTGGTTAAACACCAACAAACCAAACCATATCAAAACTGGTTAAACACCAACAAACCAAACCATATCAAAACTGGTTAAACACCAACAAACCAAACCATATCAAAACTGGTTAAACATCAACAAACCAAACCATATCAAAACTGGTTAAACACCAACAAACCAAACCATATCAAAACTGGTTAAACACCAACAAACCAAACCATATCAAAACTGGTTAAACACCAACAAACCAAACCATATCAAAACTGGATAAACACCAACAAACCAAACCATATCAAAACTGGTTAAACACCAACAAACCAAACCATATCAAAACTGGTTAAACACCAACAAACCAAACCATATCAAAACTGGTTAAACACCAACAAACCAAACCATATCAAAACTCGTTAATCATCAACAAACCAAACCATATCAAAACTGGTTAAACACCAACAAACCAAACCATATCAAAACTGGTTAAACACCAACAAACCAAACCATATCAAAACTGGTTAAACACCAACAAACCAAACCATATCAAAACTGGTTAAACACCAACAAACCAAACCATATCAAAACTGGTTAAACATCAACAAACCAAACCATATCAAAACTGGTTAAACACCAACAAACCAAACCATATCAAAACTGGTTAAACACCAACAAACCAAACCATATCAAAACTGGTTAAACACCAACAAACCAAACCATATCAAAACTGGTTAAACACCAACAAACCAAACCATATCAAAACTGGTTAAACATCAACAAACCAAACCATATCAAAACTCGTAAAACATCAACAAACCAAACCATATCAAAACTCGTAAAACATCAACAAACCAAACCATATCAAAACTCATTAAACACCAACAAACCAAACCATATCAAAACTCGTTAAACATCAACAAACCAAACCATATCAAAACTCGTTAAACATCAACTAACCAAACCATATCAAAACCTATTTACAAGGGGCGGAGACAAAGTAGACTTGTTGCCCGAATCTCCAAAGTCTCTCAGTCTGCCCCGGATTTCAACCAATCCCCAAAGTCCTCAGTCTGCCCCGGATTTCAACCAATCCCCAAAGTCCTCAGTCTGCCCTGAATTTCAACCAATCCCCAAAGTCTCTCAGTCTGCCCCGGATTTCAACCAATCCCCAAAGTCCCTCTGTCTGCCCCGGATTTCAACCAATCCCTAAAGTCCTCAGTCTGCCCCGGATTTCAACCAATCCCCAAAGTCTCTCAGTCTGCCCCGGATTTCAACCAATCCCCAAAGTCTCTCAGTTTGCCCCGGATTTCAACCAATCCCCAAAGTCCTCAGTCTGCCCCGGATTTCGACCAATCTCCAAAGTCCTCAGTCTGCCCGGATTTCGACCAATCTCCAAAGTCCTCAGTCTGCCCTGGATTTCGACCAATCTCCAAAGTCCTCAGTCTGCCCTGAATTTAAACCAATCCTAAATCATTTAGATTAATCCATGAATTATGTTATCTGCAAAAACAATCGGGATCGGGCGAGAAATGTTTTTTTTTTTACGTGACCGACGGAGCATTTTTCCTGTTTTAATAAGAAATTATTTTGACATCTTTAAAATTAAAAATGGCAATTGTATGCTAGAAATTTCAATGCAAATCCGCAAGCACTTAATGTTAAAATCTGCTTGAAGTCAAGCAAAGTGAGAATGGCTTCAACATTAGTTGTGAAGCTGTGTTGATTATTTTGGCCGTAATTTTGTGAAAGTTGCTGTGAAAACACGTTTTTCTGACTCATAGAAATTGGTGTATTTGAGAAAAAAACTTTTAAGGCCATTTTCCATGTGAGAGATATAGTGCCTCGGCCCTCTACCTCTATAGTTTGAGTTGGAGAAGGAGGGGGGGGGGGTGCGGAGAGGAGATCAAATTCAAATCAGATAGATATTATCAGAATTGACTAATTATACTTCATTCTAGTTTCTTTATTTCATAGGTATAATTTTGCTTTTTTTGCAGAGGCGGTGCAAAGCTCTGAAAAAAAAGGGTTTACTGTTCGTTGGAAGCGGTGTCAGTGGGGGTGAGGATGGTGCCCGATATGGTCCCTCCTTGATGCCTGGTGGCGCACCAGAGGCATGGTGAGACACATTTAGGGTTCTTTGTATCTATAGACTTTGGAGCATTGATACACATACATATTATTGAAGTAATTGTAACATCTCTATATATGCCTGGTGGCGCACCAGAGGCTTGGTGAGACACATTTAGGGTTCTTTGTATCTAGAGACTGCCTGGTGGTGCACCAGAGGCATGGTGAGACACATTTAATTCTTTGTATCAATAGACTTTGGGGGCATTGATGCACATACATGTTATTGAAGTAATTGTAACATCTCTATATTGTAACATCTCATTTGTTCCTAGAGACTTTGGGGCATTGATGCACATACAGAGTAATTGCTTGGTGAGACACATTTAGGGTTCTTTGTATCTAGAGACTGCCTGGTGGCGCACCAGAGGCATGGTGAGACACATTTAGGGTTCTTTGTATCTATAGACTTTAAGAGCATTGATACACATACATATTATTGAAGTAATTGTAACATCTCTATATATGCCTGGTGGCACACCAGAGGCATGGTGAGACACATTTAGGGTTCTTTGTATCTAGAGACTTTGGTAGCATTGATGCACATACATATTATTGAAGTAATTGTAACATTTCTCTTTGTATCTAGAGATGCAGAGGCTGTGAGACACATTTAGGGTTCTTTGTATCTATAGACTTTAAGAGCATTGATACACATACATATTATTGAGGCATCTCTATATATGGTGAGACACATTTAGGGTTCTTTGTATCTAGAGACTTTGGGAGCATTGATGCACATACATATTATTGAAGTAATTGTAACATCTCTATATATGCCTGGTGGCACACCAGAGGCTTGGTGAGACACATTTAGGGTTCTTTGTATCTAGAGACTGCCTGGTGAGACAGAGGCATTTAGGTTCTTTGTATCAATAGACTTTGGGAGCATTGATGCACATACATATTATTGAAGTAATTGTAACATCTCTATATATGCCTGGTGGCACACCAGAGGCATGGTGAGACACATTTAGGGTTCTTTGTATCTAGAGACTTTGGGAGCATTGATGCACATACATATTATTGAAGTAATTGTAACATCTCTATATATGCCTGGTGGTGCACCAGAGGCATGGTGAGACACATTTAGGGTTCTTTGTATCTAGAGACTTTGGGAGCATTGATGCACATACATATTATTGAAGTAATTGTAACATCTCTATATATGCCTGGTGGCGCACCAGAGGCATGGTGAGACACATTTAGGGTTCTTTGTATCTAGAGACTGCCTGGTGGCGCACCAGAGGCATGGTGAGACACATTTAGGGTTCTTTGTATCTAGAGACTGCCTGGTGGCGCACCAGAGGCATGGTGAGACACATTTAGGGTTCTTTGTATCTAGAGACTTTAAGAGCATTGATACACATACATATTATTGAAGTAATTGTAACATCTCTATATATGCCTGGTGGCGCACCAGAGGCATGGTGAGACACATTTAGGGTTCTTTGTATCTAGAGACTGCCTGGTGGCGCACCAGAGGCATGGTGAGACACATTTAGGGTTCTTTGTATCTATAGATTTTGGGAGCATTGATACACATACATATTATTGAAGTAATTGTAACATTTCTATATATGCCTGGTGGCGCACCAGAGGCTTGGTGAGACACATTTAGGGTTCTTTGTATCTAGAGACTGCCTGGTGGCGCACCAGAGGCATGGTGAGACACATTTAGGGTTCTTTGTATCTATAGACTTTGGGAGCATTGATGCACATACATATTATTGAAGTAATTGTAACATCTCTATATATGCCTGGTGGTGCACCAGAGGCATGGTGAGACACATTTAGGGTTCAAGAATTCTTGATACTTTTAATTCTTTTTTTCTATAGAATTTGGGAGCATTGATACACATACATATTATTGAAGTAATTGTAACATTTCTATATATGCCTGGTAGCGCACCAGAGGCATGGTGAGACACATTTAGGGTTCAAAAATTCTTGATACTTTTAATTCTTTGTATTTACAGACTTTGGGAGCATTGATGCACATACATGTTAATGAAGTGATTGTAACATCTTTATATATGACTTATATTAACCATAGGCAATATGAGCTTCATTAATGTTATAAATATTTTGAAAAATGTTGAAAAACCAGCCATATTTGCATGCTTTTGTAACCTTTTGGCAAAAGGCAGTAGATGAATGTTGGGACATATACATAGGCCTTTCTAGCCCAATTTGTCAATAAAACTTTTTTATTATTGTTCAACTGTTGCATTTTCTTAATGTTAATGCTTCTCTAAAACTAAGTCATACATACCATCAGTCTAAAGTTGAACCAGAAGGGTGTGTCGTTTTAATAGCTAAATTTTTAGAGCAGAAATTGGAGAGGTATTTATACATTTTGTGCTGTGTTTTGTCTTGTACAATGCACCATAGGTGTAGGAACGTTTTCCATGAATGGTAAAAGTGCCGATTTTCTAAATGAAAGATAAACCTTTGCTAGATAAAATATTTCTAGGTGAAAGATGCCCATTTTCTAGGGTAAAGATGCCCCTTTTTTAAGTGAAAGCTAGATGCCCATTTTCTAGGTGAAAGCTAGATGCCCATTTTCTAGGTGAAAGCTAGATGCCCATTTTCTAGGTGAAAGATGCCCCTGTTCTAAGTGAAAGCTAGATGCCCATTTTCTAGGTGAAAGCTAGATGCCCATTTTCTAAGTGAAAGCTAGATGCCCATTTTTTAGGTAAAAGATGCCCCTTTTCTAGGTGAAAGATGCCCCTTTTCTAAGTGAAAGCTAGATGCCCATTTTCTAGGTGCAAGCTAGATGCCCATTTTCTAGGTGAAAGCTAGATGCCCTTTTCTAGGTGAAAGATGCCCCTTTTCTAAGTGAAAGCTAGATGCCCATTTTCTAGGTGCAAGCTAGATGCCCATTTTCTGGGTGAAAGCATTTAGAATTTTTGGCCTCTAGACCCCTCCAACCCAACACCCTCAAATTTCTTAAAGTCAGGGGTAATCCACACCATTCAACCCGAGAGACTCTTCACAATTCATTAACTAGCAACCAGCTATTGTTACACCATACACAACACAGGGGTAATCTATACCTTTAAACTGACAGCATCTTCATAGTCTTTGCACAGTTCACTTGTTAGCAACCAGCTGCTGTTACACTGTACACAATAGGTCATTCATCTGGAGCTCAAGCCACATAATTGCTGTGCAGTGAAACGAATCAGATTAGTCCTTGGCTGAGCCTAAATATGAATATGCATTATATGCTTGGGAGGACTTTGTGCAAAACCCATGAATGATTGATGGACCATTCCTCATAAGGATGCTTATTTCCTCATGGATACCCCTTTTCTAGGTGAAAGCTAGATGCCCATTTTCTAGGCGACAGCTACATGCCCATTTTCTAGGTGAAAGATGCCCCTTTTCTAGGTGTAAGATGCTCTTTTTCTAGGTAAAAGCTAGATGATGCCCATTTTCTAGGTGAAAGCTAGATGCCCATTTCTAGGTGAAAGCTAAATGCCTTTTTAGGTAAAATCTAGATGCCTATTTTCTAGGTGAAAGCTAGATGCCCATTTTCTAGGCGACAGCTACATGCCCATTTTCTAGGTGAAAGATGCCCCTTTTCTAGGTGTAAGATGCTCTTTTTCTAGGTAAAAGCTAGATGATGCCCATTTTCTAGGTGAAAGCTAGATGCCCATTTTCTAGGTGAAAGCTAAATGCCTTTTTTTAGGTAAAATCTAGATGCCTATTTTCTAGGTGAAAGCTAGATGCCCATTTTCTAGGCGACAGCTACATGCCCATTTTCTAGGTGAAAGATGCCCCTTTTCTAGGTGTAAGATGCTCTTTTTCTAGGTAAAAGCTAGATGATGCCCATTTTCTAGGTGAAAGCTAGATGCCCATTTTCTAGGTGAAAGCTAAATGCCTTTTTTTTAGGTAAAATCTAGATGCCTATTTTCTAGGTGAAAGCTAGATGCCCATTTCCTAGGTGAAAGCTAGATGCCCATTTTCTAGGATGCCCATTTTCAAGGTGAAAGGTACCTTTTTTTTTTTTAGGTGAAAGGTACCTTTTTTCTAGGTGAAAATTACCTCTATTCTAAATAAAAGCAGCCCCTTTTCTATTTTGCCCTATTCTCATTCATTGTTGGAATCAAAACTGGCAGCTTTCCAATATAATGTGCTGATGAATTTTTTATCTCCTTACTTCATTTTTTGCAGAATTTACCAATCGGTTTGGCCAGAAATTTTCCTCATTGTTTCGGGAAGGAGAAGGGGGAAGGGGGAGGGTCAGGTTGTGCCCCTAACCTTTTATTACCTTCCTACACCTATGCAATGCACACTTTGAAGCACCTTGAAACTCTACATCTTATGTACTTTCCAATTGGAACGTCGGGCTTCACTGCCGTTTTCAGCTTTCTCTGATCTTGGGGTTTCTTTCTATTTCTGCCCAGGACAAGCTTGATTAGTCATACATGACATATTTTGAAAAGACTTGAATTCAAAGACTTGTGTACTAAAAATCTCAAGTGCTATTCTCAGGAGGCAATTAAACTCAAAATGTCAAGTTGCCCGGTAATGATAGTTTCTACTAATACAATATCCCGATGAAACAATCAACAACACACACACATTAATACTTAAATGGCAATCCTCAGAAAGTACTAAGTGACACACAACACTCTAGGTTGATATTGGCATAATGATTCTGATTTTTGTAATGGAAATTAATCAATTTTATGAAAATATTTTGCGTTTGCACCAGAGTAACAATTTCTGCTCAGTTTGTAAGTTGTGTAGTAATTTGTTGCATATTCTTCGGCAGGCCATTCGTTAAGGACATCTTCCAGGGAATTGCAGCCAAGGTAGATGGACAGCCGTGCTGTGATTGGGTAAGTATCAGATAGACATTTCCTTTATTTGTTGCTGAGAAACTCTAGTTGTTCTTTTCCTGTGTCAAACTCTCATGGAGTTAACGGGTGAATTAGAATTAGCGACGAGTTAAAAAGACGTAGATGGAATTGAATTGGGCATGTGATGAGGCAAGAGGTGACCGGTTTGTAAGAGTAGCTTTGGAATGGGTGCCAGAGGGAAAGAGGAAAGTTGGAAGACCAAACATAACATGGCGGAAGACAGTGACAAAGTGTGATGAGGCAAGAGGTGACCAGTTTGCAAGAGTAGCATTGGAATGGGTGCCAGAGGGAAAGAGGAAAGTTGGAAGAAAGAGGAAAGTTGGAAGACCAAAAATAGCATGGCGGAAGACAGTGACAAAGTGTGATGAGGCAAGAGGTGACCAGTTTGCAAGAGTAGCATTGGAATGGGTGCCAGAGGGACAGAGGAAAGTTGGAAGACCAAAAATAGCATGGCGGAAGACAGTGGCAAAGTGTGATGAGGCAAGAGGTGACCGGTTTGCAAGAGTAGCTTTGGAATGGGTGCCAGAGGGAAAGAGGAAAGTTGGAAGAAAGAGGAAAGTTGGAAGACCAAAAATAGCATGGCGGAAGACAGTGACAAAGTGTGATGAGGCAAGAGGTGACCAGTTTGCAAGAGTAGCATTGGAATGGGTGCGAGAGAGACAGAGGAAAGTTGGAAGACCAAACATAGCATGGCGGAAGACAGTGGCAAAGTGTGATGAGGCAAGAGGTGACCGGTTTGCAAGAGTAGCATTGGAATGGGTGCCAGAGAGAAAGAGGAAAGTTGGAAGACCAAAAATAGCATGGCGGAAGACAGTGGCAAAGTGTGATGAGGCAAGAGGTGACCAGTTTGCAAGAGTAGCATTGGAATGGGTGCCAGAGAGAAAGAGGAAAGTTGGAAGACCAAAAATAGCATGGCGGAAGACAGTGGCAAAGTGTGATGAGGCAAGAGGTGACCAGTTTGCAAGAGTAGCATTGGAATGGGTGCCAGAGAGACAGAGGAAAGTTGGAAGACCAAACATAGCATGGCGGAAGACAGTGGCAAAGTGTGATGAGGCAAAGACAGTTGGCAAAGTGTGATGAGGCAAGAGGTTGGAAGACCAAACATAGCATGGCGGAAGACAGTGACAAAGTGTTGCAAGAGGTAGCAAGAGTAGCATTGGAATGGGTGCCAGAGAGACAGAGGAAAGTTGGAAGACCAAACATAGCATGGCGGAAGACAGTGACAAAGTGTGATGAGGCAAGAGGTGACCGGTTTGCAAGAGTAGCTTTGGAATGGGTGCCAGAGAGACAGAGGAAAGTTGGAAGACCAAACATAGCATGGCGGAAGACAGTGGCAAAGTGTGATGAGGCAAGAGGTGACCGGTTTGCAAGAGTAGCTTTGGAATGGGTGCCAGAGAGACAGAGGAAAGTTGGAAGACCAAAAATAGCATGGCGGAAGACAGTGGCAAAGTGTGATGAGGCAAAGGTGACCGGTTTGCAAGAGTAGCTTTGGAATGGGTGCCAGAGAGAAAGAGGAAAGTTGGAAGACCAAACATAACATGGCGGAAGACAGTGACAAAGAGAGAGATAGATATGGGTGGAGAAGTTGGAGAGGTACGGAGCAGTGTTCACATTAAGATGCAGGATTCTCACAAAAAATATCAAATCCCCTTTAAAAAGAATTATAAGGGAAGGGGGGACCCACAAAAAAAATGAACGAAACTACTTCATATGTTATGGTACAAGTTAGGCCGTGATTGTTTAGGCATAAATTTAAAATGTTGTAAAAAGTATAAAAAATCTAATTTAGAATGGTTTACCTTCACCTCGTACCGGGCAAACTCCAATGAAAGTTGGCAGAAGGAGCAAAAAAAAAACAGGCCCACTACAGGGCACTCGATGATGACATTGTTGCATTGGTTGAAGCAAATTGTACATGTGTGATGAACGTGATGAAATACAAAGCGTTATAGTAACTCAATTATGTGGTCTGCTAGTATGGAATGTTATGTACAATGAGCCGTATGTAGATATATGAAGGGAATTGGAATAATGTGGTACTTCTACACATGTCAGGTAATGATTAAGTGTGGTGATAGGTGATTGTGTTTTGCGTTTTATATTTTCTGCTCTGCAGTGACGATCCCAATCCCTGTTAAATATGTCTCACTTCTAATTTTTCACAAGTTTTTCTCTAAAAAAAATAAAATAATGACTAGCAAAATGCAAAGGTTTCAAATACCTCAACACATGATGAAGAGACAGTTCTATAGTACAATAGAAAGACAACTGCTACATGTATATGCATGAACCTGTTTTCCCACTATATTATGCATGACAAGTTACTTTACAGAGTAAATTTAAGTTGCTTACCAATCAGTAATAACGTCACTGTCAAGAAAAAACATAAGATATTTGATAATTTTAACACTTTAATTTCCCCCTTTTTCCCTTCAAATTCCCTCCCCCTTAAAAAAATAAATAATAATAAATAAATAAATACCCAAGGAGAAAAATCCCCCTTCCAAAAAAAAAAAAAAAAGAATACATCAGGAACAATCCCCCCTCCCCCCATTTTAAACCTTAGTGTGAATACTGGTATGGACTGCTGCAGAAGTTCATGAAGTTTGAAGAATGAGCATCATGGCCTTATGTGCCTTGAGGCATAGAGAGTTTTAAAGTTAAGGTCAAGCTGTCAGTTCTGGTTGTTGTTTTGTGATCTACATACAGGGTAGATACCTGTGTTCCAATAATAATCAGTTTGCCGATCATGATATCATGATCATGACTGATTGGCAGCATGGCTGATTGGCGGCATGGCTGATTGGCGGCATGGCTGATTGGCGGCATGGCTGATTGGCGGCATGGCTGATTGGCGGCATGGCTGATTGGCGGCACGGCTGATTGGCGGCACGGCTGATTGGCGGCACGGCTGATTGCTGATTGGCGCACGGGCTGATTGGCGGCACGGCTGATTGGCGCACGGCTGATTGGCGGCACGGCTGATTGGCGGCGGCTGATTGGCGCTGATTGGCTGATTGGCATGGCTGATTGGCGGCATGGCTGATTGGCGGCATGGCTGATTGGCGGCATGGCTGATTGGCGGCATGGCTGATTGGCGGCACGGCTGATTGGCGGCATGGCTGATTGGCGGCATGGCTGATTGGCGGCATGGCTGATTGGCGGCATGGCTGATTGGCGGCATGGCTGATTGGCGGCATGGCTGATTGGCAGCATGGCTGATTGGCAGCTGGCTGATTGGCAGCATGGCTGATTGGCAGCATGGCTGATTGGCAGCATGGCTGATTGGCAGCATGGCTGATTGGCAGCATGGCTGATTGGCAGCATGGCTGGTTGGCAGCATGGCTGGTTGGCAGCATGGCTGATTGGCAGCATGGCTGATTGGCAGCATGGCTGATTGGCAGCATGGCTGATTGGCAGCATGCATAATCGGGATCAGTGAAATGTCTGTGGATTGCCGATCCGATTATTGTAATTTTTTATTTCTTTCATTTTCTTTTTGCTTAAAATCTGAAAAATTGAGAAATACAAAAAAAGATGAAAAAACTAATTTTTCTTTTACTTTTTAACATGTATTCTCCTCATTATTATCTTATACATCATGTTGATTTAAGTAATTATCTTTGCTCACTAAGACTGCCCATGACCTGTTTATCATAATTAGTACTATCATAAAAAATAATCGGAAATCGGATCGGATTGGGCTGATTATAACAAAATATGATCGGTACCCATTACATTGTAATCGTTGGAATACTAATAGATACACCTGATTACTAAATTTAGAAAATGTTCCCTCATGAAACATCCCCCGTCCCCCTACCGGCCTGATAAAAATCATTCAACAATTGCTCACTCAGTCTTTACAGTTCTTACATTAGTATGCTCTTTGTATGTATGCAATTTAGTATGTATGCATACCTGGTTGACGAAATCAAGCAAATTGCAGCAAAAATGGTAAATATTGTATGTACAAACTTATGTACAAACATTTAATGTTCATTATCGCTAGAAAGCTTATTGATGACAGACCCCTAGCTTGATTTAAAAGGGGAAAGGTGCTAGACTTGTTGAGGGGCACAATAATGCGTGGAGTCCAGAGGCACCCTCAAGATGCAATACCCTAGTGAAGAAGCTTTGGGATTTTAGCTATAATCATACATCTGAGAATGAAGCTATTCTGACTAATAAGGAACAGTTTATCATTCTGGATTCTGTATCCATGTAAAGTATTTCATTTATGAGGCTAAATCAGATTATTAAGTAAAGAAAAAAAAAATTTTTTCTCAGGGGCAGGGCAGCCCCCAGGGGGCAGGGCGGGCCCACAGAGGTGCAGGGCAGGCCACCCTTGTAAAACAGCAAAGGTAGGGGTCTAGCAAAGCTAGGGGTCTGGATGAGAGAATTTAAAATTGTTGGCGTTTGCCAATTAATCTCAAAGGAGCTCCTGAAAAGATCAATATCCTGGGGCACCCAGTTTTCAAACATCACACAATTGGACATAGACACCATTATGCACTCAAGAAAATCACTGCTTTCCCACAACTCCAAACCTTGGGTGAAACCAGACAATTCTAGTATTGTCGACGTGACCATGGGTAGTTATGACAGTGCAGAAGTTTGCGAGCTTGTGGGTTTGTACATCTGGATACACTCAGCAAATGATTATTCAAGCAACATTAGCCCTTACAGAGACGATGGCCTGGCCATGTTAAACAATTTCACTGGCAGAACAGCTGACAAGATGTGTACGGAATTTTCAAACATCTTGAAATCTTTCAGGAGAATCATAACAGCTGAATCAAACCTGAAAACCGCTGACTACCTAGATGTCACCCTTGACCTATGCAAGGGAACATTCCGCTCATAACTCAATAATATCCCAGTATACATAAGCAAGGCATCCAACCACCCACCACAAGTGTCTCGCAAGGAACCAGGAACCATTCGATACTGCCGCCCAATCTACGAGAATGCCCTGGAAAAAAAAGCAGCTACAATGAAAGCCTGGGCTAGAATATCACCCTGACCTGCTGACAAAGAAAAGCACCACCTGGCTCAACCCTCCCTTCTGCAAAACCGTAAAAACAAACATTGGAAGAATATTCCTGTGCCTTGGTGTTTAACATCTTCTGCTCCATCACGCCTTCCATGAGATCTTTAATAAAAACAAGTAAGCTATAGCTGCCTATCGAACATCGGAACCATCATTAAAAGTCACAACCTCATAACAACGGCAAAAAGTCACAACCAACACCCCTTCATCACACTGTAACTGCAAATCAAAATCATCATGCCCCCTGGAGAGCAATTGCCTTGCCATTAGAATGGGGCTACTGTTTTATACATCAGAATAACAATGGTTACTTTCAAAGCAAGATACTCTTAACTACTGAAATCGTTCAGGAACAAAAGATACGAAAAGGAAACAGAAGTGTTTAAATACATCTAAAACCCAGGAGAATTAGGCACTTGTCAATTGTGTGACTTTACATCTGTACAAAGTGAGTCATTGCACCAAGGTGGGTGACCAAAACATGTACATTGATGCACCCCTCAGTCACTTAGGTGACTGACATTTCTTTTGAAATGACTTATCCAAATCACTCATCTCTATACAAAATGAAGTCACTCTGGTGATACTGATAATTTGGTACAATGATGCACATGTGAGTCACTATTTCGTACGTCAATGACTCACCTTTGACTAACATTGCTGGGGGTAGTAGGGGTGAGTCATACAACTGACAAGTGCATTACACAAGCAGCCCTGGGTCCATACTAGCCTACATTCCTCCTCCAATCACCAATCAGTGTAATTAACTTCTGTGTCCAGGAAACACTGCCCATGCCATCACAGAAATAAGCCCTTTTCAAAACCAGCGAAGCATACACGGAATACACAGCCAACCAGCGAAGAAATTCACGGAATACACAGCCAACCAGCGAAGCATACACGGAATACACAGCCAACCAGCGAAGCATACACGGAATACACAGCCAACCAGCGAAGCATACACGGAATACACAGCCAACCAGCGAAGCATACACGGAATACACAGCCAACCAGCGAAGCATACACGGAATACACAGCCAACCAGCGAAGCATACATGTAATACACAGCCAACCAGCGAAGCATACACGGAATACACAGCCAACCAGCGAAGAAATTCACGGAATACACAGCCAACCAGCGAAGCATACACGGAATACACAGCCAACCAGCGAAGCATACACGGAATACACAGCCAACCAGTGAAGCATACATGTAATACACAGCCAAGTAGCGATGCATACATGTAGTACACAGCCAACCAGTGAAGCATACACGGAATACACAGCAAACCAGCGAAGAAATTCACGGAATACACAGCCAACCAGCGAAGCATACACGGAATACACAGCCAACCAGCGAAGCATACACGGAATACACAGCCAACCAGCGAAGCATACATGTAATACACAGCCAAGTAGCGATGCATACATGTAGTACACAGCCAACCAGTGAAGCATACACGGAATACACAGCAAACCAGCGAAGAAATTCAGGGAATACACAGCCAACCAGCGAAGCATACACGGAATACACAGCCAACCAGCGAAGCATACACGGAATACACAGCCAACCAGCGAAGCATACACGGAATACATAGCCAACTAGCGAAGCATACACGGAATACACAGCCAACCAGCGAAGCATACACGGAATACACAGCCAACCAGCGAAGCATACACGGAATACATAGGCCAACTAGCGAAGCATACACGGAATACACAGCCAACCAGGGAAGCATACACGGAATACACAGCAAACCAGCGAAGCATACACGGAATACACAGCAAACCAGCAAAGCATACACGGAATACACAGCCAGCAAAATGACATACGAACATAGTGTATTAGGGGTGTAGTCAACCTTTCAGATTAGGGGGGTCGCAGAGGGAAATATTTTGACTCTACCTAATTTTCTGTACCATTTTACTATTTCACCATATTTCATTGGGGAAGGGGTGGGGGGTCATATGACACTGTCAACCACTCCTGGCTACACCCCAATCACCTGAAGAATGCGGTAGCACAAAATTATGTACTGACATTTTGACATCTGAGAACATACAGTCTATATACATTTATATATTAATTATTCTTATTTATTGAGTTTGTTTTCTCTTCTATTTTACTAGGTAGGCGAAGAAGGAGCTGGGCACTTTGTCAAAATGGTGCACAATGGAATTGAGTATGGTGACATGCAACTGATCTGTGAGGCTTATCATGTGATGAAAGATGTCTTAGGTCTTTCTAACGATGAAATGAGTAAAGTAAGTTGGGAGTTAATGCAGGGACATTTCTATGAGTAAAGTAAGTGGAAAGTTAATGCAGTGACATTTTTAATTTGTCTCTCAAGTACCGACATAGCCCCTCCTCCCTCTACAAATGGAGAAGCTGTAAGCGTGTACCATCTGTGAGACTTACCATGTTATGAAGGGTGTCCTAGTTGTTTCTAATGATGAAATGAGTAAAGTAAGTTGTGAATTAATGCAGGGACATTTCTATGAGTAAAGTAAGTTGTGAGTTAATGCAGGGACATTGCAGCCTTTTTTACAACTTGTTTTACATGACTGGCTTAGGACATCAGGACCTGTTTAATGCCTTTCAAACCTCAACTGACAAAGGGGTAAAATCTGCATCATTTGAGGGCCAAATGGGATAATAAAATCACTTTTCACGCAAATAACATTAAAGTTTATTAGTACATTTTATTCATCAATGCCTCCGTTATCATTTTTAAGATTATTTACAGAAAATACTGATACAAACATCTTTAGCTGCTATCATATAACAGTTCAGTACACTGCATTTATAGCTACTGTAATGCACTTTATGTTCAAAGCTTCTTTACATTACGGTTGAAGAACAGGTTTTCTGGTTAAAACCAGTTTTGGTTTTGGAAACCAGCAAGGTTAGATAGGGATTGAACTCAACCAATGACCACACGAATTTGCCTAGCAACAAAATCTGCATAACTAAGTGGGACAAAATCCTACGTGGACAGCTAGCCAGCAGCGCGTGCTCACGCACTTAATGCAGTATACTGCACCAAACAAATTTCTGTGCACACAGATTGAGTGATGACAAGATGGTGAACAAAAGTGTGCCTATGGGTTCGCTACATGCCTTGTAGATATGATTCTTGTTACTCAGAACAGCACACAAAAGCTTGTTTATTCCTTTTGCTAAAAACTTGACAATCCGTATAAGTGCCATAAATAAATTATCTAGTGCCATAGATAAATCATCTGGAGTGCCATAGATAAATCATCTGGAGTGCCATAAATAAATCATCTGGAGTGCCATAGATGGATCCATAGATAAAACATCCGAGTGCCATAAATAAATCATCTGGAGTGCCATAGATAAAACATCTGGAGTGCCATAGATGGATCATCCAGAGTGCCATAGATGGATCATCCAGAGTGCCATAGATAAATCATCTGGAGTGCCATAAATAAAACATTCGGAGTGCCATAGATGGATCATACGGAGTGCCATAGGTGGATCATCCAGAGTGCCATAGATAAATCATCAGGAGTGCCATAGATGGATCATCTGGAGTGCCATAGATGGATCATCCGGAGTGCCATAGATGGATCATCCAGAGTGCCATAGATGGATCATCCGTAATGCCATAGATGGATCATCCGGAGTGCCATAGATGGATCATCCAGAGTGCCATAGATAAATCATCCGGAGTGCCATAGATGGATCATCTGGAGTGCCATAGATGGATCATCCGGAGTGCCATATATGGATCATCTGGAGTGCCATAGATGGATCATCCAGAGTGCCATAGATGGATCATCCGGAGTGCAATAGATGGATCATCCAGAGTGCAATAGATGGATCATCCAGAGTGCCATAGATGGATCATCATAGATAAATCATCCGGAGTGCCATAGATGGATCATCCGGAGTGCCATAGATGGATCATCCGGAGTGCCATAGATGGATCATCCGGAGTGCCATAGATGGATCATCCGGAGTGCCATAGATGGATCATCTGGAGTGCCAAGGTGGACCATCCGGAGTGCCATAGATGGATCATCCGGAGTGCCATAGATGGATCACTTGGAGTGCCATAGATGGATCATCTGGAGTGCCATAGATGGATCATCCGGAGCGCCATAGATGGATCATTTAGAGTGCCATAGATAAATCATCTGGAGTGCCATAGATGGATCATCCGGTACCATAGTGCCATAGATGGATCATCCAGTGCCAGATCATCCATGGAGTGCCATAGATGGATCATCCAGAGTGCCATAGATGGATCATCCAGAGTGCCATAGATGGATCATCCAGAGTGCCATAGATGGATCATCCAGAGTGCCATAGATGGATCATCCGGAGTGCCATAGATAAATCATCCGGAGTGCCATAGATGGATCATCCGGAGTGCCATAGATGGATCATCCGGAGTGCCATAGATGGATCATCCAGAGTGCCATAGATGGATCATCCAGAGTGCCATAGATGGATCAGTCCAGATGGAATATGCCATAGATGGATCATCCGAGTGCCATAGATGGATCATCCGGAGTGCCATAGATGGATCATCCGGAGTGCCATAGATGGATCATCTGGAGTGCCATAGATGGATCAAAACTTGCGGCAAGCAACATGAACATTTAAATGTCAATGCATGTTGGTCATGCATGATTGCAGATTTCAGGTTTGTTTGTCCCATTCAGTTACCGCATTGCTAAGGTGGGCGTGGTCTATTTCCTTACTTACAGAGGTCCATTGCCAAGGGTGTAAAGGAAGGTATTCACTTCTTGGAGGGTGAAAATTCATTTTTTTGTGCCAAAATATCCTCAAATTGTGATCAGTCATGATCCAGAATCAGAATATGCGATTTTCAAACTTAAAATGCTATTCTACTTTAAATTTTCTGCCCTTTAAAACAGATCATTTGAAGAAAATACCCCTTAAAACATGGACGGGATGAAATTAAACGGATCATATGAAGAAAGCACCCCTTGAAACACGGACGGGATGAAACTGAACAGATCATTTAAAGAAAGCACCCCTTGAAACACAGACGGGATGAATATGAACGGATCATTTGAAGAAAGCACCCATTGAAACAGGGACGGGATGAAACTGAACGGATTATTTGAAGAAAGCACCCCTTGAAACACGGACGGGATGAAACTGATTGAATCATTTGAAGAAAGCACCCCTTGAAACACGGACGGGATGAAACTGAACGAATCATTTGAAGAAAGCACCCCTTGAAACACGGACGGGATGAAACTGAATGGATCATTTAAAGAAAGCACCCCTTGAAACACAGACGGGATGAAACTGAATGGATCATTTAAAGAAAGCACCCATTGAAACACGGACGGGATGAAACTGAACAAATCATTTGAAGAAAGCACTTCTTGAAACACGGACGGGATGAAACTGAACGAATCATTTGAAGAAAGCACCCCTTGAAACACGGACGGGATGAAACTGAAGGAATCATTTGAAGAAAGCACCCCTTGAAACACGGACGGGATGAAACTGAACGAATCATTTGAAGAAAGCACCCCTTGAAACACGGACGGGATGAAACCGAACGAATCATTTGAAGAAAGCACCCCTTGAAACACTGACGGGATGAAACTGAATGAATCATTTGAAGAAAGCACCCCTTGAAACACTGTTGGGATGAAACTGCCACTCATTTTTATCCCATTTCAAGGACATTCTCTCAACAACTTGTTGTATTACACAATCCTTTGACCACAAATTTTGTTATAATAAGAAGTGTAGTAACGTGGAAATGAAATGGGAAACTCAAAACTTTTTAGCGTCCGCATGTCAATCTCACGTAATCATTCATGTGATTACTAGAATGCCATACGCACAGGAAACCAGGATGGAGTAGTGTTAAAGGGGCGGATTCTGTAATGTTGTTTTTGTAGCTTGCAACTTGAAAGACTATGACTGCTCAGGATCTTATGCTGTGTTTAATCTACAGTAAGATCTGCTCAGAATCTTATGCTGTGTTTGATCTACAGTAAGATCTGCTCAGGATCTTATGCTGTGTTTGATCTACAGTAAGATCTGCTCAGGATATTATGCTGTGTTTGATCTACAGTAAGATCTGCTCAGGATCTTATGCTGTGTTTGATCTACAGTAAGATCTGCTCAGGATCTTATGCTGTGTTTGATCTACAGTAAGATCTGCTCAGGATCTTATGCTGTGTTTGATCTACAGTAAGATCTGCTCAGGATCTTATGCTGTGTTTGATCTACAGTGAGATCTGCTGAGGATCTTATGCTGTGTTTGATCTACAGTAAGATCTGCTCCGGATCTTATGCTGTGTTTGATCTACAGTAAGATCTGCTCAGAATCTTATGCTGTGTTTGATCTACAGTAAGATCTGCTCAGGATCTTATGCTGTGTTTGATCTACAGTAAGATCTGCTCAGGATCTTATGCTGTGTTTGATCTACAGTAAGATCTGCTCAGGATCTTATGCTGTGTTTGATCTACAGTAAGATCTGCTCAGAATCTTATGCTGTGTTTAATCTACAGTAAGATCTGCTCAGGATCTTATGCTGTGTTTGATCTACAGTAAGATCTGCTCAGGATCTTTTGCTGTGTTTGATCTACAGTAAGATCTGCTCAGGATCTTATGCTGTGTTTGATCTACAGTAAGATCTGCTCAGGATCTTTTGCTGTGTTTGATCTACAGTAAGATCTGCTCAGGATCTTATGCTGTGTTTGATCTACAGTAAGATCTGCTCAGGATCTTATGCTGTGTTTGATCTACAGTAAGATCTGCTCAGGATCTTATGCTGTGTTTGATCTACAGTAAGATCTGCTCAGGATCTTATGCTGTGTTTGATCTACAGTAAGATCTGCTCAGGATCTTATGCTGTGTTTGATCTACAGTAAGATCTGCTCAGGATCTTATGCTGTGTTTGATCTACAGTAAGATCTGCTCAGAATCTTATGCTGTGTTTAATCTACAGTAAGATCTGCTCAGGATCTTATGCTGTGTTTGATCTACAGTAAGATCTGCTCAGGATCTTTTGCTGTGTTTAATCTACAGTAAGATCTGCTCAGGATCTTATGCTGTGTTTGATCTACAGTAAGATCTGCTCAGGATCTTTGCTGTGTTTGATCTACAGTAAGATCTGCTCAGGATCTTATGCTGTGTTTGATCTACAGTAAGATCTGCTCAGGATCTTATGCTGTGTTTGATCTACAGTAAGATCTGCTCAGGATCTTATGCTGTGTTTGATCTACAGTAAGATCTGCTCAGGATCTTATGCTGTGTTTGATCTACAGTAAGATCTGCTCAGGATCTTATGCTGTGTTTGATCTACAGTAAGATCTGCTCAGGATCTTATGCTGTGTTTGATCTACAGTAAGATCTGCTCAGGATCTTATGCTGTGTTTGATCTACAGTAAGATCTGCTCAGAATCTTATGCTGTGTTTGATCTACAGTAAGATCTGCTCAGGATGTTATGCTGTGTTTGATCTACAGTAAGATCTGCTCAGGATCTTATGCTGTGTTTGATTTACAGTAAGATAAGAAAATATTTGTGGCTTTCCAAAAGACTTAAATTGTTTTTTTTTGTGCAGGTTTTTGCAGAGTGGAACAAGAGTGAACTTGATTCATTCCTCATAGAAATAACAAAGGACATTTTGGCTTTTAAGGATACTGACGGATCCTCACTTGTTGGGAAAATCAGGGACACCGCAGGACAGGTGAGATGGGAAATAATGATATTAATACTGTATTCAATGTAATAACCGCATAGGGCATTTGCGAAAATAGAATTACATCCTTTTTTTAGGCCTAAAGTTTCTTCTTAATATTGATGGTGATGTCATGCATATTAAAGAGTAGGCTTAATGAGGGGCCTTATGCAACAATTTTCAAATGTCGGCATCTTAACAACTGGATGTCTGTTTTGTTTCATATTGGATAGAATTATGATGTTTGCTAGTGTGTACATGTTCATGATGTAAAAACGTTGAATTTTATAATATGCCTATATATATATATATATACATATATACATATATATATATATATATATATATATATATATATATATATATATATATATATATATATATATATGTATATATATGGCTTAATTATTGTGCAAATGCTAATGTCAACATTTCTATTGGTTGATGCATGGTGGGTATGGCTTATTAATAAATATCATGGAACAAATATTTCATGATATGCAATGACATGACAGTTAATACAAATTTTGCAAATCAATTAGAAATAGAAATAAAAAAAGCATTGGAAGCACAAAACCTTTTGGTTGTAAGTCTTTGGTATGACTCAACCCACAGCTTTCTGGCTGGAAAGCGTGTGCTTTACTAATGGAGTTGACCAGTCGGAAAATGTGACAAGTTTTTGTTTATAAAATTGCCGAAGAGTTTACAATATCATGACTTCCCGACTATTTGTCCATCTTTTCAGCCAAGGCAAAGGCCATCCTCTTTGCCCTCATCATTATTGAGTACTCTCCTCTCAGCCACTTTGCCATTTTCTCCGACTCAAAGGCTGTTCTTACTTCTTTACTCAATCTTAAATGGGATAACTTCACATCCCACCTCCTCCTCCAAAGAATCTTTTCGCCCACCCTTTGCAAGAAAAGTATTCTTTTCTTCTGGATACCTAGCCATGTTGGCATCTCTGGCAATGACAGGGCTGATGCAGCTGCTAAGCTTGCCCTCAACCTTCTCCCTACCCCGTTTGCCAAAACCCTTTCTGACATCAAACCGCTTATCGCTTCTCTTGTTCATGACTGCTGGCAAACCTCATGGGACTCCCAAATTGATATCAAACTCCACGTCATCCAGCCCACCATTTCGATCAAACCCACCATCAACCTCTCTCGTATGGACAATGTTTTTATTACCCATCTTAGAATAGGTCACACCCACCTCACTCACTCCCACCTCCTTATTGGCTCCCCCCAACCCCTATGCAACAATAGCCATTGCACCCTTACAGTTCATCACGTCCTTGCTTGCCCATGTACATCCTTCCCAGAGCTTCCCTCGCTCCCCACAACTCAATAGCCGAGTTCTTCCAGAAAAACTCTCCGGATAAAATTACCTCCTTCCTTCATCATGCTTCCCTCTACAACCATATTTTATTTTCCTCTTCCACCCCCTCTCTCTACTTTTTTTTTTTTAACCCATGCACCTCCTCTCTCGATTCCAGCTTTCTGACTTTTTGTTCTAGTATTTCTCTCATTTCCCCCTGTTTCCTTTCCTTTCTACCTCTAAAATGATCTGACCTTTCAGGCACAATTTGATCCTCGTTGTCATGGTGCCATTAAGCCCTCATCAAACAAACAAACAATATCATGATCAACATTTTTGAAGTCCAGTGGTGTAGCAGAGAGTGGGGTAGGGTATGGGACATACATAATATTCTTTCCCAATCATGATGAACATTTTTGTATTCTTTTAATGTACAGTTTTAATTTTTCCAATTTTCTGGTCAATTGCTTTATTTGCCAGAATCATAAAGATAAAAAAAAATCATAAGCAGTTTCAGATTAGTAATTATCCCCTTGCCAACGAAGTTGGTGAAGAGAAGATATAGCATCTTTACCGTCCGTCCGCTGTCCATTTATCCATGTGACTGCCGGTCCATGTGTCCGTCCGTGTGTCCATCCGTCCGTGTGTCCATCCGTCTGTGTGTCCGTGTGTCCATCCCTCCGTGTGTCCATCCGTGAGATCTGTCCGTGTGTTTGTCCGTCCATCCGTGGCTCCATCTGTGTGTCCGTCTATCCATCAGTGTGTCCATCCGTGTGTCCGTCCGTCCATGTGTCTGTCCTTCCATGTCTGTCTGTTCGCCCGTGTGTCTGTCTGTTTGTGTGTCCTTCAGTCGGTCTTGTCATTTATGATTAAACCCAAGGGTAGGATCCCACAAGCATGTGGGCACAATCACCACTAGCATTATATTTGTTAACCGAAAGTGCTTAGACGATGTTGGCATGTATCATTTTCTGAGTGTTAGTAAGGTGGCATTTGAAGTATCAGCTGTGTTAGGATCACATAGCCCTCTGTGCAGGTAGCACGGAACTAATTATTTGCCCCATTGAAACCGATGATGAAAGAGTCATTAGTTCAGGGTCCCTTTTATACCAGAATGCAAACGAGTTGGGATGTTTGGTGATGTTTTCCATAAAGGACTTTGTTATATCTCTTGAATGAGGATAGTCTCAATAGGGGGTCACCTGGACTATCTTATATCTCTTGAATGGGATAGTCTCAAAAGGGGTCACCCGGACTATCTTATATCTCTGGAATGAGGATAGTCTCAATAGGGGGTCACCCGGACTATCTTATATCTCTGGAATAAGGATAGTCTCAATAAGGGGTCACCCGGACTATCTTATATCTCTTGAATGAGGATAGTCTCAATAGGGGGTCACCCGGACTATCTTATATCTCTGGAATGAGGATAGTCTCAATAGGGGGTCACCCGGACTATCTTATATCTCTGGAATGAGGATAGTCTCAATAGGGGGTCACCTTGACTATCTTATATCTCTTGAATGAGGATAGTCTCAATAGGGGGTCACCCGGACAATCTTATATCTCTGGAATGAGGATAGTCCCAATAGGGGGTCACCCGGACTATCTTATATCTCTGGAATGAGGATAGTCTCAATAGGGGGTCACCCGGACTATCTTATATCTCTTGAATGAGGATAGTCTCAATAGGGGGTCACCCGGACCATCTTATATCTCTGGAATGAGGATAGTCTCAATAGGGGGTCACCCGGACTATCTTATATCTCTGGAATGAGGATAGTCTCAATAGGGGGTCACCCGGACTATCTTATATCTCTGGAATGAGGATAGTCTCAATAGGGGTCACCGGACTATCTTATATCTCTGGAATGAGGATAGTCTCAATAGGGGGTCACCCGGACTATCTTATATCTCTTGAATGAGGATAGTCTCAATAGGGGGTCACCCAGACTATCTTATATCTCTGGAATGAGGATAGTCTCAATAGGGAGTCACCCGGACTATCTTATATCTCTGGAATGAGGATAGTCTCAATAGGGGGTCACCCGGACTATCTTATATTTCTTGAATAAGAAAAGCCTCAATATGAATGGTTTGGTCATTTTTTTAGGCCGAAATGAAGAAGTGTTTAAAACCGGAACCAACCGAATGACTTAAATTTTGTTATGGGTTTATGGTAAAATAGTTCCCTATGACACTTTTTCTGAAGCAGATCTCGCCAAGTTTGGATATGCATAGTCAAGAGCTATCTGTTCTCTACTATTCCTGAAATTTGCAACTTCTCAGCTTCCTGTGCAATGATATGGAATTATTAGCCATTTCTCTGAGGGTTCTTATTTTGGGCTTGTGCAGTAATACCTAATTAGTACTGTGCTACCTGCTTAAGAACCACAGTGCACCCTATCATACTTCATATTTTTGCTTTTATTGTAGAAAGGTACAGGGAAGTGGACAGCGATCTCAGCACTTGAATACGGCATGCCTGTTACACTCATTGGTGAGTCTGGACAATACCATTATATATACTATTCATTAGTGCTGTCATCTCTCATTGGTGAGTCTGGACAATACCATCATATATACTATTCATTAGTGCTGTCATTTCATTGGTGAGTCTGGACAATACCATTATATATACTATTCATTAGTGCTGTCATCTCATTGGTGAGTCTGGACAATACCATTATATATACTATTCATTAGTGTATTCATTAGTGCTGTCATCTCATTGGTGAGTCTGGACATTACCATTATATATACTATTCATTAGTGCTGTTATGATATGTCGATTATCACGATATCGCGATATCTCTTTTCCCACGACATGAAATATGCCTCTTAACACATATCATGATACCAAAAACTAAACAGAACTAAGAAATATTTGCGCAACTAGGCTTGGCTACTTCGTACGTTACGTAACTAACATTACGTTAGTAAATCTTAAAATCAACTTTAAGCCACAGTCTTTTCTGAATCAACTTTAAAAATGTGCAAAAATACCGTCAAACATAAAACAAAACTGAATTAAACATAGTCCTCCTTCACATAGTCCTCCTTTACATGGTCCTCCTTCACATGGTCCTCCTTCACATGGTCCTCCTTCACATGGTCCTCCTTCACATGGTCCTCCTTCACATGGTCCTCCTTCACATGGTCCTCCTTCACATGGTCCTCCTTCACATAGTCCTCCTTCACATGGTCCTCCTTCACATGGTCCTCCTTCACATGGTCCCCCTTCACATGGTCCTCCTTCACATGGTCCCCCTTCACATGGTCCCCCTTCACATGGTCCTCCTTCACATGGTCCACCTTCACATAGTCCTCCTTCACATTGTCCCCCTTCACATGGTCCTCCTTCACATAGTCCTCCTTCACATGGTCCTTCTTCCCATGGTCCTCCTTCACATGGTCCTCCTTCACATGGTCCTCCTTCCCATGGTCCTCCTTCACATGGTCCTCCTTCACATAGTCCTCCTTCACATGGTCCTCCTTCACATGGTCCTCCTTCACATAGTCCTCCTTCACATGGTCCTCCTTCACATAGTCCTCCTTCACATGGTCCTTCACATGGTCCTCCTTCACATGGTCCTCCTTCACATGGTCCCCCTTCACATGGTCCTCCTTCACATGGTCCTCCTTCACATGGTCCACCTTCACATGGTCCTCCTTCCCATGGTCCTCCTTCACATGGTCCTCCTTCACATGGTCCTCCTTCACATGGTCCTCCTTCACATGATCCTCCTTCACATGGTCCCCCTTCACATGGTCCCCCTTCACATGGTCCTCCCCATGGTCCTCCTCCCCATGGTCCTCCTTCACATGGTCCTCCTTCCCATGGTCCTCCTTCACATGGTCCTTCTTCCCATGGTCCTCCTTCACATGGTCCTCCTTCCCATGGTCCTCCTTCACATAGTCCCCCTTCACATGGTCCCCCTTCACATGGTCCTCCTTCCCATGGTCCTCCTTTACATGGTCCTCCTTCACATGGTCCTCCTTCCCATGGTCCTCCTTCACATGGTCCCCCTTCACATGGTCCCCCTTCACATGGTCCCCCTTCACATGGTCCCCCTTCACATGGTCCTCCTTCACATGGTCCTCCTTCACATGGTCCCCCTTCACATGGTCCTCCTTCACATGGTCCTCCTTCACATGGTTTTCCTTCACATGGTCCACCTTCACATGGTCCCCCTTCACATGGTCCTCCTTCACATGGTCCTCCTTCACATGGTCCTCCTTCACATGGTCCTCCTTCACATGGTCCCCTTCACATGGTCCCCCTTCACATGGTCCTCCTTCACATGGTCCTCCTTCACATGGTCCTCCTTCACATGGTCCTCCTTCCCATGGTCCTCCTTCACATGGTCCTCCTTTACATGGTCCTCCTTCACATGGTCCTCCTTCACATGGTCCTCCTTCACATGGTCCTCCTTCACATGGTCCCCCTTCACATGGTCCTCCTTCACATGGTCCTCCTTCACATGGTCCTCCTTCACATGGTCATAGTCACCTTCACATGGTCCTCCTTCACATGGTCCACCTTCACATGGTCCTCCTTCACATGGTCCTCCTTCACATGGTCTTCCTTCACATGGTCCTCCTTCACATGGTCTTCCTTCCCATGGTCCTCCTTCACATGGTCCCCCTTCACATGGTCCTCCCTTCACATGGTCCCCTTCACATGGTCCTCCTTCACATGGTCCTCCTTCACATGGTCCCCCTTCACATGGTCCTCCTTCACATGGTCCTCCTTCACATGGTCCTCCTTCCCATGGTCCTCCTTCACATAGTCCTCCTTCACATAGTCCTCCTTCACATAGTCCCCCTTCACATGGTCCTCTTTCACATAGTCCTCCTTCACATGGTCCTCCTTTACATGGTCCCCCTTCACATGGTCCTCCTTCACATAGTCCTCCTTCACATGGTCCCCCTTCACATGGTCCCCCTTCACATGGTCCCCCTTCACCTGGTCCTCCTTCACATGGTCCACCTTCACATGGTCCTCCTTCACATGGTCCTCCTTCACATGGTCCTCCTTCACATGGTCCACCTTCACATGGTCCTCCTTCACATGGTCCTCCTTCACATGGTCCTCCTTCACATGGTCCTCCTTCACATGGTCCTCCTTAACATGGTCCTCCTTAACATGGTCCTCCTTCACATGGTCCTCCTTCACATGGTCCTCCTTCACCCCACACTGGCACACTCAGATATAGATTGGCGAAAAGAACGAAAACTTGGCCCAGAACATGCCTCTCACTTTGACCATTCATGGTCACATTGACTGAAATAGCCAACGTATTATGTGTTGTGTATCAAATATTGTTGAAATATTGACAAAACAATAATGTCAAGATCTAATTCTTGCTTCAAAATCAAACATGTAAGTCCTAAGACAAGATAGTATTGATTTCTGGACTAATTTTTACAATTCCAACCTGCAATCTTTTATTACGGAGAAATTTCTTTGAAATTTAATAAATTTGTGCCATTTTTGACCCTATTTAAAAAAAAAAAAAAAAAGTGTACCAAAACCGTACATTGCACATGTTTTGTTGAACCGCCATTTGAAACTGCTTGCAATTTCCTTTCATTTGATATATAAATAAAGGCATACTTTATCTATTTCGATTCACTGCTATAATAATTAAATTTCACCACAGCATTTTCAATGTGGTGGATATGAACGCAAATAGCATGTGACACATTAGGTTTAAGCATGATGATCCAAGCGGCCAATTAAAAACTTGTCCAGAAACCCCTCAGCAAACAAACCACAATTCATCTACCAATTATCATCTAACCTAAGTACTTTTTATTCTTTCTCTTGAAGTCCACCAGGCACTAATTGGAGAAAACTATTAGTGAATTGAATGGTTGGCTTGGCCCAGAAAATATGATCTCCAAACACAATTCACTAAAAAGACTGTGTAGCTGTGTATAGCCAGCAATTTAGTTTGCTCACATTCATTGTGGTTGATCAAGCATTGGTGTTAATGAAAGAGTCCAGGAGAGTGAGACTTAGTGGAGACAAGGGTTTCAAATATGATCTCCCGACTTGTTCCATTTGCCAATCGGGACTTGGAGTTGAGACTTAGTGGAGACAGGGGCTTAAGATATGATCTCCCAACTTGTTCCATTTACCAATAGGGACTTTGTGTTGAAAAGTAATAGGCCTCTTGGATCATCATGAGTCCCGCTGACACTACTGCACTATAATGTTTCTGATGCGGTTTTTAGCGGTCATTTATATAATATAATATAATAATACATTTATATAGCGTCCTTTCTATACAAGCATATTCAAAAACGCTTTACAAAAAAATAACATGAATACAATACATACTTACTTACTAAAATAAACCATAAACAAATGTGTTTTGATTGATTTCAGAAACACGTGAAGACAATTGATTTTTCTTATTTGAAGTGGGAGATCATTCCACCAAAGTGGGCCGAGTCTGCAGAATGCCCTACCCCCCAGAGTAATACATGAAATATTGGGTACATTAAGCCAGACTGCAGATCTGTTTCTTAGATCATAAGTGGTGTTTGATGAAATTATTAAGTTTTGAAGATATTTTGGGGCCATTTTATGGATACATTTAAAAACAAGAACAAGTATTTTGTATCTTATACGCATTTCAACGGTAACCAATGTAGTGAATATAACAAGGAGTAATATGGCAATATTTGTTTGATTTAGTTACAACACGTGCCGCAAAATTCTGTATTTTTTGGACATTTTGAATTAAACAATGTGGCATACCAGCCAAGAGAGAGTTGCAGTAGTCAATGTGTGAATGAACCAAAGAATGAATTAGGGTCTCTGTTGCACTGTTTGTCAACATATTTCTTATTTTATTAATGTTGTACAAATTTACAAATGCAGACCTGCATTTTTTCATAACGTGCTGCTTTAAGTTTAAGTTGCTATCCAGCCACACTCCTAGATCACGAACACAATGGACAGCATTAACTAAACCACCACCCACTTTGACAGATTTTTTGGGTTAATTTATTGAGTTGAGGAGTAGTGCCAAACAAAATAACCTCCGTTTTGGCATCATTCATTTTAAGCTTGTTTTGAAGCATCCACCTTCTAACATCCTCTAGGCAGCTTTCCATTTTAGTAATAGCTTCTGATTCAGAAGAAGCGTTTGTGATTTTAAAACTAAGCCACAACCTATGGTCATCAGCATACCCAGAGACATTAGGTGAATGCTTCTTAATTACACTGAAAATGGTTGAGGCATACAATGTAAAAAGTATGGGGCCACAACATGAACCCTGGGGTACTGAAAAATGTATACATTTTTCAGACGAGCATTCTCCATTTACAATAACTTTTTGCCTACGATTTGACAGATAGGATTCAAACCACAGAAGTGCATTATTGTGTACACCGAAATTAGATTTACAAATCAATTTTAGTAGTTTTTCATCTTTCCCTTTTATTAAAAAAATTTAAATATGTAACATAAATCTCTGTTTTCAATATTCACAAGAAATTATACTCTTGCAAAGATTGACCCATTTGTTGACCAAATATAGCCAATAATTACTTATTTTGCATTTTGTCCAATTTGCCCTAATTTGGCTCTTATTACTGAAAAGATCAATATTTAGGCTTCCATTCAAACCAAACTTGTAATGAGAGGAAAATAGTCAAAAATGCATTGGAAAGAAAAAAAGTTTCAAACCCCTGGTAGAGTAAGGGTTATGGTCATTTGGCAATTTGTAGATAGTTTTCACCAACATTGATGAGAACAGCAAGGTGAACTTAAGAGTGAGCAATGAGATTTTGTCAAGATTGTTGGTTCAGAGATGTTTCATTATATACTGTGGCTATCCATGCAAGACTGCATTAAATAATCAAATCACTGTGAACTGATAAGCTAGATGTTGCAATAAAATAGCTGACATTTAAACTTAGAGAGGGGGGAAAATTGAAATTTGGGAGGGCAAAATGAATTAACCTCTCTAAGTTAAATGATTGACAGCTTTTCAACCAATCTCCACATAACTAAGTGGGGCAAATATCCTATGTGGTTTTGGTACAGTACAGCTACTGTAGCTAGCTAGCGGCATGCGCTCATGCAGTCAATGCAGTATACTGCACTAAACAAATTTATGCACACACAGACCGAGTGATGACAAAATGGTGAACAAAAATTGCACTTACGGGCTGCTGACTGATTACCCAGACTGATTAGGAAATGGAATTTTGTTTATTTCTTTTGCTTAAAACTCAGTGCCCTAAATGGATCAAAACTTGTGGCAGACCACATGAACATCTAAATGTCAATGCATTGGTCATTCAAGATTGCGGATTTGAGGTTTGTTTGCCTCACCTAGTTACCACACTGCTATAGTGGGCGTGGCCTATTCCCATTCTTAGAGAGGTTAATTATGGAGGAAAAATTTCTTTAGTGATATACACACTCATACAATTATAATCTTGCGCTTTTATAATTTTGGGTCAGAAGTTCAATTTAAAGGTTGGCACAAGACCTCTAGGGCCCCTTTTGGCTTCGCGACAGATCTTTTAACTTGAAGCAAGAGCTAAATCTGTTGAAAGACATATTGGTGGTGTACATTATTCAGAAGAATTTAGGGGGTTAATAACATTTTGGGGGTAAATACAATTTGGGGAGGCAATATAAATTATGGGGGCAAAATCTCATCAAATATATGAACACACATGCAATTTGTATATTATTAATTTAGGGGACCTTCCCCTATGCTACTGAGATATAGTGGTTGGGTACCCATTGTTGAAGTGTTTATAGTGGTTGGGGTGCCCATTGTTGAAGTGTATATAGTGGTTGGGGTGCCCATTGTTAGTGGTTGGGGTGCCCTTTGTTGCCCATTGTTGAAGTGTATATAGTGGTTGGGGTGCCCATTGTTGAAGTGTTTATAGTGGTTGGGGTGCCCATTGTTGAAGTGTATATAGTGGTTGGGGTGCCCATTGTTAAAGTGTATATAGTGGTTGGGGTGCCCATTGTTGAAGTGTTTATAGTGGTTGGGGTGCCCATTGTTGAAGTGTTAACTTCTTTGAAAGACGTTGCATAAGCAGTGTCTGTGATTTAGAAGAATTCAAACTTTTTTGATTTACTTCTCACAGGCGAAGCTGTTTTTGCACGATGTCTTTCTTCGCTCAAGGATGAGCGTGTGTCTGCCAGCAAGGTGCTCAAGGACCCACTTCCACAAAATACACCGGGGACAAGCAGGAGTTCATTGAGCATATCAGGAAGGTGCACCATTTTTTATTGTGTAGATATTGTCGACAAGAGTGTACAATTTGAGCCAAATAGAAGGCCTCCGTGTAGGGGTCGTAGCATCAGTTTGGCATGCTAGATGTACAATTTGAGCCAAATAGAAAGGCTTCCGTCTAGTGGTCGTAGCATCAGCTTGGCATGCTAGATGTACAATTTGAGCCAAATAGAAAGGCTTCCGTCTAGCGGTCGTAGCATCAGCTTGGCATGCTAGATGTACAATTTGAGCCAAATAGAAAGGCTCCCGTTTAGCGGTCATAGCATCAGCATGCTAGCATGTCCCGGTTTCAATCCCTGGTGTGTCTTCATTTACCAGTGCTTCATAAATGATTTATTAAAATGACCAAGGACACATCTGTATAACCGTAGCTGTTGAAAAAAGGATGTAAAATACCAACCTGCCTATCTACCAAATGGGAAGGCCTGGTGACAGCTACTTTTAATGTTACATAGTTTCGTTGTTAACTTCATATGTAGACTTATTTTGCATCTGTGAAACAGCTCTACCTAAAACCTTTTTGAATCGTTTTGAAGAAAAAGTTTTTATAGAAAATACTTGATGTCATAGAAAACATTTGCAACTTGAATAGTCAGCTGTAAAAGGCTTTACAAGATAAGTGGATTGTTTTGAATTTGAAAGATTTACACCAAAGTTCTAAGAGTAATTTTCCTTTCATTTTCTATCATTAACAAAACGAACTTTGATCTGTTGTTCAATTTGTAAAAGAAAACATGTTTACCGGCAAAGTAGAATTTTCATGATTGTCAAGTTATTGAAGGTATCTGGCCAATATTGCATGCAGGCATTTTCAGTCAGTAGAGACGTACCATTATCATAACTTATTTTAAGTATTTTGATCAAGGCCACTGTAGGAGTGGCGAGGTCCTAACCACACAAGGAAATAAGGCCACTGTGGGAGTGGACAATTTCTGTTTTTTTTGTGTTTTTTTTTCGCTTTGCACACTTTTTGGGGCCTGTATATCTTCATGTAAATTTCTTTTATTTGGTCTTTAAATGTTGAACAGGCCTAACCCGTTTAAAACAATTTTTGAACTTGGTAAATTTTGTGTTCTCCAACTGATGTTACTAAATACTTTTAAAGTAATACTTGCCTGGATTTTATAATCAAAAGAATAAGTTGTCACTAATTGCATCTATTCAAACAGCTATTTCTATTTGTTCTATTAAGGCTTTGTATGCATCCAAAATTGTATCCTATGCACAAGGGTTCATGCTTATGAGGGAGGCTGCTAAGGAGTTTGGCTGGCATCTCAACTATGGCGGCATTGCTCTAATGTGGAGAGGCGGTTGCATCATCCGCAGGTTAGTAACCACTCTCCCCCTACCAATGTCGTAGTACCAATTACCCCGCCCACCCTACTAAGTACCCCGCCCACCCTACTAAGTACCTCATCCTACTAAGTCCCCCCCTACCAAGTACCCCTCTGCACCAACCCCTCTCTTCCAATCCCTCTCTACCAACACTTCCCTACCACCGCCGCCCTACCACCACCGCCGCCGCTCTACTACCACCACCACCCGTGCCCTACCACCACCACCGCCCCACCACCACTACCGCCCCACCACCACCCCACCACCACCACCGCCCCCCACCACCATCACCCCGCCCCACCACCACCCCTGCCCCACCACCACCCCGCCCCCACACCCCTGCCCTACCACCACCTTTGCCCTACCACTACCCCTGCCTACCACCACCCCTGCCCTACCACCACCCCTGCCCTACCACCACCCCTGCCATACCACCACCCCACCCTCCACCCCCCACCCACCCTCCGCCCTACCACTCCGCCCTACCGCTCCGCCCTACTCGCCTCCGCCCTACTCGCTCTGCCCTACTCGCTCTGCCCTACTCGCTCTGCCCTACTCGCTCTGCCCTCGCTCTGCCCTACTCGCTCCGCCCTACTCGCTCCGCCCTACTCGCTCCGCCCTACTCGCTCCGCCCTACTCGCTCCGCCCCTATTCGCTCCGCCCTACTCCTCCGCCCTACTCCGCCCTACTCACTCCCCCCTACTCACTCCCCTACTCACGCCCCCTACTCACGCCCCTTCTCACCCCCTACTCACTTCCCTACTCCTCCCCTACTCCCCCCTACCCATTCCCCCAACTCATTCCCCTACTCACTCCCCTACTCCACCCCTACTCACTCCCCTACTCACTCTTCCTACTCACTTCCCTGCTCACTCCCCTACTCACTTCCCCTACCAACACCGCCCTACCCACTCCCCTACTCACTCCTCCCACCAACACTGCCCTACTCACTTCCCTACTCACTCCCCTACCAACACCGCCCTACTCACTCCCCTACTCACTCCTCCCACTCACTCCCCTACTCCTCCCCTACTTACTCCCCCTACTCACTCTCCCTACCAACACTGCCCTACTCACTGCCCCTACCAATATCTACCTTCCAATCACAATATCTACCTTCCAACACCGCCTTATCAACATCGCCTTAGCACACCCTAACACCCCACTACCAACACCACCCTACCATACCTTAACACCTCACTACCAATACCGCCCTACCACACCCCACCAAAACTCCATTGCACATCTGACCTACCTTGCACATCTCCATCATTCAGTTGATTTTGATTTACCTACCAAGGAGTCTATCTATCAACTATCTCTGTTATTGTAGAATATTGATTTTGATTTACCTACCAAGGGAGTCTATCTATCAACTATCTCTGTTATTGTAGAATACTGATTTTGATTTACCTACCAAGGAGTCTATCTATCAACTATCTCTGTTATTGTAGAATACTGATTTTGATTTACCTACCAAGGAGTCTATCTATCAACTATCTCTGTTATTGTAGAATACTGATTTTGATTTACCTACCAACGAGTCTATCTATCAACTATCTCTGTTATTGTAGAATACTGATTTTGATTTACCTACCAAGGAGTCTATCTATCAACTATCTCTGTCATTGTAGAATATTGATTTTGATTTACCTACCAAGGAGTCTATCTATCAACTATCTCTGTTATTGTAGAATACTGATTTTGATTTACCTACCAAGGAGTTTATCTATCAACTATCTCTGTTATTGTAGAATACTGATTTTGATTTACCTACCAAGGAGTCTATCTATCAACTATCTCTGTTATTGTAGAATACTGATTTTGATTTACCTACCAACCAATCTATCTATCAACTATCTCTCTTATTGTAGAATACTGATTTTGATTTACCTACCAAGGAGTCTATCTATCAACTATCTCTCTTATTGTAGAATACTGATTTTGATTTACCTACCAAGGAGTCTATCTATCAACTATCTCTCTTATTGTAGAATACTGATTTTGATTTACCTACCAAGGAGTCTATCTATCAACTATCTCTGTTATTGTAGAATACTGATTTTGATTTACCTACCAAGGAGTCTATCTATCAACTATCTCTGTTATTGTAGAATACTGATTTTGATTTACCTACCAAGGAGTCTATCTATCAACTATCTCTCTTATTGTAGAATACTGATTTTGATTTACCTACCAAGGAGTCTATCTATCAACTATCTCTCTTATTGTAGAATACTGATTTTGATTTACCTACCAAGGAGTCTATCTATTAACTATCTCTGTTATTGTAGAATACTGATTTTGATTTACCTACCAAGGAGTCTATCTATCAACTATCTCTGTTATTGTAGAATACTGATTTTGATTTACCTACCAAGGAGTCTATCTATCAACTATCTCTGTTATTGTTGTATTCTATACTTTAACTTGGGCATCAATTAAATGAATTTTCATGACATAGCAAAACCATTTTCTCTTACATGATTTTGTTTTACTTTTGTTGTTTTAGCCGTTTCCTTGGAAACATCAAAGAGGCCTTTGAAAAGAACCCTGACCTGCAAAACCTTTTGTTGGACCAGTTCTTCCAGGATGCAATTCACAAGTGTCAGGTAATAAAATGTGTCTTGATGATAATAGAGTGCATGTGATTTCACACCCACTTGAACAGCCTTGCAGCACCCAGACTTGAACACTCAAGACTTAGTATATCGTGATGATAATAGAGTGCATGTGATTTCACACCCACTTGAACAGCCTTGCAGCACCCAGACTTGAACACTCAAGACTTAGTATATCGTGATGATAATAGAGTGCATGTGATTTCACACCCACTTAAACAGCCTTGCAGCACCCAGACTTGAACACTCAAGACTCAGTATATCTTGATGATAATAGAGTGCATGTGATTTCACACCCACTTAAACAGCCTTGCAGCACCCAGACTTGAACACTCAAGACTCAGTATATCTTGATGATAATAGAGTGCATGTGATTTCACACACACTTGAACAGCCTTGCAGCACCCAGACTTGAACACTCAAGACTCAGTATATCTGATAGAACTAATCATCATAAGTCATCTGAATAAATAATATGATAAAACTAATCATTATAAGTCGTCTGAATAAATAATATGATAGAACTAATCATTATAAGTCATCTGAATAAATAATATGATAGAACTAATCATCATTAGTCATCTGAATAAATAATAATATGATAGAACTAATCATCATAAATCATCTGAATAAATAATATGATAGAACTAATGATCATAAGTCATCTGAATAAATAATATGATAGAACTAATCATTATAAGTCATCTGAATAAATAATATGATAAAACTAATCATTATAAGTCTGAATAAATAATAGGATAGAACTAATCATTATAAGTCATCTGAATAAATAATATGATAGAACTAATCATCATTAGTCATCTGAATAAATAATATGATAGAACTAATCATCATAAGTCATCTGAATAAATAATATGATAGAACTAATCATTATAAGTCATCTGAATAAATAATATGATAGAACTAATCATCATAAGTCATCTGAATAAATAATATGATAGAACTAATCATTATAAGTCATCTGAATAAATAATATGATAGAACTAATCATCATAAGTCATCTGAATAAATAATATGATAGAACTAATCATTATAAGTCATCTGAATAAATAATATGATAGAACTAATCATCATAAGTCATCTGAATAAATAATATGATAGAACTAATCATTATAAGTCATCTGAATAAATAATATGATAGAACTAATCATTATAAGTCATCTGAATAAATAATATGATAGAACTAATCATTATAAGTCATCTGAATAAATAATAATATGATAGAAGTAATCATTATAAGTCATCTGAATAAATAATATGATAGAACTAATCATCATTAGTCATCTGAATAAATAATATGATAGAACTAATCATCATTAGTCATCTGAATAAATAATATGATAGAACTAATCATTATAAGTCATCTGAATAAATAATATGATAGAACTAATCATTATAAGTCATCTGAATAAATAATATGATATAACTAATCATTATAAGTCATCTGAATAAATAATATGATAGAACTAATCATTATAAGTCATCTGAATAAATAATATGATAAAACTAATCATTATAAGTCGTCTGAATAAATAATATGATAGAACTAATCATTATAAGTCATCTGAATAAATAATATGATAGAACTAATCATCATAAGTCATCTGAATAAATAATAATATGATAGAAGTAATCATTATAAGTCATCTGAATAAATAATATGATAGAACTAATCATCATTAGTCATCTGAATAAATAATATGATAGAACTAATCATCATTAGTCATCTGAATAAATAATATGATAGAACTAATCATCATTAGTCATCTGAATAAATAATATGATAGAACTAATCATCATTAGTCATCTGAATAAATAATATGATAGAACTAATCATCATTAGTCATCTGAATAAATAATATGATAGAACTAATCATCATTAGTCATCTGAATAAATAATATGATAGAACTAATCATCATAAGTCATCTGAATAAATAATATGATAGAACTAATCATTATAAGTCATCTGAATAAATAATATGATAGAACTAATCATCATAAGTCATCTGAATAAATAATATGATAGAACTAATCATCATTAGTCATCTGAATAAATAATATGATAGAACTAATCACTATAAGTCATCTGAATAAATAATATGATAGAACTAATCATCATTAGTCATCTGAATAAATAATATGATAGAACTAACCATCATAAGTCATCTGAATAAATAATATGATAGAACTAATCATCATTAGTCATCTGAATAAATAATATGATAGAACTAATCATCATTAGTCATCTGAATAAATAATATGATAGAACTAATCATCATTAGTCATCTGAATAAATAATATGATAGAACTAATCATTATAAGTCATCTGAATAAATAATATGATAGAACTAATCATCATTAGTCATCTGAATAAATAATATGATAGAACTAATCATTATAAGTCATCTGAATAAATAATATGATAGAACTAATCATCATTAGTCATCTGAATAAATAATATGATAGAACTAATCATCATTAGTCATCTGAATAAATAATATGATAGAACTAATCATCATAAGTCATCTGAATAAATAATATGATAGAACTAAATCATTATAAGTCATCTGAATAAATAATATGATAGAACTAATCATCATAAGTCATCTGAATAAATAATATGATAGAACTAATCATCATTAGTCATCTGAATAAATAATATGATAGAACTAATCACTATAAGTCATCTGAATAAATAATATGATAGAACTAATCATCATTAGTCATCTGAATAAATAATATGATAGAACTAATCATCATAAGTCATCTGAATAAATAATATGATAGAACTAATCATCATTAGTCATCTGAATAAATAATATGATAGAACTAATCATCATTAGTCATCTGAATAAATAATATGATAGAACTAATCATTATAAGTCATCTGAATAAATAATATGATAGAACTAATCATCATTAGTCATCTGAATAAATAATATGATAGAACTAATCATTATAAGTCATCTGAATAAATAATATGATAGAACTAATCATCATTAGTCATCTGAATAAATAATATGATAGAACTAATCATTATAAGTCATCTGAATAAATAATATGATAGAACTAATCATTATAAGTCATCTGAATAAATAATATGATAGAACAAATCATCATAAGTCATCTGAATAAATAATATGATAGAACTAATCATCATTAGTCATCTGAATAAATAATATGATAGAACTAATCATCATAAGTCATCTGAATAAATAATAATATGATAGAACTAATGATCATTAGTCATCTGAATAAATAATGTGATAGAACTAATCATCATTAGTCATCTGAATAAATAATATGATAGAACTAATCATCATTAGTCATCTGAATAAATAATATGATAGAACTAATCATCATAAGTCATCTGAATAAATAATATGATAGAACTAATCATCATAAGTCATCTGAATAAATAATATGATAGAACTAATCATCATAAGTCATCTGAATAAATAATAGGATAGAACTAATCATTATAAGTCATCTGAATAAATAATATGATAGAAGTAATCATTATAAGTCATCTGAATAAATAATATGATAGAACTAATCATCATAAGTCATCTGAATAAATAATATGATAGAACTAATCATCATTAGTCATCTGAATAAATAATATGATAGAACTAATCATCATAAGTCATCTGAATAAATAATATGATAGAACTAATCATCATAAGTCATCTGAATAAATAATATGATAGAACTAATCATCATAAGTCATCTGAATAAATAATATGATAGAACTAATCATCATTAGTCATCTGAATAAATAATATGATAGAACTAATCATCATTAGTCATCTGAATAAATAATATGATAGAACTAATCATCATAAGTCATCTGAATAAATAATATGATAGAACTAATCATCATAAGTCATCTGAATAAATAATATGATAGAACTAATCATCATTAGTCATCTGAATAAATAATAGGATAGAACTAACCATCATAAGTCATCTGAATAAATAATATGATAGAACTAATCATCATTAGTCATCTGAATAAATAATATGATAGAACTAATCATCATTAGTCATCTGAATAAATAATATGATAGAACTAATCATTATAAGTCATCTGAATAAATAATATGATAGAACTAATCATCATTAGTCATCTGAATAAATAATATGATAGAACTAATCATTATAAGTCATCTGAATAAATAATATGATAGAACTAATCATCATTAGTCATCTGAATAAATAATATGATAGAACTAATCATCATTAGTCATCTGAATAAATAATATGATAGAACTAATCATCATAAGTCATCTGAATAAATAATATGATAGAACTAATCATTATAAGTCATCTGAATAAATAATATGATAGAACTAATCATCATAAGTCATCTGAATAAATAATATGATAGAACTAATCATCATTAGTCATCTGAATAAATAATATGATAGAACTAATCACTATAAGTCATCTGAATAAATAATATGATAGAACTAATCATCATTAGTCATCTGAATAAATAATATGATAGAACTAATCATCATAAGTCATCTGAATAAATAATATGATAGAACTAATCATCATTAGTCATCTGAATAAATAATATGATAGAACTAATCATCATTAGTCATCTGAATAAATAATATGATAGAACTAATCATTATAAGTCATCTGAATAAATAATATGATAGAACTAATCATCATTAGTCATCTGAATAAATAATATGATAGAACTAATCATTATAAGTCATCTGAATAAATAATATGATAGAACTAATCATCATTAGTCATCTGAATAAATAATATGATAGAACTAATCATTATAAGTCATCTGAATAAATAATATGATAGAACTAATCATTATAAGTCATCTGAATAAATAATATGATAGAACAAATCATCATAAGTCATCTGAATAAATAATATGATAGAACTAATCATCATTAGTCATCTGAATAAATAATATGATAGAACTAATCATCATAAGTCATCTGAATAAATAATAATATGATAGAACTAATGATCATTAGTCATCTGAATAAATAATGTGATAGAACTAATCATCATTAGTCATCTGAATAAATAATATGATAGAACTAATCATCATTAGTCATCTGAATAAATAATATGATAGAACTAATCATCATAAGTCATCTGAATAAATAATAATATGATAGAACTAATGATCATTAGTCATCTGAATAAATAATATGATAGAACTAATCATCATTAGTCATCTGAATAAATAATAGGATAGCACTAACCATCATAAGTCATCTGAATAAATAATATGATAGAACTAATCATCATTAGTCATCTGAATAAATAATATGATAGAACTAATCATCATTAGTCATCTGAATAAATAATATGATAGAACTAATCATTATAAGTCATCTGAATAAATAATATGATAGAACTAATCATCATTAGTCATCTGAATAAATAATATGATAGAACTAATCATTATAAGTCATCTGAATAAATAATATGATAGAACTAATCATCATTAGTCATCTGAATAAATAATATGATAGAACTAATCATCATTAGTCATCTGAATAAATAATATGATAGAACTAATCATCATAAGTCATCTGAATAAATAATATGATAGAACTAATCATTATAAGTCATCTGAATAAATAATATGATAGAACTAATCATCATAAGTCATCTGAATAAATAATATGATAGAACTAATCATCATTAGTCATCTGAATAAATAATATGATAGAACTAATCACTATAAGTCATCTGAATAAATAATATGATAGAACTAATCATCATTAGTCATCTGAATAAATAATATGATAGAACTAATCATCATTAGTCATCTGAATAAATAATATGATAGAACTAATCATCATAAGTCATCTGAATAAATAATATGATAGAACTAATCATCATAAGTCATCTGAATAAATAATATGATAGAACTAATCATCATAAGTCATCTGAATAAATAATAGGATAGAACTAATCATTATAAGTCATCTGAATAAATAATAGGATAGAAGTAATCATTATAAGTCATCTGAATAAATAATATGATAGAACTAATCATCATAAGTCATCTGAATAAATAATATGATAGAACTAATCATCATTAGTCATCTGAATAAATAATATGATAGAACTAATCATCATAAGTCATCTGAATAAATAATATGATAGAACTAATCATCATAAGTCATCTGAATAAATAATATGATAGAACTAATCATCATAAGTCATCTGAATAAATAATATGATAGAACTAATCATCATTAGTCATCTGAATAAATAATATGATAGAACTAATCATCATTAGTCATCTGAATAAATAATATGATAGAACTAATCATCATAAGTCATCTGAATAAATAATATGATAGAACTAATCATCATAAGTCATCTGAATAAATAATATGATAGAACTAATCATCATTAGTCATCTGAATAAATAATAGGATAGAACTAACCATCATAAGTCATCTGAATAAATAATATGATAGAACTAATCATCATTAGTCATCTGAATAAATAATATGATAGAACTAATCATCATTAGTCATCTGAATAAATAATATGATAGAACTAATCATTATAAGTCATCTGAATAAATAATATGATAGAACTAATCATCATTAGTCATCTGAATAAATAATATGATAGAACTAATCATTATAAGTCATCTGAATAAATAATATGATAGAACTAATCATCATTAGTCATCTGAATAAATAATATGATAGAACTAATCATCATTAGTCATCTGAATAAATAATATGATAGAACTAATCATCATAAGTCATCTGAATAAATAATATGATAGAACTAATCATTATAAGTCATCTGAATAAATAATATGATAGAACTAATCATCATAAGTCATCTGAATAAATAATATGATAGAACTAATCATCATTAGTCATCTGAATAAATAATATGATAGAACTAATCACTATAAGTCATCTGAATAAATAATATGATAGAACTAATCATCATTAGTCATCTGAATAAATAATATGATAGAACTAATCATCATAAGTCATCTGAATAAATAATATGATAGAACTAATCATCATTAGTCATCTGAATAAATAATATGATAGAACTAATCATCATTAGTCATCTGAATAAATAATATGATAGAACTAATCATTATAAGTCATCTGAATAAATAATATGATAGAACTAATCATCATTAGTCATCTGAATAAATAATATGATAGAACTAATCATTATAAGTCATCTGAATAAATAATATGATAGAACTAATCATCATTAGTCATCTGAATAAATAATATGATAGAACTAATCATTATAAGTCATCTGAATAAATAATATGATAGAACTAATCATTATAAGTCATCTGAATAAATAATATGATAGAACAAATCATCATAAGTCATCTGAATAAATAATATGATAGAACTAATCATCATTAGTCATCTGAATAAATAATATGATAGAACTAATCATCATAAGTCATCTGAATAAATAATAATATGATAGAACTAATGATCATTAGTCATCTGAATAAATAATGTGATAGAACTAATCATCATTAGTCATCTGAATAAATAATATGATAGAACTAATCATCATTAGTCATCTGAATAAATAATATGATAGAACTAATCATCATAAGTCATCTGAATAAATAATAATATGATAGAACTAATGATCATTAGTCATCTGAATAAATAATATGATAGAACTAATCATCATTAGTCATCTGAATAAATAATAGGATAGCACTAACCATCATAAGTCATCTGAATAAATAATATGATAGAACTAATCATCATTAGTCATCTGAATAAATAATATGATAGAACTAATCATCATTAGTCATCTGAATAAATAATATGATAGAACTAATCATTATAAGTCATCTGAATAAATAATATGATAGAACTAATCATCATTAGTCATCTGAATAAATAATATGATAGAACTAATCACTATAAGTCATCTGAATAAATAATATGATAGAACTAATCATCATTAGTCATCTGAATAAATAATATGATAGAACTAATCATCATAAGTCATCTGAATAAATAATATGATAGAACTAATCATCATTAGTCATCTGAATAAATAATATGATAGAACTAATCATCATTAGTCATCTGAATAAATAATATGATAGAACTAATCATTATAAGTCATCTGAATAAATAATATGATAGAACTAATCATCATTAGTCATCTGAATAAATAATATGATAGAACTAATCATTATAAGTCATCTGAATAAATAATATGATAGAACTAATCATCATTAGTCATCTGAATAAATAATATGATAGAACTAATCATTATAAGTCATCTGAATAAATAATATGATAGAACTAATCATTATAAGTCATCTGAATAAATAATATGATAGAACAAATCATCATAAGTCATCTGAATAAATAATATGATAGAACTAATCATCATTAGTCATCTGAATAAATAATATGATAGAACTAATCACTATAAGTCATCTGAATAAATAATATGATAGAACTAATCATCATTAGTCATCTGAATAAATAATATGATAGAACTAATCATCATAAGTCATCTGAATAAATAATATGATAGAACTAATCATCATTAGTCATCTGAATAAATAATATGATAGAACTAATCATCATTAGTCATCTGAATAAATAATATGATAGAACTAATCATTATAAGTCATCTGAATAAATAATATGATAGAACTAATCATCATTAGTCATCTGAATAAATAATATGATAGAACTAATCATTATAAGTCATCTGAATAAATAATATGATAGAACTAATCATCATTAGTCATCTGAATAAATAATATGATAGAACTAATCATTATAAGTCATCTGAATAAATAATATGATAGAACTAATCATTATAAGTCATCTGAATAAATAATATGATAGAACAAATCATCATAAGTCATCTGAATAAATAATATGATAGAACTAATCATCATTAGTCATCTGAATAAATAATATGATAGAACTAATCATCATAAGTCATCTGAATAAATAATAATATGATAGAACTAATGATCATTAGTCATCTGAATAAATAATGTGATAGAACTAATCATCATTAGTCATCTGAATAAATAATATGATAGAACTAATCATCATTAGTCATCTGAATAAATAATATGATAGAACTAATCATCATAAGTCATCTGAATAAATAATAATATGATAGAACTAATGATCATTAGTCATCTGAATAAATAATATGATAGAACTAATCATCATTAGTCATCTGAATAAATAATAGGATAGAACTAACCATCATAAGTCATCTGAATAAATAATATGATAGAACTAATCATCATTAGTCATCTGAATAAATAATATGATAGAACTAATCATCATTAGTCATCTGAATAAATAATATGATAGAACTAATCATTATAAGTCATCTGAATAAATAATATGATAGAACTAATCATCATTAGTCATCTGAATAAATAATATGATAGAACTAATCATTATAAGTCATCTGAATAAATAATATGATAGAACTAATCATCATTAGTCATCTGAATAAATAATATGATAGAACTAATCATCATTAGTCATCTGAATAAATAATATGATAGAACTAATCATCATAAGTCATCTGAATAAATAATATGATAGAACTAATCATTATAAGTCATCTGAATAAATAATATGATAGAACTAATCATCATAAGTCATCTGAATAAATAATATGATAGAACTAATCATCATTAGTCATCTGAATAAATAATATGATAGAACTAATCACTATAAGTCATCTGAATAAATAATATGATAGAACTAATCATCATTAGTCATCTGAATAAATAATATGATAGAACTAATCATCATAAGTCATCTGAATAAATAATATGATAGAACTAATCATCATTAGTCATCTGAATAAATAATATGATAGAACTAATCATCATTAGTCATCTGAATAAATAATATGATAGAACTAATCATTATAAGTCATCTGAATAAATAATATGATAGAACTAATCATCATTAGTCATCTGAATAAATAATATGATAGAACTAATCATTATAAGTCATCTGAATAAATAATATGATAGAACTAATCATCATTAGTCATCTGAATAAATAATATGATAGAACTAATCATTATAAGTCATCTGAATAAATAATATGATAGAACTAATCATTATAAGTCATCTGAATAAATAATATGATAGAACAAATCATCATAAGTCATCTGAATAAATAATATGATAGAACTAATCATCATTAGTCATCTGAATAAATAATATGATAGAACTAATCATCATAAGTCATCTGAATAAATAATAATATGATAGAACTAATGATCATTAGTCATCTGAATAAATAATGTGATAGAACTAATCATCATTAGTCATCTGAATAAATAATATGATAGAACTAATCATCATTAGTCATCTGAATAAATAATATGATAGAACTAATCATCATAAGTCATCTGAATAAATAATATGATAGAACTAATCATCATAAGTCATCTGAATAAATAATATGATAGAACTAATCATCATAAGTCATCTGAATAAATAATAGGATAGAACTAATCATTATAAGTCATCTGAATAAATAATATGATAGAAGTAATCATTATAAGTCATCTGAATAAATAATATGATAGAACTAATCATCATAAGTCATCTGAATAAATAATATGATAGAACTAATCATCATTAGTCATCTGAATAAATAATATGATAGAACTAATCATCATAAGTCATCTGAATAAATAATATGATAGAACTAATCATCATAAGTCATCTGAATAAATAATATGATAGAACTAATCATCATAAGTCATCTGAATAAATAATATGATAGAACTAATCATCATTAGTCATCTGAATAAATAATATGATAGAACTAATCATCATTAGTCATCTGAATAAATAATATGATAGAACTAATCATCATAAGTCATCTGAATAAATAATATGATAGAACTAATCATCATAAGTCATCTGAATAAATAATATGATAGAACTAATCATCATAAGTCATCTGAATAAATAATAGGATAGAACTAATCATTATAAGTCATCTGAATAAATAATATGATAGAAGTAATCATTATAAGTCATCTGAATAAATAATATGATAGAACTAATCATCATTAGTCATCTGAATAAATAATATGATAGAACTAATCATTATAAGTCATCTGAATAAATAATATGATAGAACTAATCATTATAAGTCATCTGAATAAATAATATGATAGAACTAATCATCATTAGTCATCTGAATAAATAATATGATAAAACTAATCATTATAAGTCATCTGAATAAATAATATGATAGAACTAATCATCATTAGTCATCTGAATAAATAATATGATAGAACTAATCATTATAAGTCATCTGAATAAATAATATGATAGAACTAATCATCATAAGTCATCTGAATAAATAATATGATAGAAGTAATCATTATAAGTCATCTGAATAAATAATATGATAGAACTAATCATTATAAGTCATCTGAATAAATAATATGATAGAACTAATCATTATAAGTCATCTGAATAAATAATATGATAGAAGTAATCATCATTAGTCATCTGAATAAATAATATGATAGAACTAATCATTATAAGTCATCTGAATAAATAATATGATAGAACTAATCATTATAAGTCATCTGAATAAATAATATGATAGAACAAATCATCATTAGTCATCTGAATAAATAATATGATAGAACTAATCATCATTAGTCATCTGAATAAATAATATGATAGAACTAATCATCATAAGTCATCTGAATAAATAATATGATAGAACTAATCATCATAAGTCATCTGAATAAATAATATGATAGAACTAATCATCATAAGTCATCTGAATAAATAATATGATAGAACTAATCATTATAAGTCATCTGAATAAATAATAATATGATAAAACTAATCATCATTAGTCATCTGAATAAATAATATGATAGAAGTAATCATCATTAGTCATCTGAATAAATAATATGATAGAACTAATTATCATAAGTCATCTGAATAAATAATATGATAGAACTAATCATTATAAGTCATCTGAATAAATAATATGATAGAACTAATCATCATAAGTCATCTGAATAAATAATATGATAGAACTAATCATTATAAGTCATCTGAATAAATAATATGATAGAACTAATCATTATAAGTCATCTGAATAAATAATATGATAGAAGTAATCATCATTAGTCATCTGAATAAATAATATGATAGAACTAATCATCATTAGTCATCTGAATAAATAATATGATAGAACTAATCATTATAAGTCATCTGAATAAATAATATGATAGAACTAATCATTATAAGTCATCTGAATAAATAATATGATAGAACTAATCATCATTAGTCATCTGAATAAATAATATGATAGAACTAATCATCATTAGTCATCTGAATAAATAATATGATAGAACTAATCATTATAAGTCATCTGAATAAATAATATGATAGAACTAATCATTATAAGTCATCTGAATAAATAATATGATAGAACTAATCATCATAAGTCATCTGAATAAATAATATGATAGAACTAATCATTATAAGTCATCTGAATAAATAATATGATAGAACTAATCATCATAAGTCATCTGAATAAATAATATGATAGAAGTAATCATCATTAGTCATCTGAATAAATAATATGATAGAACTAATCATTATAAGTCATCTGAATAAATAATATGATAGAACTAATCATCATAAGTCATCTGAATAAATAATATGATAGAACTAATCATCATAAGTCATCTGAATAAATAATAATATGATAAAACTAATCATTATAAGTCATCTGAATAAATAATATGATAGAACTAATCATCATAAGTCATCTGAATAAATAATATGATAGAAGTAATCATCATTAGTCATCTGAATAAATAATATGATAGAACTAATCATCATAAGTCATCTGAATAAATAATATGATAAAACTAATCATTATAAGTCATCTGAATAAATAATATGATAGAACTAATCATCATAAGTCATCTGAATAAATAATATGATAGAACTAATCATTATAAGTCATCTGAATAAATAATATGATAGAACTAATCATCATAAGTCATCTGAATAAATAATATGATAGAACTAATCATCATAAGTCATCTGAATAAATAATAATATGATAAACTAATCATTATAAGTCATCTGAATAAATAATATGATAGAACTAATTATCATAAGTCATCTGAATAAATAATATGATAGAACTAATCATTATAAGTCATCTGAATAAATAATATGATAGAACTAATCATCATAAGTCATCTGAATAAATAATATGATAGAACTAATCATCATTAGTCATCTGAATAAATAATATGATAGAACTAATCATCATAAGTCATCTGAATAAATAATAGGATAGAACTAATTATTATAAGTCATCTGAATAAATAATATGATAGAACTAATTATTATAAGTCATCTGAATAAATAATAATATGATAGAACTAATCATTATAAGTCATCTGAATAAATAATATGATAGAACTAATCATCATAAGTCATCTGAATAAATAATATGATAAAACTAATCATCATAAGTCATCTGAATAAATAATAATATGATAGAACTAATCATCATAAGTCATCTGAATAAATAATATGATAGAACTAATCATTATAAGTCATCTGAATAAATAATAATAGGATAGAACTAATCATCATTAGTCATCTGAATAAATAATATGATAGAACTAATCATTATAAGTCATCTGAATAAATAATATGATAGAACTAATCATCATAAGTCATCTGAATGAATAATATGATAGAACTAATCATTATAAGTCATCTGAATAAATAATATGATAGAACTAATCATCATAAGTCATCTGAATAAATAATATGATAGAACTAATCATTATAAGTCATCTGAATAAATAATATGATAGAACTAATCATTATAAGTCATCTGAATAAATAATAATAGGATAGAACTAATCATCATTAGTCATCTGAATAAATAATATGATAGAACTAATCATCATAAGTCATCTGAATAAATAATAGGATAGAACTAATCATCATTAGTCATCTGAATAAATAATATGATAGAACTAATTATTATAAATCATCTGAATAAATAATAATATGATAGAACTAATCATTATAAGTCATCTGAATAAATAATGATAGAACTAATCATTATAAGTCATCTGAATAAATAATATGATAGAACTAATCATCATAAGTCATCTGAATAAATAATATGATAGAACTAATCATTATAAGTCATCTGAATAAATAATATGATAGAACTAATCATCATAAGTCATCTGAATAAATAATATGATAGAAGTAATCATCATTAGTCATCTGAATAAATAATATGATAGAACTAATCATTATAAGTCATCTGAATAAATAATATGATAGAACTAATCATCATAAGTCATCTGAATAAATAATATGATAGAACTAATCATCATAAGTCATCTGAATAAATAATAATATGATAAAACTAATCATTATAAGTCATCTGAATAAATAATATGATAGAACTAATCATCATAAGTCATCTGAATAAATAATATGATAGAAGTAATCATCATTAGTCATCTGAATAAATAATATGATAGAACTAATCATCATAAGTCATCTGAATAAATAATATGATAAAACTAATCATTATAAGTCATCTGAATAAATAATATGATAGAACTAATCATCATAAGTCATCTGAATAAATAATATGATAGAACTAATCATTATAAGTCATCTGAATAAATAATATGATAGAACTAATCATATAAGTCATCTGAATAAATAATATGATAGAACTAATCATCATAAGTCATCTGAATAAATAATAATATGATAAAACTAATCATTATAAGTCATCTGAATAAATAATATGATAGAACTAATTATCATAAGTCATCTGAATAAATAATATGATAGAACTAATCATTATAAGTCATCTGAATAAATAATATGATAGAACTAATCATCATAAGTCATCTGAATAAATAATATGATAGAACTAATCATCATTAGTCATCTGAATAAATAATATGATAGAACTAATCATCATAAGTCATCTGAATAAATAATAGGATAGAACTAATTATTATAAGTCATCTGAATAAATAATATGATAGAACTAATCATTATAAGTCATCTGAATAAATAATAATATGATAGAACTAATCATTATAAGTCATCTGAATAAATAATATGATAGAACTAATCATCATAAGTCATCTGAATAAATAATATGATAAAACTAATCATCATAAGTCATCTGAATAAATAATATGATAGAACTAATCATCATAAGTCATCTGAATAAATAATATGATAGAACTAATCATTATAAGTCATCTGAATAAATAATAATAGGATAGAACTAATCATCATTAGTCATCTGAATAAATAATATGATAGAACTAATCATTATAAGTCATCTGAATAAATAATATGATAGAACTAATCATCATAAGTCATCTGAATGAATAATATGATAGAACTAATCATTATAAGTCATCTGAATAAATAATATGATAGAACTAATCATCATAAGTCATCTGAATAAATAATAATATGATAGAACTAATCATTATAAGTCATCTGAATAAATAATATGATAGAACTAATCATTATAAGTCATCTGAATAAATAATAATAGGATAGAACTAATCATCATTAGTCATCTGAATAAATAATATGATAGAACTAATCATCATAAGTCATCTGAATAAATAATAGGATAGAACTAATCATCATTAGTCATCTGAATAAATAATATGATAGAACTAATTATTATAAATCATCTGAATAAATAATAATATGATAGAACTAATCATTATAAGTCATCTGAATAAATAATATGATAGAACTAATCACTATAAGTCATCTGAATAAATAATAATATGATAGAACTAATCATTATAAGTCATCTGAATAAATAATATGATAGAACTAATCATTATAAGTCATCTGAATAAATAATAATAGGATAGAACTAATCATCATTAGTCATCTGAATAAATAATATGATAGAACTAATCATCATAAGTCATCTGAATAAATAATAATATGATAGAACTAATCATCATAAGTCATCTGAATAAATAATATGATAAAACTAATCATTATAAGTCGTCTGAATAAATAATATGATAGAACTAATCATTATAAGTCATCTAAATAAATGATATACTAGAACTAATGATCATAAGTCATCTGAATAAATAATAATATGATAGAACTAATCATCATAAATCATCTGAATAAATAATATGATAAAACTAATCATTATAAGTCATCTGAATAAATGATATGATAAAACTAATCATTATAAGTCATCTGAATAAATAATATGATAGAACTAATCATCATAACTCATCTGAATAAATAATAATATGATAGAACTAATCATTATAAGTCATCTGAATAAATAATATGATAGAACTAATCATTATAAGTCATCTGAATAAATAATAGGATAGAACTAATCATTATAAGTCATCTGAATAAATAATAATATGATAGAACTAATCATCATAAGTCATCTGAATAAATAACAATAGGATAGAACTAATCATTATAAGTCATCTGAATAAATAATATGATAGAACTAATCATTATAAGTCATCTGAATAAATAATATGATAGAACTAATCATTATAAGTCATCTGAATAAATAATAATATGATAGAACTAATCATCATAAGTCATCTGAATAAATAACAATAGGATAGAACTAATCATCATAAGTCATCTGAATAAATAATATGATAGAACTAATCATTATAAGTCATCTGAATAAATAATATGATAGAACTAATCATTATAAGTCATCTAAATAAATGATATACTAGAACTAATGATCATAAGTCATCTGAATAAATAATAATATGATAGAACTAATCACTATAAGTCATCTGAATAAATAATATGATAAAACTAATCATTATAAGTCATCTGAATAAATAATATGATAGACCTAGTCATCATTAGTCATCTGAATAAATAACAATAGGATAGAACTAATCATTATAAGTCAACTGAATAAATAATAATATGATAGAACTAATCATTATAAGTCATTTGAATAAATAATATGATAGAACTAATCATTATAAGTCATCTGAATAAATAACAATAGGATAGAACTAATCATTATAAGTCATCTGAATAAATAACAATAGGATAGAACTAATCATTATAAGTCATCTGAATAAATAATATGATAGAACTAATCATTATAAGTCATCTGAATAAATAATATGATAGAACTAATCATTATAAGTCATCTGAATAAATAATATGATAGAACTAATCATTATAAGTCATCTGAATAAATAATATGATAGAACTAATCATTATAAGTCATCTGAATAAAAAATATGATAGAACTAATCATCATAAGTCATCTGAATAAATAATATGATAGAACTAATCATTATAAGTCATCTGAATAAATAATATGATAGAACTAATCATTATAAGTCATCTGAATAAAAAATATGATAGAACTAATCATCATAAGTCATCTGAATAAATAATATGATAGAACTAATCATTATAAGTCATCTGAATAAATAACAATAGGATAGAACTAATCATTATAAGTCATCTGAATAAATAATATGATAGAACTAATCATTATAAGTCATCTGAATAAATAATATGATAGAACTAATCATTATAAGTCATCTGAATAAATAATATGATAGAACTAATCATTATAAGTCATCTGAATAAATAATATGATAGAACTAATCATTATAAGTCATCTGAATAAATAATATGATAGAACTAATCATTATAAGTCATCTGAATAAATAATATGATAGAACTAATCATTATAAGTCATCTGAATAAATAATATGATAGAACTAATCATTATAAGTCATCTAAATAAATAATAGGATAGAACTAATCATTATAAGTCATCTGAATAAATAATAATATGATAGAACTAATCATTATAAGTCATCTGAATAAATAATATGATAGAACTAATCATTATAAGTCATCTGAATAAATAATATGATAGAACTAATGATCATAAGTCATCTGAATAAATAATATGATAGAACTAATCATTATAAGTCATCTGAATAAATAATATGATAGAACTAATCATTATAAGTCATCTGAATAAATAATAGGATAGAACTAATCATTATAAGTCATCTGAATAAATAATAATATGATAGAACTAATGATCATAAGTCATCTGAATAAATAATATGATAGAACTAATCATTATAAGTCATCTGAATAAATAATATGATAGAACTAATCATTATAAGTCATCTGAATAAATAATATGATAGAACTAATCATTATAAGTCATCTGAATAAATAATAGGATAGAACTAATCATTATAAGTCATCTGAATAAATAATAGGATAGAACTAATCATTATAAGTCATCTGAATAAATAATAATATGATAGAACTAATCATTATAAGTCATCTGAATAAATAATAATATGATAGAACTAATCATCATAAGTCGTCTGAATAAATAATATGATAGAACTAATCATTATAAGTCATCTGAATAAATAATAATATGATAGAACTAATGATCATAAGTCATCTGAATAAATAATATGATAGAACTAATCATTATAAGTCATCTGAATAAATAATATGATAGAACTAATCATTATAAGTCATCTGAATAAATAATAGGATAGAACTAATCATTATAAGTCATCTGAATAAATAATAGGATAGAACTAATCATTATAAGTCATCTGAATAAATAATAATATGATAGAACTAATTATTATAAGTCATCTGAATAAATAATATGATAGAACTAATCATCATTAGTCATCTGAATAAATAATATGATAGAACTAATCATCATTAGTCATCTGAATAAATAATAATATGATAGAACTAATGATCATAAGTCATCTGAATAAATAATAATATGATAGAACTAATCATTATAAGTCATCTGAATAAATAATATGATAGAACTAATCATCATTAGTCATCTGAATAAATAATATGATAGAACTAATCATCATTAGTCATCTGAATAAATAATATGATAGAACTAATCATCATAAGTCATCTGAATAAATAATATGATAGAACTAATCATTATAAGTCATCTGAATAAATAATATGATAGAACTAATCATTATAAGTCATCTGAATAAATAATATGATGGAAATAGTAATTCAAAGTCATCTGAATAAATGTCAATAAACTTACATGGCAGAGGCCATTTTGTTCATACACTCTCTAAAAAATGAAGTCATACATCCAACAAGAGTATTAAGAAATAAACAATATGCTATTGTTTAAAGACTGTTTTGCTCCCGGAGGGGGGAGGGGGCACTTCATACTCAAAATGATAGGGGTGTGGAGCCCACCAACCAAAACACATACCAGCAGTATGACAGATGTTTTAGCAACTGCAGTATAAAATTATACAATTTAATACTCGCGGTATGAAAGAAGCCAATTTTAATACCTGCAGTAAAAGTATTCCGCAAAAATATTGTGAAAATGGCCCAGGTGTACAAAATTAACACAGTAAAGTCTCATTTTTTAGGATGTGCATTATGCAAATGATGAAAAAAGACAATATTTTTCACTATTTAAAAAGAAAAAAAGATTGAAGTAAAAAAGGGCACCTGCACTATGAAATATGCAAAAAGGCACCTGCTACGGCAGCACTCAATATATATATATATATATATATATATATATATATATATATATATATATATATATATATATATATATATATATATATATATATATATATATATATATATATATATATTATAGATGTTATATTTCACGATATATATATATATATATATATATATATATATATATATATATATATATATATATATATATATATATATATATATATATATATATAGATAAATGCCCCGATAGAAATCCCCCAGGGTTCTGCTCCGAATATAATGCTCTTTCATCTAGGTAATCTCTACCTGTCCATATACTTTCAAGTTGGCAAATATTTTAAATTCTCCTGACAGGATTCTTGGAGGAAAGTGGTTGCACAAACAGTGACTCTCGGCATCCCCACCCCTGCTTTCAGTACTGCCCTCGCTTTCTATGATGGATATCGCTCAGAGCGCCTTCCAGCGAATCTGCTTCAGGTATGTAATATCTTTAAATCCTGAAGAAATGTTCGAAATGTGACTGCAATGTTATTGGAACTGTTTTTTTTTTTCAATTTGTTTTTTTCTATCCGCCTAAAAGTTTGGTTTATGTAAATGCTAAGACAATAAACTTATTGATAAAAAGTCAAAATAAAGAAAATATTAACATAAATATGCTATATTTTAATACCTGCAGTATGAGTATTCAACTTTTTGTATGTCTATATTTATTATCTGCAAGTTTTAGGCAAAATTAGGCCAAATTTTTAGCTCAACAAAAATAAGGTTATAAAATAGGAACTTTTCTGTTAACTTTCGTCTCCCATTTTTAAAATGTATCTTGTCAGAGGTTTCAGACTAAAGACTTCTGAAATTTGGCAGTCTTGAAGAGCATGAAAATCTCCACACGGGGTTTGTTCAGTTTTTCATTTGACGTTTGCACACCTGAAATACAGCAATTTTCATTTTCATGAAAAATCTAGAAATATGTGCTGATGTGTAAATAATTACCCACAGCATTTACACCAGAGAAGTGATAAGACACCAAGGTGGTACCCCTTCACACTACAGTGCACAATGTCCTCTGTTGTGTGAACAGCATGGAATACTATCCCTGTTAATTACCCTCACTCGTTCATCTTTGTCATAGTGACTTGTCTTCACTGTTGCAATGTAAAGTAAATTGGCAAACTCTGCAGCTCTGGACTTTCTTCAATCTAAGGTATAGCTAATCACAAAAAAACTTATTGATTTCTGAAACTTTGTTGCTTTTTAAGTTGAAAATTCAAATTTAGTACTGCAATCTTCTGAAAAATTGGGGGAATGAAACTTCCCTCTTTGGTAATTTAGAGGAAGGAGACCTCCCCACCCCCCACAAAAAATATTCTTCAATTGAAGAAATTTAACAACAAAAATGAAGATGTAACCTTATAGTAAGACTATCTTGTTAAATTATCTTATTATGAATGATGAAAATATTTTTATTTATAAAAAAAATATTGCTGGAGGGGCCTGAAGTGTACTTCCTTGGATTCCATTGGGACAATGCCCTGGAGTTCTATGGATTTTTCTCTCTCTTAAGAAAAGTAAACTGCTTTTAGCCAACAACAAAAAAAAAAATGTCATTTAAATAGTAAGACAAGTATTGTCAGTGTAAAAGATTTGAATATTGTTTTCTCTGAAAAAAGTGTTGCGAGGGGAATGAAGTATGCTTCCTGTGAATCCAGGTGGAAATACCCCCAATTCCACAGCTTTCTCCTTTTCTGGAGGGAATTTATTATTTTTAGCTAACACATTACATGTGTAGACAGTCAATTGAATCTCCAAACAGCTATGGTTTATGCATCAGCTACCTCCACCTGAATTTACACATTTTAATGAAAAATAACTTTGGTCTTCTGGATTGGGGGCATGGCCTCATAAAACAGACATGTGTGAATGCCTTGCTTATTGTTTAGTTCCACCAAGGATGTGTTCACACATCCTTGGTTTCACATTAAATGATTGGCGTATTTCCTGACAATCTAATTGAAAGAAAGGATGTACAATGTTAAGGGTATAATCTATGGTAATATTGCAAAGGATAAATTGCCTCTTATTAAATACTATTAAATACTATTCAATACTATTCAATACTATTCAATAATGGTAGTAGAGCTGTGCACGTTTAGGGATTGTAGTAAACGTGTACACACCAAAAAAAGCGAGCGTGTATCGTATTCTCTAGTTTAGTACGTAATTTTCGGAAATACACCAAAATTGCTCCAAAACTACGAGGCGAAGTAAAAAAAATCGCGCAACTAGTATGGCAAGAGTACTGACTCCATTGCCCAAATAGAAGCTGAGTTTTTCTTTCCAAATCGTTAAAAGTTTACTTCTACAGTGTAAATCATCATTTTTATGGAAAATATGCATGGAAATTTAGTTTAGAAAAAACCAGATAACTTCCTCTCAATGTCATTTATACTCAATATTGCGTAACTTTTTTGTCCTATTAGCTACGGCTTTCAAAGTTCTTCTGTTAAAATCTTGCACACCAGGCCTATAATATACCTCGCCGTAAAACATTTAAAAACTACGCCACCACCACCAGGAAGTTCTGAAATGTCAGTCCTCTCGAAAAAATGGCCACCATCTTTGCGACGCATGCAGAATTTCAGCTCTGTTAAAACCTTTTTCTTGTTTATTTTGCAATATTTTTTCTTTCTTGCAAAATTTATTTGACTCATCAGGTAATATTTACATGTAAATGTACTGATTGTCACGATTCAAGTATTTTTCAAGTTTTTTTCAGTCAATTTTAACAGCTTATAAAACGGGCCTTGATTGCGTGGGATTTAAAGTCTTATGGCCTAACGTTAGGCTTATTGTTGTTAGTTTCACTGTTTACTGCTGCACATTCACGGTGCATTTTACAAGTTAGATTTTTCAGATTTTGGCGAAATCAAAGTGCATAATATCCCCATTCATTGGTGATTACTGCGCATGTGTGATTCGCACATTTAAAAAGGATTGTGCTAATCCGGTGTACAGTTTATAAAAAGTCATAGATTGGAATTTTGTCAGCCGAATGTGTGTGGTGTCTGAATTGAATCATGATTGATCATATTGATTTTTAACGGCAAGACTGACTATGAAAAACGATTACTCGCAATGAAGTATTTAGTAAACGTTTACAAGGATTTGCGAGCGTGTAGCATGTACATGCTAAACGGTCACAGCTCTAAATGGTAGACAATAAATCTATTTTTGTATGCAAAACTTGACTTGAAAATGGCAATTCCCTATTTCATCTTCCTTTGATATCATGCTTTCAACATTTTTGTGAAAAAGTTGAGCTTCAACATCATTGATGTTCTGGTTTGAGTTTGTATTTTTTTGCGAATAATGAAAACGGAGGATTTTTTTTTACATATTTAAATTGTATTTTTTTTATGAAAGCAAAGCAAAAATAATCACCGCTGTAATTACTTAAGAAAGGTAAAGCCACGCATCCGGCTCAGTTTTTGAATTTGGGTTGCTCACGTGAAACCCGCACGTATTACCGCTACACCACACTGCCCACGAGTAGAATGTAGATTTGTTTTAAAACTTATATTTTGGTGTGGATAAAGAGGGGGTCGTTGCTCTTTTTGATATCAATCCAAAATGTGTGAAATTACAATTCTAACAATATTTTTCGCATGGGGCAGTTGTACTGGGATCAGACACTACGATTGTTTTCAAATATTGGTCTCAAAAAATCATGAAATTTTGCCAAAAAACGTTTTTTTTTTAAATTTTGTGCCCTTTTTAATTTCCCTTTATTTCAACCCATCTTCCTCAAAAATCTTCAGCATAACCCCCATCGAAAATTTACATTTTCTGAAAGAACTATTTGAGCTTGTTCAAATGATATCAGGATCACTGCTGTGGGTCTATTTCCAACCGGTTGTGCCACGACCGGTTGGTTATTCAAGGGTTAATTATAAAAAGGCAAGATGGGGAAAACCATGCACACCTGGTTTGTGGAAATTAAACAATTTTAGAGGGGAAATAATCATGTATGAATAAAGAGGTTCATTACAAATAAGTAAAATATGTCTCTTTCCAGCAAATCATAATTATTTAGGGCTCCATACTCCACAAACAAACTACTGTCCCATAGGTGTAGGAACTGGGTGGGCCTGGGGGGCATGTGCCCCCCCTTTTTCTGAAAAATGACAAAAGTGCCCGTTTTAAAAATTAAAAGTGTCCCTCAATAACTGTCAAAGTTGCAAGAACTGCTTAAATTTGGGCTCACTTGAAAGAAGATATTACAAAAGTGCCCCTTTCAAGATGAAGTGTCCCTTAATAACTAACCTAATAGTGGGGGAAACTGGCGACTTTTGTCAAGTCCCATGTACACGGGAATGTCTTCCTTTTGGAAAAGTACCCCTTTCTAAACATGAAGTGCCCCTTTTACTTGACAATTTACAGACAGGTGGGTGGGACATACGCATGTGACTTGGGAAGGGCCCCCTAAGAGGTTGTTCCCCCCCCCCTCCTCCAGTTTTCGAAAGCTACCTACACCTTCCTAACACCCTCTTCGCACATTTGACTCTGACTGTCGCGGTGCTGTTAAACATCAACAAACCAAACTAAACCTTCCTACACCTTCTGTGCTCTCCATGTTGTCAGGGTTGTTGCAACAGGCATATGTCATACCATGGAGATACTGGTCATACTGACCTCATAAACACCAGGGGGAAAAAAATATCCTAGTATTTCATGTTTGTGGGTAGGATTGCAAGATTTCCCATCTTTGATAAACCTTAACCCTTACTCTCCCAAGGTTCCAAAAATAGAATAAGCTATTTCTGAAATTTTTGGAAAGAGGATTTTTTCAGCACTTTTTGTTTCATTTGTACCAAAACAAGTTCGACTTTTATGAAAGCTAACATGTTGAACTTTCCAAAAATGTGCATATTTCCGAACTCAAATATGCAAATTAGGTCATTGAATTAGCATATTAGGTCTCCAAACATTCTATCTTTATGACACGCTTGTGCCTTGTGGCTAAATAGCAAAAAAATATGGATAGAATTTCTGAATCGTCCTTGGAAAGACTTTTCATTTGATACTTACTATTAATGGATTTTTAGGAATCAGAAGAAAAAAAATGACGCAAATATGAAAAATTTGGTACATTTTGACCTAAAAATTCTGTGAATAATCTATCTAATAGTGTATGGCACTAAATTTTCCAAAAAAAATGCATTTTCCCCTTCTATGATGTCCAAAACTAATAGAATGCAGAAAAACAAGATGTTTACATCATCATTTGCAAAAATAAAATAAAAAATTATGCAAATGATATGCAAATTAGGTCATTTACCTCATTTATTATGCACAAAAGTGTTTTTTGTTTATTTCTGACCCAATTTCAGCCATTACAAGCTTCACAGCTACTTTTATGTTGATAGACTATGCTGATTATCTATTGAACACTTACTTCTGTTCATTCCACATGGAATTCATAAGAAATGTTTGCCGAAAAGGTCCAAATTTGTAAAGTCTTCTGCTATACCTTGTTGCTGCAAATAAAAAAAAATAAAAAAATTGCAACTATATTCATTCAACTTACTTTAGTTTGGTCTTCCCATAACCAGTTACCGAAGACCTCGTGTCGATCCTGGTCACTCTCCACCAGTACTTCCCACAGATAATAGTCTTTATCGGCTGCAGGGATGACCTTCGACCATTGTATCTCCTGCAGCAGAGCGTTCCGCTCTTCCTCCCTGGTTTTGAAGGCAGCTTTTTCCGCTGCAGTCGGATTTTCTTTGAGTGGTGATGGTGGCGAGACTGCAGCGGAAGGCCTGGAAGAGGGGCCTGCGCTCATCTTCAACGGTCTGTCCCTCTTCCTCTTGGGTTGGGGAGTAGCGGGCGGCTCATCCTCTTCAAGCATACGCATAACATGTTATCGCATAACATGTTATTGTGGTTTCTAGTAGCGGGCGGCTCGTCCTCTTCAAGCATACGCATAACATGTTATCGCATAACATGTTATTGTGAGTTTTCTAACCTGCCCCACAATTTTGTGGTAACCGTGGGGACAGACTTTACAGCCGGGAAGCCCGGGGTACATGCAGGGGTCCAAAATGTTTGTTTTATCGATCTAGTCATCACCACAACAGTGGCATAGCCAGGGGGAGGGGAAAAGGATCATGGTCCCAAAAAATGGGGCATCAAAATAATGTACCGGTACTAGGCCTATATACAAGCATTTTCCTCTAAATAGGCCTGGGGCACCCCCAACATGTGTATTTTGCCCTAACATGGGACCCCTACTCCACTTTCCCTCATAAAATTGTGATTTGGCCCCTGAAATAATAAAACTTGGATTTTGTGAAATTGAAATACACATATTTCAATAGGCCTAAATTTACAATTTTGCCATTGGGAAATACATATATTTCAGTCCATTTAGAAATGTTATTATTGGGGTTCAGCTTTCATTTGTTTCATCCGGGCTATTATAGAAAGGACCTAAATCCTTTTTTTTATATGTGATTTTAGTGTCCCTTTTACTTGTTTCTCGTAACAAGCAAAAAATCCCCGCTAATTTATCATTATAATTCTATAAGCCTTATTTTATTACTACACATTTACAATGTAGTACTTTCGCTATTTTTGAAAGAAAACACTCACCAACTCCGTAATTTGAATCTATATTCTCCTCTTCCTCAATCTGGTCGAGTTCTGGTACATCTTCTTCATCAGAAGTACCTTCCGACCCCTCTGAGTCATCATTAATCTGAAGAAAACATAGGAGTCGGAAGGCACGTTCGACGTTGTAACTTGTATCTCGCCATTTTGTGATGTCGAATGCGAGGAAAAAAAAAAAAAAAGACGCAAATTGAGCGTCATCATCAAAGACCTTTTAGGCAGGTAGAGGGGTGCATCTGTTATTGTAATAGTTCGTCTGAACGATCTATTTCTCCTCTATCCGTAGTGATTTTAAAAATTCCAATACAATATTTTGGCCGTTTTTATAATTTTTGATCAAAAAGGTCCAAAATGGCCCGAAATCACAAATTTTGGCATATTTTCTCCAAAAAAACACAAACATCGACCAAGTACAAGTAAAAATCGTGTAGCAACCAACAGTTCAAACTATCGTTATACTTTACCTGGAAAAAAAAAATAGAAAAAATATTCACGTATGACATTCGTCTTTCAAAAAAAAAAAAAAAAAAAAAATGCCCCGTTTTTTTAAAAATGCCGTTTTTTAAAAAATGCACTTTTTTGTAACGATTTTACTCAAAAAATTCAATCTAACCCCCCAACAAAATAACCATATTATGAAAGATCTATTCAATCTGGTTTGAATGAACTTATTTGCAGCTCTATAGGATTTTGGGAAGGTACTCAAAAAAAAAATTGGAAAATGGATCGTAACTGTCACGGTCACCGTGACGCTGGGAGAGTAAGGATTAACTATACCAGGGGTTTGAAACCCAGGTTTTTTTTTTTTTTTTCTTATGCATTTTTGACAACTTTCCTTTCATTACAAGTTTTTTGGCTAAATTTAGTCAACAAATGGGCCAATTTTTGCAGAAGTATAATTTCTTGTGAATAGTTTTGTGTTACATATTTAGAATCTTTATCAAATTTTCTTTTCAATGACGCTAATCTATCATTGTTAGCTAGAAGGGAAAAATAATTTTAGCCAAATGACCCATGACCCCACAGCAAAAAAGTATTGTGTACAGTTTTACCAAAGGCTCGAACCTGGTGCACTCGTGTGCTAGTACACGTTGATAACCGCTACACTATATAGTTATTATTTACTTTAAAGTGAAAATTAATTCTTATAGCTTTTGGTTGAAATAGAGGGGGTATGCCTTTATTTATATATCAAATAAAAGAGAATTTCATGTCGTTTGGAACGGTGGTTCAACGAAGCATGTGGTTTTGGTACACAATTTTTTGGAAAAATAGTGTCAAATGTTGAAGAAATTTCCGCAGAAATGAAGATTGCAGATACAATAGGTATAATAAAAAGGTGATCAGAAATCAATGATATTATGTCTTAGGACTTTAGTAATTTTTTTGAAGCAAAAATGTGATCTTGAAATTTGTGAAGTTTCAAAAATACATATTTATGTCCATTTTTAGCAATTTTTGCATTTTACCCATTTTCAACTACTTATTGTCAAAAATCTGTAATATAACTTCTATAAAAAAGTTACATTTTGTGAAAGAAATGCTTGAGTACTTTCAAGTGATACTATGATTACTCATACAGAACTCTGGAAGGTCCCATGTTTATTTTTGAAAAAAAGGTGGTTTGAAAACGGCGATATTATTGCCGTGTGGTAGAGTTAGGGTTAAAAGGACACTTGTCTGAAGACTACTGGCATATTCTGGGGTCCCTAGATTAATTTTAAACACTTGTGTTTTTGACGGTTCTAACAATCTCTTGCAGTTTAGCATTTACCACTCAACATTAAAAAACTTTTAAAGAACCATTGCTTTTTGTGTTATAAGTAGTTCTTGCTTTAGCAGAAGAGTGTGTGATGGCAGAAGAGTGTGTGATGGCAGAAGAGTGTGTGATGGCAGAAGAGTGTGTGATGGCAGAAGAGTGTGTGATGGCAGAAGAGTGTGTGATGGCAGAAGAAGAAGAGTGTGTGATGGCAGAAGAGTGTGTGATGGCAGAAGAGTGGCAGAAGAGTGTGTGTGATGGCAGAAGAGTGTGTGATGGCAGAAGAGTGTGTGATGGCAGAAGAGTGTGTGATGGCAGAAGAGTGTGTGATGGCAGAAGAGTGTGTGATGGCAGAAGAGTGTGTGATGGCAGAAGAGTGTGTGATGGCAGAAGAGTGTGTGATGGCAGAAGAGTGTGTGTGAGTGTGATGGCAGAAGAGTGTGTGATGGCAGAAGAGTGTGTGATGGAGTGTGTGATGGCAGAAGAGTGTGTGATGGCAGAAGAGTGTGTGATGGCAGAAGAGTGTGTGATGGCAGAAGAGTGTGTGATGGCAGAAGAGTGTGTGATGGCAGAAGAGTGTGTGATGGCAGAAGAGTGTGTGATGGCAGAAGAGTGTGTGATGGCAGAAGAGTGTGTGATGGCAGAAGAGTGTGTGATGGCAGAAGAGTGTGTGATGGCAGAAGAGTGTGTGATGGCAGAAGAGTGTGTGATGGCAGAAGAGTGTGTGAGAAGAGTGTGTGATGGCAGAAGAGTGTGTGATGGCAGAAGAGTGTGTGGCAGAAGAGTGTGTGATGGCAGAAGAGTGTGTGATGGCAGAAGAGTGTGTGATGGCAGAAGAGTGTGTGATGGCAGAAGAGTGTGTGATGGCAGAAGAGTGTGTGATGGCAGAAGAGTGTGTGATGGCAGAAGAGTGTGTGATGGCAGAAGAGTGTGTGATGGCAAACCATGTTTTTACCATGGGTTGAACAGTCCTGACAGAAAGTGAATGAAATGTCTGCTAGCAGAGGAGAAACATTCTTTGTATCAATTAGAAATAGTACATGTAGGTCACCACAGTGTCACCACAGTGTCACCACAGTTTCATCTTATCTTCTTGTTAGTTCAAAATAGAACATTGCTAACGCTCTTGTCTTGAACTTCTTTTATATTATTATTATTATTATCATGGATATTATTATTATTATCATTATTATTATTAGTAGTATTATTATTATTGTTATTATCATTATTATTATTATCATTGTTATTATTATTATTGTTATTATTATTATTATTATTATTATTATTATTATTATTATTAATATTAATATTATTATTAATATTTTTATTATTAATAGATTATTGTTGTTAATATTATTATTATTATTATTATTGTTATTAATATTATTAAATATTAGTAGTATTAGTATTATTATTCTTATTATTATTGCTATTCTTATTATTATGATGTATGCTTTTCCTTTCACATTTTCTTCTTTGAAAGGTAGTGGGGGTTTTCATATGTTGAGCTTCTGCATCAGTAATGTCTAGTTATATTTGTGTTGGTGTGTGCTTTTACCTTTGGGCAATTCCGCAGTCTGTAACTCTGGAAGGATCCCAGGGGTTACCTGGAGGCAAATCCTTAGTCGTAATTCCGTTACCGACTGGGAATTTCTCCTTTACAATTTCCTCTTTCAAAGGTAGTGGGGGCTTTCATATGTTGAGCGTCTGCATCAGTGATGTCTAGTTGTGTTTACCATATATTCTCTAATAATATGCCTCGAGAAGCGTTGCATTTAAAAAATAAAAAAAAGGGGCGTTTATTTGAAGGTAAATTTCAGATATAAAGTAACACTCAAACTAACCTTCCATTTTTTGTGAAGAAAACGGAAACAAAAAAAGAAATTTTATTGTATTTTTTTGGTGTGTAGCTCTAGGCCCAAAATAAGATATAGGTAGCTCTAGGCCCAATGTAAGATATGTGTGGCTCTAGGCCCAATGTAAGATATGTGTGGCTCTAGGCCCAATATAAGATATGTGTGGCTCTAGGCCCAATGTAAGATATGTGTGGCTCTAGGCTTAATGTAAGATATGTGTAGCTCTAGGCCCAATGTAAGATATGTGTGGCTCTAGGCCCAATGTAAGATATGTGTAGCTCTAGGCCCAATGTAAGATATGTGTAGCTCTAGGCCCAATGTAAGATATGTGTGGCTCTAGGCCCGATGTAAGATATAGGTAGCTCTAGGCCCAATGTAAGATATGTGTGGCTCTAGGCCCAATGTAAGATATGTGTAGCTCTAGGCCCAATGTAAGATATGTGTGGCTCTAGGCCCAATGTAAGATATGTGTAGCTCTAGGCCCAATGTAAGATATGTGTAGCTCTAGGCCCAATGTAAGATATGTGTAGCTCTAGGCCCAATGTAAGATATGTGTAGCTCTAGGCCCAATGTAAGATATAGGTAGCTCTAGGCCCAATGTAAGATATAGGTAGCTCTAGGCCCAATGTAAGATATGTGTAGCTCTAGGCCCAATGTAAGATATGTGTAGCTCTAGGCCCAATGTAAGATATGTGTAGCTCTAGGCCCAATGTAAGATATGTGTAGCTCTAGGTCCGATGTAAGATATGTGTAGCTCTAGGCCCAATGTAAGATATGTGTGGCTCTAGGCCCAATGTAAGATATGTGTAGCTCTAGGCCCAATGTAAGATATGTGGCTCTAGGCCCAATGTAAGATATGTGTAGCTCTAGGCTTAATGTAAGATATGTGTGGCTCTAGGCCCAATGTAAGATATGTGTGGCTCTAGGCCCAATGTAAGATATGTGTGGCTCCAGGCCCAATGTAAGATATAGGTAGCTCTAGGCCCAATGTAAGATATGTGTAGCTCTAGGCCCGATGTAAGATATAGGTAGCTCTAGGCCCAATGTAAGATATGTGTAGCTCTAGGCCCAATGTAAGATATGTGTGGCTCTAGGCCCAATGTAAGATATGTGTAGCTCTAGGCCCGATGTAAGATATGTGTAGCTCTAGGCCCAATGTAAGATATGTGTAGCTCTAGGCCCAATGTAGGATATGTGTAGCTCTTGGCCCAATGTAAGATATAGGTAGCTCTAGGCTTAATGTAAGATATGTGTAGCTCTAGGCCCAATGTAAGATATGTGTGGCTCTAGGTCCAATGTAAGATATGTGTGGCTCTAGGTCCAATGTAAGATATGTGTGGCTCTAGGCCCAATGGAAGATATGTGTAGCTCTAGGCCCAATGTAAGATATGTGTAGCTCTAGGCCCAATGTAAGATATAGGTAGCTCTAGGCTTAATGTAAGATATGTGTAGCTCTAGGCCCAATGTAAGATATGTGTGGCTCTAGGTCCAATGTAAGATATGTGTGGCTCTAGGCCCAATGTAAGATATAGGTAGCTCTAGGCCCAATGTAAGATATGTGTGGCTCTAGGCCCAATGTAAGATATGTGTAGCTCTAGGCCCAATGTAAGATATGTGTAGCTCTAGGCCCAATGTAAGATATAGGTAGCTCTAGGCCCAATGTAAGATATAGGTAGCTCTAGGCCCAATGTAAGATATGTGTGGCTCTAGGCCCAATGTAAGATATGTGTAGCTCTAGGCCCAATGTAAGATATGTGTAGCTCTAGGCCCAATGTAAGATATGTGTAGCTCTAGGCCCAATGTAAGATATGTGTAGCTCTAGGCCCAATGTAAGATATGTGTAGCTCTAGGCCCAATGTAAGATATGTGTGGCTCTAGGCCCAATGTAAGATATGTGTAGCTCTAGGCCCAATGTAAGATATGTGTAGCTCTAGGCCCAATGTAAGATATGTGTAGCTCTAGGCCCAATGTAAGATATAGGTAGCTCTAGGCCCAATGTAAGATATGTGTGGCTCTAGGCCCAATGTAAGATATGTGTAGCTCTAGGCCCAATGTAAGATATGTGTAGCTCTAGGCCCAATGTAAGATATGTGGCTCTAGGCCCAATGTAAGATATGTGTGGCTCTAGGCCCAATGTAAGATATGTGTAGCTCTAGGCTTAATGTAAGATATGTGTGGCTCTAGGCCCAATGTAAGATATGTGTAGCTCTAGGCCCAATGTAAGATATGTGTGGCTCTAGGCCCAATGTAAGATATGTGTAGCTCTAGGCCCAATGTAAGATATGTGTAGCTCTAGGCCCAATGTAAGATATGTGTAGCTCTAGGCTTAATGTAAGATATGTGTGGCTCTAGGCCCAATGTAAGATATGTGTAGCTCTAGGCCCAATGTAAGATATGTGTGGCTCTAGGCCCAATGTAAGATATGTGTAGCTCTAGGCCCAATGTAAGATATAGGTAGCTCTAGGCCCAATGTAAGATATGTGTAGCTCTAGGCTTAATGTAAGATATGTGTGGCTCTAGGCCCAATGTAAGATATGTGTAGCTCTAGGCCCAATGTAAGATATGTGTGGCTCTAGGCCCAATGTAAGATATGTGTAGCTCTAGGCCCAATGTAAGATATGTGTGGCTCTAGGCTTAATGTAAGATATGTGTAGCTCTAGGCCCAATGTCAGATATAGGTAGCTCTAGGCCCAATGTAAGATATGTGTAGCTCTAGGCCCAATGTAAGATATAGGTAGCTCTAGGCCCAATGTAAGATATGTGTAGCTCTAGGCCCAATGTAAGATATAGGTAGCTCTAGGCTTAATGTAAGATATGTGTAGCTCTAGGCCCAATGTAAGATATGTGTGGCTCTAGGTCCAATGTAAGATATGTGTGGCTCTAGGTCCAATGTAAGATATGTGTGGCTCTAGGCCCAATGGAAGATATGTGTAGCTCTAGGCCCAATGTAAGATATGTGTAGCTCTAGGCCCAATGTAAGATATAGGTAGCTCTAGGCTTAATGTAAGATATGTGTAGCTCTAGGCCCAATGTAAGATATGTGTGGCTCTAGGTCCAATGTAAGATATGTGTGGCTCTAGGCCCAATGTAAGATATAGGTAGCTCTAGGCCCAATGTAAGATATGTGTGGCTCTAGGCCCAATGTAAGATATGTAGCTCTAGGCCCAATGTAAGATATGTGTAGCTCTAGGCCCAATGTAAGATATAGGTAGCTCTAGGCCCAATGTAAGATATAGGTAGCTCTAGGCCCAATGTAAGATATGTGTGGCTCTAGGCCCAATGTAAGATATGTGTAGCTCTAGGCCCAATGTAAGATATGTGTAGCTCTAGGCCCAATGTAAGATATGTGTAGCTCTAGGCCCAATGTAAGATATGTGTAGCTCTAGGCCCAATGTAAGATATGTGTAGCTCTAGGCCCAATGTAAGATATGTGTGGCTCTAGGCCCAATGTAAGATATGTGTAGCTCTAGGCCCAATGTAAGATATGTGTAGCTCTAGGCCCAATGTAAGATATGTGTAGCTCTAGGCCCAATGTAAGATATAGGTAGCTCTAGGCCCAATGTAAGATATGTGTGGCTCTAGGCCCAATGTAAGATATGTGTAGCTCTAGGCCCAATGTAAGATATGTGTAGCTCTAGGCCCAATGTAAGATATGTGTGGCTCTAGGCCCAATGTAAGATATGTGTGGCTCTAGGCCCAATGTAAGATATGTATGGCTCTAGGCCCAATGTAAGATATGTGTAGCTCTAGGCTTAATGTAAGATATGTGTGGCTCTAGGCCCAATGTAAGATATGTGTAGCTCTAGGCCCAATGTAAGATATGTGTGGCTCTAGGCCCAATGTAAGATATGTGTAGCTCTAGGCCCAATGTAAGATATGTGTAGCTCTAGGCCCAATGTAAGATATGTGTAGCTCTAGGCTTAATGTAAGATATGTGTGGCTCTAGGCCCAATGTAAGATATGTGTAGCTCTAGGCCCAATGTAAGATATGTGTGGCTCTAAGCCCAATGTAAGATATGTGTAGCTCTAGGCCCAATGTAAGATATAGGTAGCTCTAGGCCCAATGTAAGATATGTGTAGCTCTAGGCTTAATGTAAGATATGTGTGGCTCTAGGCCCAATGTAAGATATGTGTAGCTCTAGGCCCAATGTAAGATATGTGTGGCTCTAGGCCCAATGTAAGATATGTGTAGCTCTAGGCCCAATGTAAGATATGTGTGGCTCTAGGCTTAATGTAAGATATGTGTAGCTCTAGGCCCAATGTCAGATATAGGTAGCTCTAGGCCCAATGTAAGATATGTGTAGCTCTAGGCCCAATGTAAGATATAGGTAGCTCTAGGCCCAATGTAAGATATGTGTAGCTCTAGGCCCAATGTAAGATATAGGTAGCTCTAGGCTTAATGTAAGATATGTGTAGCTCTAGGCCCAATGTAAGATATGTGTAGCTCTAGGCCCAATGTAAGATATGTGTAGCTCTAGGCCCAATGTAAGATATGTGTAGCTCTAGGCCCAATGTAAGATATGTGTAGCTCTAGGCTTAATGTAAGATATGTGTGGCTCTAGGCCCAATGTAAGATATGTGTAGCTCTAGGCCCAATGTAAGATATGTGTGGCTCTAGGCCCAATGTAAGATATGTGTAGCTCTAGGCCCAATGTAAGATATAGGTAGCTCTAGGCCCAATGTAAGATATGTGTAGCTCTAGGCTTAATGTAAGATATGTGTGGCTCTAGGCCCAATGTAAGATATGTGTAGCTCTAGGCCCAATGTAAGATATGTGTGGCTCTAGGCCCAATGTAAGATATGTGTAGCTCTAGGCCCAATGTAAGATATGTGTGGCTCTAGGCTTAATGTAAGATATGTGTAGCTCTAGGCCCAATGTCAGATATAGGTAGCTCTAGGCCCAATGTAAGATATGTGTAGCTCTAGGCCCAATGTAAGATATAGGTAGCTCTAGGCCCAATGTAAGATATGTGTAGCTCTAGGCCCAATGTAAGATATAGGTAGCTCTAGGCCCAATGTAAGATATGTGTAGCTCTAGGCCCAATGTAAGATATGTGTAGCTCTAGGCCCAATGTAAGATATGTGTAGCTCTAGGCCCAATGTAAGATATGTGTAGCTCTAGGCCCAATGTAAGATATGTGTAAGGCCCAATGTAAGATTTGTGTAGCTCTAGGCCCAATGTAAGATATGTGTAGCTCTAGGCCCAATGTAAGATATGTGCTCTAGGCCCAATGTAAGATATGTGTAGCTCTAGGCCCAATGTAAGATATGTGTAGCTCTAGGCCCAATGTAAGATATGTGTAGCTCTAGGCCCAATGTAAGATATGTGTAGCTCTAGGCCCAATGTAAGATATAGGTAGCTCTAGGCCCAATGTAAGATATAGGTAGCTCTAGGCCCAATGTAAGATATGTGTAGCTCTAGGCCCAATGTAAGATATGTGTAGCTCTAGGCCCAATGTAAGATATGTGTAGGCTCTAGGCCCAATGTAAGATATGTGTAGCTCAATGTAAGATATGTGTAGCTCTAGGCCCAATGTAAGATATGTGTAGCTCTAGGCCCAATGTAAGATATGTGTAGCTCTAGGCCCAATGTAAGATATGTGTAGCTCTAGGCCCAATGTAAGATATGTGTAGCTCTAGGCCCAATGTAAGATATGTGTAGCTCTAGCTCTAGGCCCAATGTAAGATATGTGTAGCTCTAGGCCCAATGTAAGATATGTGTGGCTCTAGGCCCAATGTAAGATATGTGTAGCTCTAGGCCCAATGTAAGATATGTGTGGCTCTAGGCCCAATGTAAGATATGTGTAGCTCTAGGCCCAATGTAAGATATAGGTAGCTCTAGGCCCAATGTAAGATATGTGTAGCTCTAGGCTTAATGTAAGATATGTGTGGCTCTAGGCCCAATGTAAGATATGTGTAGCTCTAGGCCCAATGTAAGATATGTGTGGCTCTAGGCCCAATGTAAGATATGTGTAGCTCTAGGCCCAATGTAAGATATGTGTGGCTCTAGGCTTAATGTAAGATATGTGTAGCTCTAGGCCCAATGTAAGATATAGGTAGCTCTAGGCCCAATGTAAGATATGTGTAGCTCTAGGCCCAAGATATGTAAGATAAGATATGTGTAGCTCTAGGCCCAATGTAAGAATGTGAGCTCTAGGCCCAATGTAAGATATAGGTAGCTCTAGGCCCAATGTAAGATATGTGTAGCTCTAGGCCCAATGTAAGATATGTGTAGCTCTAGGCCCAATGTAAGATATGTGTAGCTCTAGGCCCAATGTAAGATATGTGTAGCTCTAGGCCCAATGTAAGATATGTGTAGCTCTAGGCCCAATGTAAGATTTGTGTAGCTCTAGGCCCAATGTAAGATATGTGTAGCTCTAGGCCCAATGTAAGATATGTGTAGCTCTAGGTATTTGTGTAGCTCTAGGCCCAATGTAAGATATGTGTAGCTCTAGGCCCAATGTAAGATATGTGTAGCTCTAGGCCCAATGTAAGATATGTGTAGCTCTAGGCCCAATGTAAGATATGTGTAGCTCTAGGCCCAATGTAAGATATAGGTAGCTCTAGGCCCAATGTAAGATATGTGTAGCTCTAGGCCCAATGTAAGATATGTGTAGCTCTAGGCCCAATGTAAGATATAGGTAGCTCTAGGCCCAATGTAAGATATGTGTAGCTCTAGGCCCAATGTAAGATATGTGTAGCTCTAGGCCCAATGTAAGATAGAGCTCTAGGCCCAATGTAAGATATGTGTAGCTCTAGGCCCAATGTAAGATATGTGTAGCTCTAGGCCCAATGTAAGATATGTGTAGCTCTAGGCCCAATGTAAGATATGTGTAGCTCTAGGCCCAATGTAAGATATGTGTAGCTCTAGGCCCAATGTAAGATATGTGTAGCTCTAGGCCCAATGTAAGATATGTGTAGCTCTAGGCCCAATGTAAGATATGTGTAGCTCTAGGCCCAATGTAAGATATAGTGTAGCTCTAGGCTTAATGTAAGATATGTGTAGCTCAGGCCCAATGTAAGATATGTGTGGCTCTAGGCCCAATGTAAGATATGTGTAGCTCTAGGCCCAATGTAAGATATGTGTAGCTCTAGGCCCAATTAAGATATGTGTGGCTCTAGGCCCAATGTAAGATATGTGTAGCTCTAGGCCCAATGTAAGATATGTGTAGCTCTAGGCCCAATGTAAGATATGTGTAGCTCTAGGCCCAATGTGAGATATGTGTAGCTGTAGGCCCAATGTAAGATATAGGTAACTCTAGGCCCAATGTAAGATATGTGTGGCTCTAGGCCCAATGTAAGATATGTGTAGCTCTAGGCCCAATGTAAGATATGTGTAGCTCTAGGCCCAATGTAAGATATGTGTAGCTCCAGGTCCAATGTAAGATATGTGTGGCTCTAGGCCCAATGTAAGATATGTGTAGCTCTAGGCCCAATGTAAGATATGTGTAGCTCTAGGCCCAATGTAAGATATGTGTAGCTCTAGGTAAGATAGCTCTAGGCCCAATGTAAGATATGTGTAGCTCTAGGCCCAATGTCAGATATAGGTAGCTCTAGGCCCAATGTAAGATATGTGTAGCTCTAGGCCCAATGTAAGATATAGGTAGCTCTAGGCCCAATAAGATATGTGTAGCTCTAGGCCCAATGTAAGATATGTGTAGCTCTAGGCTTAATGTAAGATATGTGTAGCTCTAGGCCCAATGTAAGATATGTGTAGCTCTAGGCCCAATGTAAGATATGTGTAGCTCTAGGCCCAATGTAAGATATGTGATAGCTCTAGGCCCAATGTAAGATATAGGTAGCTCTAGGCCCAATGTAAGATATAGGTAGCTCTAGGCCCAATGTAAGATATGTGTAGCTCTAGGCCCGATGTAAGATATGTGTAGCTCTAGGCCCAATGTAAGATATAGGTAGCTCTAGGCCCAATGTAAGATATGTGTAGCTCTAGGCCCAATGTAAGATATGTGTAGCTCTAGGCCCAATGTAAGATATGTGTAGCTCTAGGCCCAATGTAAGATTTGTGTAGCTCTAGGCCCAATGTAAGATATGTGTAGCTCTAGGCCCAATGTAAGATATGTGTAGCTCTAGGCCCAATGTAAGATATGTGTAGCTCTAGGCCCAATGTAAGATATGTGTAGCTCTAGGCCCAATGTAAGATATGTGTAGCTCTAGGTCCAATGTAAGATATAGGTAGCTCTAGGCTTAATGTAAGATATGTGTAGCTCCAGGTCCAATGTAAGATATGTGTGGCTCTAGGCCCAATGTAAGATATGTGTAGCTCTAGGCCCAATGTAAGATATGTGTAGCTCTAGGCCCAATTAAGATATGTGTGGCTCTAGGCCCAATGTAAGATATGTGTAGCTCTAGGCCCAATGTAAGATATGTGTAGCTCTAGGCCCAATGTAAGATATGTGTAGCTCTAGGCCCAATGTGAGATATGTGTAGCTGTAGGCCCGATGTAAGATATAGGTAGCTCTAGGCCCAATGTAAGATATGTGTGGCTCTAGGCCCAATGTAAGATATGTGTAGCTCTAGGCCCAATGTAAGATATGTGTAGCTCTAGGCCCAATGTAAGATATGTGTAGCTCCAGGTCCAATGTAAGATATGTGTGGCTCTAGGCCCAATGTAAGATATGTGTAGCTCTAGGCCCAATGTAAGATATGTGTAGCTCTAGGCCCAATGTAAGATATGTGTAGCTCTAGGCCCAATGTAAGATATGTGTGGCTCTAGGCCCAATGTAAGATATGTGTAGCTCTAGGCCCAATGTAAGATATGTGTAGCTCTAGGCCCAATGTAAGATATGTGTGGCTCTAGGCCCAATGTAAGATATAGCTAGCTCTAGGCCCAATGTAAGATATAGGTAGCTCTAGGCCCAATGTAAGATATAGGTAGCTCTAGGCTTAATGTAAGATATGTGTAGCTCTAGGCCCAATGTAAGATATGTGTGGCTCTAGGCCCAATGTAAGATATGTGTAGCTCTAGGCCCAATGTAAGATATATGTGGCTCTAGGCCCAATGTAAGATATGTGTGGCTCTAGGCCCAATGTAAGATATGTGTGGCTCTAGGCCCAATGTAAGATATGTGTGGCTCTAGGCCTAATGTAAGATATGTGTGGAAAATGTAAGTTAAGGTCTATATATCAGATGACTTTCAAGCATTGTTTGGGGTTAGATTGTCACCGCAAAAAACGTGGTAGGTGTTTATTAGAGAAGTGTTTATTAGGGAATATACGGTCGGTATGTTCATGTATGCTTTTCCCCTCACAATGTGCGGTATGTTCATGTATGCTTTTCCCCTCACAAGGTACGGTATGTTCATGTATGCTTTTCCCCTCACAAGGTACGGTATGTTCATGTATGCTTTTCCCCTCACAAGGTACGGTATGTTCATGTATGCTTTTCCCCTCACAAGGTACGGTATGTTCATGTATGCTTTTCCCCTCACAAGGTCGGTAATGTATGCTTTTACCCTCACAAGGTACGGTATGTTCATGTATGCTTTTCCCCTCACATGTATGTTCATGTATGCTTTTCCCCTCACAAGGTATGGTATGTTCATGTATGCTTTTCCCCTCACAAGGTACGGTATGTTCATGTATGCTTTTCCCCTTACAAGGTATGGTATGTTCATTAATAAATAAATTAATAATAATTAAAAAACAAATTTTAATAGAAAAGTAAGTTTTGAGGAAAAACTTTGGAAATTTGAAATTTTGAGGAAAAACTTGTAATATTCTTAGGAAAGAATCGGATATTTTGAGGAACAAATCGGATAATTTGAGGACAAACGTCGAAAATTTGAGGTAAATGTCGCATTTTTTGAGGTAAAACTTTGAGAATTTTTTGGAAATGGGGGTCTACTTCGGAAATTTTGAGAAGAGATCAGAAAACTGGAAATCATGTGGAAAATGTGTATTTTTAGGAAATAACTGAAGCCTTGTTGACCTTTTCTTCCACAACACCTTTTCCAATTTCAAGATATACTTCTAATATACTTGTTTCTTAGTCTTGTGACTTACGTTGTTTGGTATGAAAAGTCTTATTATGGTTTGGGTCATTTTGTAATATCAGAGTGATCATCCAAAAAAAAAAAAAAATCTCTAATTATTTTACTTTTCAATATTTCCGCAGGCCCAGAGAGATTACTTTGGAGCTCACACCTACGAGTTGCTTTCAAATCCTGGCAAGTTCGTTCACACCAACTGGACTGGCCATGGGGGAAATGTGTCATCAACCACATACAGCGCATAAATACGAGTTGCTTTCAAACCCTGGCAGATTTGTTCACACCAACTGGACTGACCATGGCGGAAATATGTCATCAACCACGTACAGCGCATAAACGCAACAGTGCTTTTTTATAAATGTTATTATTATTTTTTTCAAATATTAATGTGGTGTCAGTATTGTTTATATAGAAACTTTCTTGTATGGTAGAGAAATAGAGGGAGGGGGAGGGGAGCTCAGTTAGGTTCATGGTGCTTAGACCCAAGAATAATATTTAGCAGAGGTACAGCTTTATTTTGACAACATTTCTGCTGTTTTATCTCCAAATCAAAGAGAAGCTAAAGAAATTGGTGCAGAAAAATATGAGAAAGAATTTTGTTCTGATTTTTTGCAACTTGAAATTGTGAAAACTATTGAATTTAAGTGAAGTTTTGAGAAAATTACAACAATATTCTTTTTTATTTTCAATGCAAGATGTTAAGAACATTGTATAGCACCATCTTATCACAATTTCTTCACTTACCAAATTCCTTATTATGCTATTTATATTGAACAATTATGACAATTTGTTTGAAAATATTTGTTGCCTATTTCTTCAATTTTACCATGACCTCTAGGTCAAAAGGTCAACTGTTAATGTGTGGTAAATCAACTCAAAAAAATAATGAGTCCCAAAGGGTCTGAAATTTGTTTGGTACTAAAACTATAGTTTGACTATAAATTATTAGTCAAATAGAAAACTTGATCATATTTTAAAGGGTAAAAACTTCTCAGAAGATGTTATGTTGCAATGGTGATAAATGAAATATAAAAAAAGGTTGATTGGGTTTGTAAATTTAATTTTAGGTAGATACATATCTGTTATGCAAGAAGTGGGTAGAAGTAGTTTGTAGGAATTAACATTGTTTTAGAAGAACAAAGTACACCAGTGTCTTCCAGGGTGATTGCTGAATTCTTCAAACAAAAAATATTTTAAAGTTTAGAAATCACGAAGCAAATATCATTCCCATATGAAGGGACCAATTGAATAAAAAAAAGTGACATATTGCCCAACATACAGGGAGGTTTATAACCTCAAGAGGTTAAGGCTTCAAAACCTCTCTGTTTGTTGCCCAACATACAGGGAGGTTTTATTAGCCTAACAGGTTAATGCTTCAAAACCTCTGTTTGTTGCCCAACATACAGGGAGGTTTGTAACCCTATCATGTCGACTTCAAAACCTCTCTGTATGTTGGGCAAAATATCACTTTCTAAGTAGAAAGTTATTCCATGCTGGCTTATTAATTAACTTCTCCAAGAACGGAAATAGGTCACGTGCACCATAGCAACGTGGTTACTAGGTGGGGCAAATAAACATCAAATCCGCAATCTTGCATGACCAATGCATTGACATTTAGATGTTCATGTGGTCTGCCACAAGCTTTGATCCATCTATGGCTCTTCAATGCATTGACACTTAGATGTTCATGTGGTCTGCCACAAGCTTTGATCTATCTATGGCACTTCATTGCATTGACACTTAGATGTTTATGTGGTCTGCCACAAGCTTTGATCCATCTATGGCTCTTCAATGCATTGACACTTAGATGTTCATGTGGTCTGCCACAAGCTTTGATCCATCTATAGCACTCCTTCAGATCTTTAGAGTTATAATCAAAAGAAATAAACAAAATTCCATCTGCAGGCCCATAAGCCCACTGCAGGCCCATAAGCCCACTGCAGGCCCATAAGCCCACTGCGGGCCCATAAGCCCACTGCGGGCCCATAAGCCCTCACTGGGCTTATGGGCCCATAAGCTCAATTATTGTTCACCATTTTGTCATCACTCAGCCTGTGTGTGCAGAAATTTGCTTACGTGCTGTATATTGCATTGACTGCATGAGCGCGCGCTGTTAGCTAGCTGTACTGCACCAGTACCGTGTTTGCCACACCTTGTTACACAGATTTTGTTGCTAGGCAAATTCACACAGTGAATGGTTGAAAAAGCTGTCAATCAATTAACTTAGAGAGGTTATTTGGTTGAGGTGCTGAATAGAGGGCCATTGGCATGATCATAGAGGTATTGCCCCCAGAGATTTGTGTTTTTATGTAAAGAAAACAAACATGCATGAATTATATGTGGATGTTTATCCCCCCAGCATGTTTATCCCCCCAAGCATGTTTTTCCCCTGCAATTAAAATCTCTTACAACTGCCTATGTAGAGGGCAAGATGGGTGTCACCAGTGTCATTAAGATGGGTGTCACCAGCATCATTAAGATGGGTGTCACAAGTGTCATTAAGATGGGTGTCACCAGTGTCATTAAGATGGGTGTCACCAGTGTCATTAAGATGGGTGTCACCAGTGTCATTAAGATGGGTGTCACTAGTGTCATTAAGATGGGTGTCACCAGTGTTATTGAGATGGGTGTCACCAGTGTCATTAAGATGGGTGTCACCAGCGTCATTAAGATGGGTGTCACCAGTGTCATTAAGATGGGTGTCACCAGTGTCATTTAGATGGGTGTCACCAGCGTCATTAAGATGGGTGTCACCAGCGTCATTAAGATGGGTGTCACCAGCATCATTAAGATGGGTGTCACCAGCGTCATTAAGATGGGTGTCACCAGTGTCATTCAAAACAGGGTTGGGAAAACCACTCGCAAAAAATAATTGTGGCGAGTAGAAATATAATATACTGTGGTAACTACCACACTTAAGTAAGCCTTGCCAAGTTTGGCGGGTGACTTTTTTTGTATTTTTCCAGCCCTGATTAAAAAGAAAAACCTTGTATTTATTGAGGGCCAACACGTATATGGACTCTTTAACGACACTCACAAATATGTAAATGGTTCTGCAATTAAACAGTGCTTTAAAACATCAAACCAGGCGAGTTTTTCACTTGTAATTTATTTTATATTTTGTGAACTCAAAGAAGATTGTATGTTTCTTGTTCTTAGGAGCTACAAAATCATCGTTTTCTTTCCAGATAATTGTATCCTTCACACAAACTTACGTATCCTTCACAAAAACTGACGTATCCTTCACACAAACTGACGTATCCTTCACACAAACTTACGTATCCTTCACACAAACTTACGTATCCTTCACAAAAACTGACGTATTCTTCACACAAACTGACGTATCCTTCACACAAACTTACGTATCCTTCACACAAACTTACGTATCCTTCACACAAACTTACGTATCCTTCACACAAACTTATGTATCCTTCACACAAAACTTACGTATCCTTCACACAAACTTACGTATCCTTCACACAAACTTACGTATTCTTCACACAAACTTACGTATCCTTCACACAAACTTACGTATCCTTCACACAAACTTACGTATTCTTCACACAAACTTACGTATCCTTCACACAAACTTACGTATCCTTCACACAAACTTACGATCCTTCACACAAACTTACGATCCTTCACACAAAACTTACGTGATCCTTCACACAAACTTACGATCCTTCACACAAACTTACGTATTCTTCACACAAACTTACGATCCTTCACACAAACTTACGATCCTTCACACAAACTTACGTGATTCTTCACACAAACTTACGATCCTTCACACAAAATCCTTCACACAAAACTTACGATCCTTCACACAAATTTACATATCCTTCACACAAACTTACGTGATCCTTCACACAAACTTACGTGATCCACAAACTTCACGATCCTTCACACAAACTTACGTATCCTTCACACAAACTTACGTATCCTTCACACAAAACTTACGTATCCTGCACAAAAACTTACGTATCCTTCACACAAACTTACGTATCCTTCACACAAACTTACGTATTCTTCACACAAACTTACGTATCCTTCACACAAACTTACGTATCCTTCACACAAACTTACGTATCCTTCACACAAACTTACGTCAAATCTAAAATGCTGATTTTTGTACTCGCTTGTTAAAGACTTTTCTCTTTGCTTATATCCAAGTATAAATGGGATAGTCATTTCTACAGCGCAACTCATTGTCTTAAAACAATCTTCATTTGTCATTTTATAAAGTTATAAGAAAGTCACAAATTAGCACAAAAGTATGTATGAATGTTTGTGTAGTGTATATACTACATGTGGTATGTTGATGGGGGTAATAGGCTCTGAACTTTGAGTTGTTTTAACAAAGAGAAAACTTAAGTGCTTAGGTTTCGTGCTCTATATTTTGTTCATTAAAGTAAACAATGGTGTTCCTGTAGGCCCTAAAACCATTAACAAATATATATATTTATATATATATATATATATATATATATATATATATATATATATATTTTATACTTGCTTATGTGTTTTTGGTCTCATTGAAATCGTATTCTGGACCCATTATTGCTACCCATAGGCTGCTGTTACTGCCATAAAGTCGCATAAATTGAGATCTTGTTTTTGAATTTGTTTACTTGTTTATTTGTCACTATTCAAAACATTTGAATTACAACAAAAGAGTTAATTGAAATTTGGATTGAGTGAATTTAAGTAAGTTTTTTTACTCTGTTATTATCTTTCTGTTAAAACATGACCCTTGTTAAGTTGACAAATCTCATCATCAATCAATAAATCAATCATTCAATTAATAAGCAATTGATCATGTTATAAACTATGATGAAAAAATACTTTTAATCATGAACTTTAGAAGTTGTTTCCATTCCTTTAAGAATAACAAGATTTAAGAATCACAAGATACAAGAATATATTATATGCAGAAACTTTTGTATGAAATTTCAAGTTTTTCTCATTTTTGTACCGCACCATGAAGGATTAAATTGTATATTCAGATGGATGCCCTCTTTTACTCAAAACTTGTGGGATGGGTGAAGCTGAGCAAGTCAAATCCTACTTCAGCCCATGCTTTATTCTACCCCACCCCATGCTTTATCCTACCCCACCTCATGCTTTATTCTACCCAATGTACCTCATGCTTTACCCTACCCCACCCCATGCTTTATCCTATCCCACCCCATGCTTTATCCTACCCCACCTCATGCGTTATCCTACCCACCTCATGCTTTATCCTACCCACCCCATGCTTTATCCTACCCACTCCATGCTTTATCCTACCCACTCCATGCTTTATCCTACCCCACCCCATGCTTTATCCTACCCCACCCCATGCTTTATCCTACACCACCATGCTTTATCCTACCCCACCCCATGCTTCATCCTACCCCACCTCATGCTTCATCCAACCCCACCTCATGCTTCATCCAACCCCATGCTTTATTCTACCCCACCTCATGTTTTATCCTACCCCACCCCATGCTTTATCCTACCCCACCTCATGCTTTATCCTATCCCACCCCATGCTTTATCCTACCCCACCTCATGCTTTATCCTACCCCACCTCATGCTTCATCCTATCCCACCTCATGCTCCATCCTACCCCACCTCATGTTTTATCCTACCCCACCCCATGCTTTATCCTACCCCACCCCATGCTTTATCCTACCCCACCCCATGCTTCATCCTACCCCACCTCATGCTTCATCCTACCCCACCTCATGCTTTATCCTACCCCACCTCATGCTTCATCCTATCCCACCTCATGCTCCATCCTACCCCACCTCATGTGTTATCCTACCCCACCCCATGCTTTATCCTACCCCACCCCATGCTTTATCCTACCCAACCTCATGTTTTATCTTACCCCACCTCAAGTTGTATCCTACCCCACCCCATGCTTTATCCTACCCCACCCATGCTTTATCCTACCCCACCCCATGCAATATCCTACCCCATCTCATGCTTTATCCTATCCCACCCCATGCTTTATCCTATCCCACCCATACTTTATCCTACCCCACCTCATGCTTTATCCTACCCCACCTCATGCTTCATCCTACCCCACCTCATGTTTTATCCTACCCCACCCCATGCTTTATCCTACCCCACCCCATGCTTTATCCTACCCCACCCCATGCTTTATCCTACCCCACTCCATGTTTTATCCTACAGGCACATATAATACCCTACACCAGGCACAAATAATACCCCACACTAGGCACATATTACCCCACACCAGGCACATATTACCCCACACCAGGCACATATTACCCCACACCAGGCACATTACCCCACACTAGGCACATAAAATACTCCACCCCAGGCACATTAATACCCCACACCAGGCACATATAATACCCCACACCAGGCACATATTAACCCACACCAGGCACATATATTACCCCAGACCAGGCACATATATTACCCCACACCAGGTACATATATTACCCCACACCAGGCACTTATAATACCCCACACCAGGCACATATATTACCCCACACCAGGCGCATATATGACCCCACACAAGGTACATATAATACCCACACAAGGCACATATATTACTCTACACCAGGAACATATATTACCTCACACCAGCCACATATAATACCCCACACCAGGCACATATATTACCCCACACCAGGCACAATATTCCACACCAGGCACAATACCCCGCACCAGGCACAATATTCCACACCAGGCACAATACCCCACACCAGGCACAATACCCCACACCAGGCACAATACCCCACACCAGACACAATACCCCTACACCAGGCACAATACCCCACACCAGGCACAATACCCCACACCAGGCACAATACCCCACACCAGGCACAATACCCCACACCAGGCACAATACCCCACACCAGGCACAATACCCCACAACAGGCACAATACCCCACACCAGGCACAATACCCCACACCAGGCACAATACCCACACCAGGCACAATACCCCACACCAGGCACAATACCCCACACCAGGCACATACCCCACACCAGGCACAATACCCCACACCAGGCACAATACCCACACCAGGCACAATACTCCCACACCAGGCACAATACCAGGCACAATACCCCACACCAGGCACAATACCCCACACCAGGCACAATACCCCACACCAGGCACAATACCCCACACCAGGCACAATACCCCACATCAGGCACAATACCCCACACCAGGCACAATACCCCACACCAGGCACAATACCACACACCAGGCACAATACCCCACACCAGGCACAATACCACACACCAGGCACAATACCCACACCAGGCACAATACCACACACCAGGCACAATACCCCACACCTAAAAATACCACACACCTAAAAATACCACACACCTAAAAATACATATCACACCTTCATTTTTGTTTGTCTCTAAAATATTCGGACACTTTTTCATGCACATAATTGTATTGAAAACTTCAAATCAACCATACTTACTGTAATTGTGATGCATACTTCAGTAATATTTTAACGACAAGTATCAGAAATTAATTACTTTAGTAATATTTCAATGGCATAAGTATCAACAAATAAACTTCAGTAATAATTCAATGACACAAGTATCAAACATTGATTACTTTAGTAATATTTCAACAAAAAATATCAAAAATTAATACTTCAGTAACATTTAAATGACATCAGTATCAAAATGAATTACTTCAGTAATACTTCAATGGCGTAAGTATCACAAATTAATACTTCAGTAATATTTCAATGACATAAGTATCAAACATTAGACCTGTGTTATTACAAAATTTCTGTGACTTGGCAAAAACAAAAACGCTCACTTTTTAAACGAGAGCTACGTTGATAACAAGTTTTGGCTTAACCCTTACTCTACCTTCGCCGTTTTGAGTGCCCCGTCTTTGACTCCACCTGCCAGGCGCATTTTCGAAAAAGGGTTAATCAACACGTGACAAGTGTGCCAACTTGAAAATGTATGCATTATGATCCCAGTGGACAGCTCTCCGGGTCACTGAAGCGGGACGAGCCTGACTTTGCTGCTCGGAAGACAAAAGACCCATCAATAATTAGCTGGTGCTCAACCCTTACTCTACCTTGCGGCGATATTATCGCCGTTTTGGGTGCCCGTCTTTGACTCCCCTTGCCAGGTGCTTTTTCAAAAAAGTGCTGGTAAAGTAAGGAGAACTAAACAATGAGGAGGGCATCTTGATTGATGATTTTTCAAAAATTAATTGACCTTTTTTGCCTACCATAGGTATAAAATGTTACTGTTTATGAATCTTAGATCACTACGTTGTATACTGTATTGATATTTGAGAAGTTTGGTAGCGCATCCACATGAGTCAAAAAGAAAATCTCTAGAAAATTGCGCTCTCGCTTTTTGGTGTAGTGCCCCTTTAGAGTTCTTCACGGAGGAAGTTTTCTTGTATTTTGGAATCTTTTTTTGAAATCTCCGGATCATCTTGGACTGTTAATCTCTCTTCATTGACTGAAGTTTCCCTTTTCAAGCTTTCTTCTGTTTCCTTGATCCAATGTTCTGGGGAAGTAGAATGAAAATAATGAAAGCCTGGTTGAAAACAAATGATTTTATTGACTATTCCGGTTCAGGACTTCGTTGCAGATTATGGCCTGGTGTGGATGTGTGCCATTTTGTAAATACCTGCAACTGACAAAGATATACAGCAGGCCTGTAGCCAGCATGGGGCAACGCCAGAGGCTCTGCACAATTTGGGGACTGGAGCCCCTCACTGTGAGTGGAATGAGTTGTCGATTATGCTGCTTGTCATGCATCCGGGGGGCTCGGCTTCTATACCCCCGTATTTCTAAAATTATGTTTGTTTTGCATGGCATAGGGGCCTATGTCAACACTTGTTATCTGTTTAGACTGACTGGGGACCCCAGGTAAAATATGATAAGGGGACATATTTGTATTGATCAAGGGGCCTAGGTAAAATATAATAAGGGGACATATTTGTATTGATCAAGGGGCCCAGGTAAAATATAATAAGGGGACATATTTGTATTGATCAAGGGGCCCCAGGTAAAATATGAGAAGGGGACATATTTATATTGATCAAGGGGCCCCAGGTAAAATATGATAAGGGGACATATTTGTATTGATCAAGGGGCCCAGGAAAATACTGATAAGGGGACATATTTGTATTGATCAAGGGGCCCAGGTAAAATATAATAAGGGGACATATTTGTATTGATCAAGGGGCCCCAGGTAAAATATAATAAGGGGACATATTTGTATTGATCAAGGGGCCCCAGGTAAAATATGATAAGGGGACATATTTGTATTGATCAAGAGGGCCCAGGTAAAATATAATAAGGGGACATATTTGTATTGATCAAGGGGCCCAGGTAAAATATGATAAGGGGACATATTTGTATTGATCAAAGGCCCAGGTAAAATATAATAAAGGGACATATTTGTATTGATCAAGGGGCCCAAGACACTACCGATAAAGGGACATATTTGTAATGATCAAGGGGCCCAAGACACTACCGATAAAGGGACATATTTGTATTGATCAAGGGGCCCAAGACACTACCGATAAAGGGACATATTTGTATTGATCAAGGGGCCCAGGTAAAATATAATAAGGGGACATATTTGTATTGATCAAGGGGCCCAGGTAAAATATAATAAGGGGACATATTTGTATTGATCAAGGGGCCCAGGTAAAATATAATAAGGGGACATATTTGTATTGATCAAGGGGCCCCAGGTAAAATATAATAAGGGGACATATTTGTATTGATCAAGGGGCCCAGGTAAAATATAATAAGGGGACATATTTGTATTGATCAAGGGGCCCAGGTAAAATATAATAAGGGGACATATTTGTATTGATCAAGGGGCCCAGGTCAAATTATCGCGAACTTAAGAGGGCCTCGACTGGACGTTAAAAACAAACCTGTTTTGACTTTTTTTAGTTCGTTGGGAAATTAAGTTATTTTCATATTGTTCTTGACATTCATTTTCGATTTATTTTTCTGAAGGTCCCCTTGGGGTCGGAGGCCCCATGCTCTGCCTCGGTGTAGCTACACGGAATTCACTAGTGGACAGGGGCGAAAATTCATGGCTAGTGGGGTCCAGGGGCAAACAAAATCGGTCCTTTTTTTCTTTTCTTTTGGAATTGTTTTTTTGGGGAGAGGGGAGGGGCAACCCCAATCGACCTCCCTGACTACACGCCTGCACACACACAATTTTTGCAAAATGTTATGATAAAAATGTGTCTTTTTGTCATTTAATATATTTCCATGGCTGTAGGATCTAGGAAAGTGGACTGGGGCCACATGTATTCCTTTTGGGCAAACATTACAGACTGATCCCCTCTCCATGTTTCATTTTGTCCTTTTGACCGATAGTGCCCAGGGCTATGAATTTGTATTTCGTGTGAGCCCTATATTTGTGTAGTTGAGCGCCAGTGGGTATCATGAAATGTATAATAACGGGATAATAATATCAATGTACTCAAACCCTGTTTATGTGCCAATTGTTCAAAAATAGTTCCAACATTCCTTTTGTCTTGTAAAATTCCTTTTATTTTTCTCTGCGTGGAGAATAAAAATTAAGTAGAAAAGATTATCAAAAGGGCAATAGGTATTTGCAAGAAGAATCACTAAAGTAGAGTCTGTGTTTATTTCCAGAAGGGAACCCTTGATTTCTCCCTTTTTTCTTTTTTTAACAATTAAGTTTTTACCTGATAAATGAATCTTTGCTTTCTTTTCAAACATCTTTTGAACAACAGCCAAGTTGTTGTCAAGTTGATCTCTGCTGACGGTTCCTGTTTGAGCTGTATCAAGGGCATCAAATATCTACCAAAAAGACAGAATATGATATGAAGTGTTGTTATGGACGTTATGGTATGGATAAGATAACATAACAATGATAACATAACATTGATAATGTAACAATATGGCGGGCTAAGAAGGGTTAGTCATCTAATTAACACCCAAACTAATACCACCATACCACCACCACACACTTAAACTAACACCGCCATACCACCACCACACACACAAACTAACACCGCCATACCACCACCACACACACAAACTAACACCACCATACCACCACCACACACACAAACTAACACCACCATACCACCACCACACACACAAACTAACACCACCACATACACAAACTAACACCACCATACCACCACCACACACCCAACCTAACACCACCACCACACACCCAAACTAACACCACCACCAAACACCAAAACTAACACCACCACCACACACCAAAACTAACACCACCACCACACACCCAACCAAACACCACCACCACACACCCAAACTAACACCACCACCACACACCCAAACTAACACCACCATACCACCACCACACACAAACTAACACCACCATACCACCACCACACACCCAAACTAACACCACCACCACACACCCAAACTAACACCACCACCACACACCCAAACTAATACCACCACCACACACCCAAACAAACACCACCACCACACACCCAAACTAACACCACCACCACACACCCAAACTAACACCACCATACCACCACCACACACCCAAACTAACACCACCATACCACCACCACACACCCAAACTAACACCACCATCACACACCCAAAATAACACCACCATACCACCACCACACACCCAAACTAACACCACCATACCACCACCACACACACAAACTAACACCACCATACCACCACCACACACACAAACTAACACCACCATACCACCACCACACACACAAACTAACACCACTATACCACCACACACACACAAACTAACACCACCATACCACCACCACACACACAAACTAACACCATCATACCACCACCACACACACAAACTAAGACCACCATACCACTACCACACACCCAAACTAACACCACCATACCACCACCACACACACAAACTAACACCACCATACCACCACCACACACACAAACTAACACCACTATACCACCACCACACACACAAACTAACACCACCATACCACCACCACACACCCAAACTAACACCACCATACCACCACCACACACCCAAACTAACACCACCATACCACCACCACACACACAAACTAACACCACCATACCACCACCACACACACAAACTAACACGACCATACCACCACCACACACACAAACTAACACCACCATACCACGACCACACACTCAAACTAACACCACCATACCACCACCACACACCCAAACTAACACCACCATACCACTACAACACACCTAAACTAACACCACCATACCACCACCACACACCTAAACTAACACCACCATACCACTACCACACACACAAACTAACACCACCGTACCACAACCACACACCCAAACTAACACCACCATACCACTACCACACACACAAACTAACACCACCATACCACCACCACACACACAAACTAACACCACCATACCACAACCACACACCCAAACTAACACCACCATACCACTACCACACACACAAACTAACACCACCATACCACCACCACACACACAAACTAACACCACCATACCACCACCACACACTCAAACTAACACCACCATACCACCACCACACACCCAAACTAACACCACCATACCACTACCACACACACAAACTAACACCACCGTACCACAACCACACACCCAAACTAACACCACCATACCACTACAACACACACAAACTTACACCACCATACCACCACCACACACTCAAACTAACACCACCATACCACCACCACACACCTAAACTAACACCACCATACCACTACCACACACACAAAGTAACACCACCATACCACCACCACACACCCAAAGCTAACACCACCATACCACCACCACACACCCAAACTAACACCACCATACCACCCACACACACACACACACACAAAATCAAAGAGAGTTCTCAATGTTGACTTTGAACAGAGTTGGAGTTAACCACCCAATCAGGCAAAGTATAGTCCACTCGTTAACAACTCTTTGCGAAAAGCTAAAACGCCGAATATCTATCCGTGAGAACTCTTTGGTCAACTTCAAACTGTTACCACGTGCCACATGAGGATTGACTGAAACATGCAGGGAATAACAGGAAGTCAAAGCATTATTATCAGATAGGAATTTAAAAACCTGAATCACATCGCCACGTACTCTTCTCAACTCAAGCGTGGTCAAACCAAGAATTGGCAACCTAGATTCATAAGTGAGATTCCTTACTTCAGGAATAAGTCAAGTGGCTCTTCGCTCAACCTGCTCCAAAAGCAGTGTGTGTGTGGGTGTGTGGGTGTGTATGTGTGTGTGTTGAGGGGGGGGGGGGAGGGTCCCCGCTATAGCTACGGCCCAGCCCAAAAGTGTTTTGTGTTGCTTAAATAAAGAACCCTGTTGCCTCCATTTGAGACACGGAATTAATGTACAAAGGTTATTTAGTATCTACCACTGTACCATTAAGGAATTAAACTTGAGGAAATGAAGAAATTTATACCCCCAGTCCTAGATTCTTAACCATCTTGAAGTTTTAAAATCAGAAAAAATAAAATGAAATATATAGCTGTCTGGACATGGTACAATATAAAAGTGATTAACAGGTTAAAGCCCGCTTAGTCCAAAGGATCAATAGTGCAAAAGATCACCAGCCCGAAGCCTGGGCCGAAGGCTCATAGTCCAAAAGATCACCAGCCCGAAGGCTCCTAGTCCGAAAGATCACCAAGCCGAAGGCTCATAATCGGAAAGTCAGTTGTTCCGAAAAATCACCAGCCTGAAGGCTCATAGTCTGAAAGTCCGTTGTTCCCAAGGTTCATTGGTTCGAAGGTTCAAGGTTCAATATACTGAAGGACGCCGAATGGGCAGTTGTTAAGATATAAAACCTAATATTAGATGGATTAAATGAATTTATCAATAAAAGTATTGTTTTTAACAGTATTGATGCAACTTGATCGTTCAAACATCAATAGAATATCAAGCCTTCAATTGAGAATGTCAAACAGTTGTTAAGATATAAATCTACATCAAACCTAAGCCTAATATTAGATAGATTAAATGAATTTATCAATCATATAAAAGTATTGTTGATGATTAACTAACCGACTTAACAGTATTGATGCAAGCTATATAGACTTGATGTTTGGCGTCCTTCGAATATCAAACCTTCGGACTAGTGAACCTTCGGAATATCAAACCTTCGGACTAGTGAACCTTCGGAATATCAAACCTTCAAACTAGTGAACCTGCAGACCATAGACGGGATTTGAAAGAGGCAAGTGCCCCATTTCCCCCCGAATTTGTATCTTTTGTATGGTAATTTGTTTGCATCTTAGCGTGTATGGTAATATTTTTGCATCTTAGCGTGACCCCCCTCCCCTGCTTCTCCTCACCCTTCCCCCATTGTAACTTTGTCCCCACTCACTTTTGGTATAGGCAAATCCCGCCCATGCTTCGGACTAAGTGATATTTCGTACTGAGCCTTTGGACCAGTGGGCCTTCGGATCAATGGGCCTTTGGATTAATGGGCCTTTGGATCAATGGGTGTTTGAAATAGCAAGCCGTCCCAAATTAGCGGCGCATCCTATTTTTTGTTTACTTGCTACCTGCACAGTAAGCTTCATTAAGAGGAAAAGCGCAATTTTGAAAATCTGGTTTGATCGAAAACCATCATTCCCTCGGCTCTCCCTAGCACTTCCTTTTATATAATGGCGAAAAAAACGGAGGGAGGGAGGGAGAAAGGGGGAGATAGGGAGGGAGGGAGATGGGGAGGGGGAGCTGCTATGGGATATAGCATTACCAAAATGTCTTACCTCTTTAGCAATTTTGATTGAACCTCCCATTACCAAAATGTCTTACCTCTTTAGCAATTTTGATTGAACCTCCCAGGTGCTGGTAGTGATTGGTCAATATTGGGAGTGTAATCTGACCCTCATTTAAGAGATGTGCCTCTTGGAGAGCTTCATAAAGTACAGTTCTGTTAAAGAAAGGAAGCCAAGTTACGATCACATATTTGTACTTAACATTAGAATGATCGTATTCAGCTGAATGAAAATCAAAAAGGGAGCAGGGTGCAGGGAGTTGCTTTTTTGAAGAAAAGAGAAGTGCGTAGACACCGTAAATGGGCATTTTAAAGCCGAAATTGAATTAAAAGTTTGGGGAATAGGGAAACCTGTCTCACAGGTACTCTATGAAAGATTACTAGAAGCACATATCATAGGATATTCACAAATATTATTTGTTCTTAATGCAAAATTGAGTAGCCACAATCAGTCACAGAGACTCCTGAACTTTTGGTGTAATAAGAAAATACACCAAAACTTGGGAGCTTCGTATTCATTAAGATCCATGAAGGCCGCCATTTTAACTTGTGATAACGTTATATCAATGGGATTTGTATAAGAGAATGGTAGTATATGTGTAATGTAACGTATGATGCATGTCGGTATCAGCGATGACTAAGCCAACACAGAATCATGTGCCGAGAGGGCTGTTCAAAAGGTCGACGGAAGTCATTGTTATTTATTGCGAAGTCCACAATAAAATTGAAAGGTCCGCGGTCAAATCTAATCAATATACATTTGATATCAGTTTTTCCTTTTAAAAATACCCCCCGCGTTCTTATTAAAATTCCCCATTGACTTAACGTTATCACTAATTAAAATGGTGGCCTCCATGGATCGTGTAATGAATACGAAGCTCAAAGTTTGGGTGTATTTATTGTTACACCAAAAGTCCAGGATTCTCCCTGAATGACAATAAAGACCAAGATTATGCTTCTAACAGTTCAAGGAACCAGGAAAACGTGAAAAAATGGAGGTCAAACCCCCTCCCTCGTGGTGTTATGCTACTGATGGCGAACAGAGCCGTTTGAAGAATTGCAAGGCTTCGGTGAAAACTTACATTTGGGGGCACTCATATCTCGAAAAATTATAAAGAGCAAAAAAATGATAATAGTTTATAACTGTTTTTCGCCAGCATATATATTTTCACCGATTCACCTTGTTGTTATTTTTTTTAATTTAAGTCATTTTACTTTTTGTTCCCCCAAAAATAAACGCCCATCTTGACAGAACTGATGGCGTGACGCCCATCATCATGGTGATAACAACTAACCCATAGGCGGGATTTGAGGGGGGCAAAGGGGCCATTTTTTGTATCCCCCACACACACATATCCCCCCCTCCCCCTCCCCCTTCTCACACACACACACACACACTTGCAGTAAGCAAATCCCGCCCATGAATTACCCCTTAATACTTACGTTATCTGTGACGGTTCGTATGTGGTATATTCGTACACCTCAGTATTTGCAGGATCGAAGTCGATGATATTGGCGACCGTCTTAAGAGTTTGTAATGATAACTGACTGAGTTCCAAACACTGGATAATTTCATCGTCATTTTCATCAAGAACACGGACAACCTGTGGATAATATATTTCAATGAATGCGACTGATTCAGTAATTTCGTTCAGTGTCGCCGATTTTTTTTTTTTTTTTTTTTTTTAAGAGGGGGAATTCAAATTTCGGGTAGTGAAGCTTTTACCCTCACTTTTTCGAAAAAACTCAATTTACTTCAAAGCAAAAACATAACATCACTATTACTATATTAAGATGAAATGAAATAGTCCATGGTTAGGTCCCTCCCGCTTTCCCTGCTTTTGAAATTTGTCCGATTTCATTGATTTATGAACGGTTGGCTGAATATTGACGTTCAACAACAAATTGTGTTTAAATAGTAAACATTACTCAAAATGAGAGCATACACACTACGGGGGAAACAGAGGAGTTGGGAAGGGGGAGAGGTGCCCTTCATTGCAAGTGCATGACGAGGGGTTATGGCAAGAAATGCCCTTCTTAGTTAATTTCTGCAAAGCGTTTATTTATGCGCCTAATTATAATTTTTGGCCATTTGGAAATTTCAAATCTTCTTTCTTATGTGTCCTCTATTGGTCTATAGTCACGATACGGCAGTACCTTACTTCTCCTTCACAAAGTGTTGGGAGGGGGCGGCGCGGCGTGCGATACTGGGAGATTTCCCAGTGGGCCCAACGCTTTCTAGCTCGGTGAGCCCCAAGACAAGTGATAACAATCATTTGTCTATTTTTGGTCGTATAATTTTAACTTACTGGGCTCCATTATTGGTTTAAAACTGCCCATTTTTTTTTTTTAAATAGCCCAATTTTGCTAAAAAATGCCCTAACTTTGTTAAAACTCATTGACAATTCTTTTTAATAATTTAAAGTGGGTTGAAAATCGCTCAGAAAATGCCTACAGCTGGTTGAAAATTGCAAACATTTTGTTAAACATTGTTCAAATATGGTTAAAAACTGCAGAAATTTAGTTTAAAATGTCCCAAAAAAAACAAGTTGGCAGTGATTCACTTTAGTTCTTTCTTTAATACAGCACGACTCGTAAAAGCTGGTTAGTCGACTAATGACCTATATAAAAACTTACAGACTCCCCACCCCCCATCTAAAAATCGGCCTCCAGAGTGTCATCTCCCGGCCCCTCTTTAAAAACATCACCACGCCTGTGGAGAGGGAGCTATACCTTTCATCCACAAAGTCTGAAAGAATGGAAACAGTGTTTTTTAAAACTGTATGTATTTTTTTGGAAATTGTGTCAAAAAATTGGGATACGTGTCAAATGCGAACCTGTGAACAACACGTGACATTTCCTTACCTCTCGTGATATTTGTTTAAGGACATCTCTGTTTGATTCAATACTGGCTCCATCCTGTTCAATGAAGTCCTGCGTAAATGGAGAAAATGAAATGTTCATGAAACAAACAGGCCGCCGGGTAACAGCTAGCAGTCATTCGGCCCCATTATAGTCACTTCATTTGGTCCACCATTTAAAAAAACAAATGCGGTAGGCCTACCTGCATATTTTACGAAAGAATTCGAGAAGTAAAACAAACAAGCTTTATCATAGCATTGTTCATGTGATTTAGAAATTTACTTTAATTCATACCAACGTTTGTTATCATTTTAGGATATCTGTCCCTCACAGAAGCCCCCACCCCAACCCGATGACGCTGATTCTGTTTTATAGATTCATCGATGCTATTTTTGCCACTGATTAACCCACCAGTGACAATTGCTTAGGAAAAGCCTGCTAATAGACTATAACAAAATTAATAAGTGTTGTTCAGAGACTGGTAAAGCTATGGGAAACGAAGAAAGGGGCGGTCCTTGCAAGGACCTATCAGAAAATCTATTTGAAGATTGAAACATTTTAGCTGTAACGTCGAGCAAACTCAACAAGTTCTAAGATTTTATATGCGACCAAACATTCTTCGGACCCTTTTTTGTGTTTCCGTTTTTCAAGTTAACAAGTCCAAAATTTAAGTTCAAGTTTAATTATGTCATTCACAGTCAAAATGTAAAAATCCTCCTTTCGGGAGTCAGCGGTGCTGCAAGATAGAAGATCTCGGCATACTTAAATATAATATTTGGTTTCTAAAACTATTTTATTCCAACTTTAATTGAATATACAAGAAAATCATAAATGACTTCTACATTAGCATTATACGGTTTAGTTCGTACCGCCGATCGGAGGATTCAATAAGTCCCCCTATGCGCAGAGAGAGAGTTGAACACACAATTACAATGACGGGGTCGTCGCCTGCGTATTCGCTTATGATAGTACAAATGCTATCACGAAACGCTTAATACGACCCAGACGAGAACACAGGTACGACGTACGGACAGACATAACATCGACAACCAAGTCAATGTCCACGGCCTTTGATAACCAGTTGTGGTGCACTGGCGTGTCTACCCACCCCAGGATTGAACCCGGGGCCTCGTGGTCTGTAGACAGGTATTATAACCGCTACACCACAGTAGGTAGATCCCTATGCGCCCTGAGCTTACAGTGATATATGGAAGCCTCCATTTTTATTGTGAAATTTCAGTCATAGACGCTTTCAGTCGTTTCATTTGAAGGTTTGTAACAAAGTTTGCTCTGTTCATATTCAATTTCGCGAAAGTAAAACAACTTCGTTACTATCACGCAGTTATTGCTAAATAATTTTCACAAATCCCCAAGTTATTTTTCATAATTTCAGAAAACCTTGTGAAAGCGCGACTGCCTAACGGTCACACATAATAAAATTTATCATTTTTCTTAAATTTCTCGAAAACCGCACTGAGGATGAATTTTAAAAGCGCACAGTGAAAAGATAATTTATATGCCATTATTTCAAATTGTGAAGAAAAATTTAAACCGGATTGTTATACAGTCCGGTCCAAGCTCCCGATCGGGAGATCGAGACATGCGCAATGACCATAATTTAAGTTCAGCAGGTATTTATTTATTTTTTTGCTTGTCAAATTCTGTAAGTTGTATACTTTGAAAATGATATTGGAATTAATATTTCTGTATAATTTGAGGTTTTGCTGGTGATTAAAATCTTAAAATCTGCTCTTAAAAATATATTGAAATTAATTTTTAAAGATTTAAAAATATAAAAAAATCCTGGTGAAAGTCAAATTTGCGCTAGTAAAAAATGGAGAAAATAATTTCATTGTACTGTTACACCAATAAAATTATAATATTTCGCATGCATTTTCCCTACCTTTGGCTTAAACTTTATCTACATTATGTATTTCTTTAGAGTGATTTGGATTTGAAAAGATGCATTGTGGGATATAATGACAATAAATCTCGCAATCGGGAGATCTACCGATCGCGGGATCTCCCGATCGCGGGCGTGGACCGGACGTATACCATTATACCATTAGTGTATCCCCCTTTCCTCAATCCCAGATGCCATATTTAACAAGAAATTGTTTAACGCTATTGAATACAACATGACTTTGCACCCTCCTGCTTGTGCCCTAAAGACTGAAAGTGTGAATCTTGCTACATTATTGATAATACCAGACATTCTCACTCTGAATCAGGTGTCTTACTAGCTGTCGACAAGAAAGCTGACGTCATATGTTCAAAGACAGTTTTTTTTCTTTCTAACAAACAATCAGCTAAAACTTACTTCAGAAAAATACTGGAGAAGAATTTTAGCATCCAACAGATTCTGTCTTTTACACCATTCCAAAAGAGTCTCACTGTCAAGAAAAGAAAAATTAAATTTGTGATGTTTTGGATAAAAGGCAATTTTTATAATCATTCTTTTACCAGTCAGTCCGGAAGCATGCCTAATAATAAGAACATATTTAACGCACGAGAATATTGAAGTTAGCAGTTACATTGTTCAGATGTTGCGATGAAATGGCAACGTTTCTAATTTTTGTACTTTAAATATTAAAAATCATTGGTTTAATAAAAATCATTTGAATTTTCAAATGGCTGTTTCGCCCCTAAAGCCTAGCTCTCATTGTCTATTATTTCTAATTTCGAAAACGGCGAGATGAACATATCAAATGGGAGTGGAAAAGTTGTAGCCATTACAGTAATGAAGGTGAAGTTTTAATTTTCCCCTAGCCAAGATATTTTTCCCAGACGTATTTCAAATTTGAAAAATGTAACATTGCATAAGGCTTTAATGTTAGGATAGCAAAAGATCATGAGAAATATCACAAAATGGCGGCTTCCATGTAGCAAAATGTTTCCATTAATAAGAACATTTATGTTCCCATCAATAGGTATGCTACCGGACTGACATATAAACATTTATGTCCCCATTAATAGGCATGCTACCAGACTGACAGATGAACATTTATGTCCCCATTAATAGGCATGCTACCAGACTGACAGATGAACATTTATGTCCCCATTAATAGGCATGCTACCAGACTGACATATGAACATTTATGTCCCCAATAATAGGCATGCTACCAGACTGACAGATGAACATTTATGTCCCCATTAATAGGCATGCTACCAGACTGACAGATGAACATTTATGTCCCCAATAATAGGCATGCTACCAGACTGACAGATGAACATTTATGTCCCCATTAATAGGCATGCTACCAGACTGACAGATGAACATTTATGTCCCCATCAATAGGCATGCTACCAGACTGACAGATGAACATTTGTCCCCATCAATAGGCATGCTACCAGACTGACAGATGAACATTTATGTCCCCATCAATAGGCATGCTACCAGACTGACATATGAACATTTATGTCCCCAATAATAGGCATGCTACCAGACTGACAGATGAACATTTATGTCCCCATTAATAGGCATGCTACCAGACTGACAGATGAACATTTATGTCCCCATTAATAGGCATGCTACCAGACTGACAGATGAACATTTATGTCCCCATTAATAGGCATGCTACCAGACTGACAGATGAACATTTATGTCCCCATTAATAGGCATGCTCCCAGACTGCCAGTCAGAGGCTCAGTGGTTAAGGAGTCATGCTCGTATGCAAAAGGTATACCTTTTGCTGCAGTTCACTCTGCTGTAAATGACTAACAGTAATGCTGGGGAGTTCTAATGCTGGGAGTTAGCCTGCAATGAACTGGCGTCCTATCCAGGGGGAGCCATATGCTCCCATCACTTTATACGTCAAGGTAACCAGGGAATGGCTCTAGTATGGAGTCAAGGTAACCAGGGAATGGCTCTAGTATGGAGTCAAGGTAACCAGGGAATGGCTCTAGTATGGAGTCAAGGTAACCAGGGAATGGCTCTAGTATGGAGTCAAGGTAACCAGGGAATGGCTCTAGTATGGAGTCAAGGTAACCAGGGAATGGCTCTAGTATGGAGTCAAGGTAACCAGGGAATGGCTCTAGTATGGAGTCAAGGTAACCAGGGAATGGCTCTAGTATGGAGTCAAGGTAACCAGGGAATGGCTCTAGTATGAAGTCAAGGTAACCAGGGAATGGCTCTAGTATGGAGTCAAGGTAACCATGGGAATGGCTCTAGTATGGAGTCAAGGTAACCAGGGAATGGCTCTAGTATGGAGTCAAGGTAACCAGGGAATGGCAGGAATCTAGTATGGAGTCAAGGTAACCAGGGAATGGCTCTAGTATGGAGTCAAGGTAACCATGGGAATGGCTCTAGTATGAAGTCAAGGTAACCAGGGAATGGCTCTAGTATGGAGTCAAGGTAAGGTAAGGGAATGGCTCTAGTATGGAGTCAAGGTAACCAGGGAATGGCTCTAGTATGGAGTCAAGGTAACCAGGGAATGGCTCTAGTATGGAGTCAAGGTAACCAGGGAATGGTTCTAGTGTGGATTTAGCTATCGTGCCCAGGAACGGGTCCAATAACCAACCATTCAACACAAAAGAATCAAATATCTCATACCAAAAAATCTGAATCATTCATCATTTTCTGTGATGTTCAAATGGTCAAAATGATTTGTAAAGCTCCATTATCCACAAGTTCCACAACGGAGTTATGTTCAGCGACGCTTAAAAGAAAATGCTTCTGCATAAAAATGTGTCTTGAGCCTTCGTTTAAAAACATTGACAATGGGAGCAAGTTTAATGTTAAAGGAGTTCTAGACCGAAAAATGAGGGCGCTCATTTCTGCGAATTTCACATATCATTCACAAAAGATTGGATAAACTCTATTCCTCCATAGCCCACAGACGACGAAATGGCAAAGGTTACTTGAATATTCATATCAACCAGAAAATTGTTATACCATTGCATACTAAATAAGCATTTGATTTTGTGGGGGGGCCCCCTAAAATACGCCCTCACGTTTTGGTGTTGTGCTCCTTTAAGTGGCAAGGAATTCCATAAAGCTGGTGCAGCACATGTGAAGGAGCGACGACCAAAATATTGAAGTTTCCATTTTGGCGTGTGGAGGAGATACTTGTTCGATGAACGTAGATTTGGTGATGATGATTGGAGGTGAATGAGATCAGCCAGATATTTAGATGCAAATCCATGGATAGATTTGTAGGTTATTAAAAGTAGCTTTAATTTAATTATGCACCGTACAGGAAGCCAGTAAAGTTTCTTTAATATAGGGGTGATATGGTCAAACATATTTGAACGAGTTACAATTCTGGCAACAACATATTTGAACGGATTACAATTCTGGCAACAACAGTTTGAGCACGTTGGAGTGGAACAAGTTGAGAGTCGACCAACACTCCAAAAGTATGTATTCCTGTTGGAGTTGGGAACCAAACGTAACTTTTGATGCCCACACACAAATAGAGGCGGTTGAAAGGACCTTCATAACTTTACTAAAAAGTGTGTGAATGAAGGAGAGGTCTGGAGCCACAGTCCCTTACACTATTACACCTCTACTTCCAACCTACTGAAATTATTGCGGAAAACATGGCAATTGGCTGCAATTTAGAAGTCGATTGAGTGACACCATGGAGGGCAGACATGCATCTAACCTAAAGCTAGGAAGACGAAAGTACTCTAATTTCCCCAAGCTGCAAGCACAGATATGGAGGAAAAGAGGGGGGGGAGGGGGCAGGGGCACTTACTTGAGTTCGAAAGGGTCTGTATTTCCCATAGTCTGATCGCTGTACCCATCATATGTGTAAACCATGTCCATTTCACTTAAAGCGACAAAATCAAGGTTGGTGTTTTGGCACTCGGTTAAATCCACTTCTTGTAATCGAGAGAAAAGTACAGAGACAGCCATGTTCTTGTTGCCATAGGAACGAACTTGATGCCAATAACCTGTAAGTTAAAAATTATGTCATAAATATTATTTTGTTAATAAGCATAAGGGCAGGTCGCCCGGGCCTTAACTTTCTTACAATTTCAGATTTTATTTTGCATTATTTAAAGGCCTAGTTCTTAACACAACTTTTCATTTAAATGCATACTATAGTCTATAATGATTAAAAGCAAATAAGTGAAATAAATATTAAACAAATGTTCTGCAATCTTGGTGCTGGTGTTCAAAATATACCTAACTACGTCTGCCAATTGGTACCCTCAAGTCGCTGTCAAACATTCTACGTAAAAGAAAATGTATCGTCCCATAAACAAATATTTAAAAAACTATTTTAAAGTGAACAACTCCGTACTGGAAACAACGCTTCTGCTTTTAAATATTCCCTATTGATTGCGAGAAATCTGCGATTTTATTGATTACAAATCCGCCGTATCGAACAAAGAGGCCTAATGTGTTATCGGTGACATCACAGATCTCTCGAAATCAATAAGGAAATTTAAAAATCGGAAGTGACGTTACCATCACGACGACGTTCACCTCTGAATTTATTTACGGGACGATACATTTCCTTTTTTAGATTGCACGAATACTACATTACCGTATGGAATGAAGAGACAATCACCAGCAGACATGTTAGCGTACCACCAAGGAACGTCCCGGAACTGTGGATACTTCTGTAAATTCACACTGTCTGGATCTAAAAGAGAGAAACCACCATACGCCATGGTATCCTCCTCTCCTATGGGTATAAGATGCTCAAAAGACGGGTCTATAAGGATCCAATCCTTTGTTCCATTCAAAAGACAATTGACAGCATTGTCTGCATCTCGATGGAGCAGACTCTTTGTACCTCCGCTGCTCAACCACAGGTTTGCTTCAAGAATCCTCTCGCCAAACGTTCCGCAGGTTAAGAAAGGGAACACCATGACGTCCGTAGACATTGGATCAGGGAGCTGAGATACTACGTATGTATTTTTATCTTGGTACGTTCTTAAGAAATTTTCAAGTGTGTCTTGTCCTACGCCTAGTTCTCCTTCTGGGTAGCCCTCCTTCTCTGCTTTAGATTCTATCTTGACTTTCAAATGACCAAATTTTTCTCTTACATGCTCATCGGTCCATAAAGATGATGCAGGAAATTTTGTGCAAATCCTCTTAATAACATAGGTCTTCTGATTTTTGCGTAATTTTCCCAAAACTCTTCAGGACTTGGAAGGGAATATATCAGATCGATGTGACCTTCTGCACTTCTATGCTTTCCAAGTTCCTTACGATGTCCAGGAATGACGTCATCAGCAAAGTCAGTGTCCGAATTTAAAGACAAGGGTATAATGTCCAGATGAATATTGTATGAAGGAATACATTCCTTAAAGGCTTCTCTGTTAACATTTTCTCCGATTTAAAGATAGAGAGTCACGCGCAGAAAAATGGAAAATAACGTCTAACGTCTATCGTGATTAAAATGTGGCGACGTACATTTTATTCCAGAACGATTACTGATTAACCTATCAGTATAAGTGCACGTTGGACCATTGTATTTCGACCAATCAAAACACTGGAATTGAATTATATTTATGTGTAAGTTGACGACAACTGGCCTTTAAAGAGGAAATCTCATCACATGAAAATTGCTTGCCACAACACCAGTATTAACAGTAAATTACCAGCGACGTCACACCAGCTGCAGTTTCGATTGGCTTGTTAGCTTTTGTTGAATGTGGCTACATGTCATTGGAGTAATATCACTTTACATCACCTTGGTTGTGAGGATCTGGAAAATATAAGAAGTCATCGAAATTTGCTTGATTGCTTGAAAATTTGTGGGGGGGGGGCACTTCCCAATTCATATGTCCCCAGTCTCAACAAAAATAAAGAGACTACTTCATTTTGAAAGAGGCACTTTTGTAATATTTGTTAAGGGTATGGCGGATATGCCACCAGTTCTTGCATCTTTCTTGCACCTTTTACCCATTGTCAGGGAGTGATAACACAATGTGTTTTTTCTGAACCCTTGTCGAGGAGAATACCCCTCCCCCCCCCCCCCCTACTCCCCCCTACGTTGGGCAAATCCTGCTGTCCTGGCTTCACTCTACACTGGAAGGACCATAATCAAAGTTTGAAAACTGGGACAATAGAAATGTGTGTCTTCATGAACTGTTGTTGTCTACCTACTGTGGTGTAGCATTATTATACAGGTCTACAGACCACGAGGCCCTGGGTTCAAGCCTAGGTTGGGTAGACACGCCAGTGCACCACAACTGGTTATTAAAGGCCGTGGACATTGACTTGGTTGTCGATGCTATGTCTGTCTGTACGTTGTACCTGTTTTCTGGTCCAGGTCATATTAAGTGTTTCATGATAGCATTGTTACTATCATAACAAAATACGCAGGCGACAACCCCATCCTTGTAATTGTGTGTTCACTCGCTGCATACACGTGGGCAAGTCTGTATGCGTTTACTGTGTGCGGTACGTATGGCATGTAAACAAATACAACTGATCGCTTGCTTTTAATCCAATGCGGGGTGAACGCACGGTTGTTATGCGGTCTGATGACCTCAGGTCACATTTCCGACAAAACGAATACGTTTCATATGACGCAAAATATCCAGCAACGATGCGCGAATGGACCACCAATTAGATTCAGTCAACAATATTTTGCTAATAATTGGGTAAAATGATCTGTCCCTTTATTAGATGATCATAAATGAGTAGGCAGTAATTCTACTAGATCATGTGTTCTTTTGAGGTGACACATGTTCTTTTGAAATGACACTTTGCTTTGCCCTGGAGAAAAATGGGTGAAGGGGAATCTGCACCGTTTGCCCCTCCTTTTGGCTTTGTGTGGATTCACATGGCTGGTACAGTAAATATTTGAAAGCACCGTATAACTGCTGGACACACTTAGTTATAAAAAGGGCACTGAAGGCGCTTTACTGGCTGGTCAATTTATTTCTGTTCTTCATGTACCATACCGTAAAAACACTGGAGATACAACAATGTAAACACTCATAAAAATCATGATAACAACAGATGGTCTAGACTGATGTCTAAAAGACAGCTGTAATTCATTTCAGCCAAATGATTCAAGTTGGTATCCAACAAACTTCAGTGCCATCAAAGAAAAGTGATATCACTTATAGGCACATCCCTTTACCTCACCTTCTTAAACAGATTGAGAATGACAGATATATCAAATTCACTTGAAGAATAAAAATACTGAAATAGCCCCCTAATACCTAAAATCTATTGACGAGGACTTTGACGCAATAATTCAGCAACGCCGCTCTCACTTATGGGCAAAACTAGCGTGGGTTAATACACTAGGCAATTGTGCGAAAACTATTACCTTATACTTCAATAACAGAGGGAAGCCTGATCATTACAACACTATAAAGTTCTCAATTAGAGTTGTCAAGCACTTACATTCAAATAATATCATCACAAAGGACCCGAGCAGCAAATTGATACATAATCACCCCAAGTCTCAGTGGAAATCATCTAAAATATTGACATAAAAACCCCAAGTAAATCGGTTAATAATTTTAGCTATGCCGAAGCTCCACACACTGTGCACCAAAAAAGATAATAACATGAGAGCAAAGTCTGATGCAAATTTGAGAAGAATGATTACATTTTTCACCCAATCCTACGTGTCATTATGTAAAGATATAAAAATTTAACAAAATGTCTCACCGTTTCTCCACGTAACACTCTAAATCAAACAGATTTTGAGATCGAAACTTCGTTAAAAAGTACCTGGCTTATCTATGTATCGACTAATAACAAGGGCACTAATAAGTGGCGCTCTATGGAAATTGTAATGCACTGTATCAAATCTTATCAATTGATACACACCGTACATCAGTAAAAACTGGCTTGTGTTATAACATGTGTTACGACCATTGTCAGTTAAAACTGAGCGCATATTATACAAAGCCGACGAAAGGGCTGAAATGGCTAAAGATATTCCTTTCTAGTTGCGGTTGAAGTTATGGAAAGTTCATTGAAGGGGTACGGAACTAAACAGTGTACCGACACGACCACATTGACCAGATTAAGTCTTGTTATTGTTCAGTTATTGGTGTGCTGATCGCGCATTTTTCTTGTGCCCCCTTTGTGTTTACTTGAGCGCCCTCTATTCTCGGCGAGGTGCACTTTCTCTTTTGTTGAAGTTTTTGCAACATGCCTTGAAGTTTGACTGCCTTCAATTGTGAGGTTTTCCGCTTTAGTTGCCGATATTCATTGGTTTTGTATCTATGATGATGTTCTGGTGAGTTCTGTTCAGTTTCTTACATTTGTTGTTTGTTTTTTACAATAGTTTATTGATTTATTTGTGATGTTCTGTGAGCCGTTATCGCCAGTGATGCCGCCTTTGTTCTCTTATGTCGCAAGTATGTGCTTTGGCGATTATCTTATTTTCACGGGGTCCTACCTTTGATTTTCGAGCGTAGAATTTCATATGTTTGATTGTTTTTTGAGCCTCGTAGTTACCACCATGGTGATGTCCATGTTTTACAGATATTTTTGATGTATATGGCGTACTGCTTTATGATGTATTTGGGGTATTTCTCCTTGTTTTTTGAAGCCTTGTGAACTTAGTTTTTGTACTAACTGAGCACTTGCTTAAGGACCCCCCACGTCGATTTTCCTTTTAATTTATGAATATTCATGAGGTTCGTCATTGATTAGGTGCGTTTGATTGCTATCAGTTATGGATTATATGTGTTGGAAATGCTTGTCTGGTTAGAGGTGCAGGTCTATGGTACCATTATATTGTTGATCTAGATTTGTATTCTCAGAATTGTTTTATTGTTGATTCTTTTCCCAGATGAGGTAACGACCGCTGAGGGATTTCAGATGTTTCAAGTTGAGTAACTGTGATTCAGGGGCACTTGAGCTTGGAGATTACATTTTGTAAGTGTTTGTAGTTATTGCAGTATTGTGTTGTGTATCGTGGCATGAAAGTTTTATAAGGTTCCACCGTTGAATAATTGTCCGGATGTCATGACACTGATTTATTTTCCTTGGCGATTGTTTGTGCTGGTTTTTCACTTGTTACCTCATTGGCTAGTTTGCTTGTGATTTGAGGTTACGCCGTACCTGACTTTGTTGTACCTGAGTACATTGAATATTCACATTTGCATTTTGACATTTGCATATTCATATTTGCATTTTTATATTTGCATATTCATATTTACATTTTCACATATGCATATTTATTCGTCTAGTGGTTGTGAGTGTTGTTGAGTGGACTGGGCGGTGTTATAATTTTGTGTAAGTGTGCTATGGGTGTTCATGCATTTTCAATGCTTATTGTACAGATCACTTATTAGTCTTTTATTTTATGTTTCAGTTTTACCATTCATGCTGCGCATGATTTGAAGAAATAAATTGGCAACGCAAAGACTACTGTGTTTCTTCATTTGGTCTACTGATTAGAAAGAGGGCGCCCCGCACCCCAAGTCTAAACTTAACAATTGGGTCTGGGCATGCTGGGGTCTATTGGGTCGGGGCATGCTGAGATCTATTGGGTCTGGGCATGCTGGGGTCTTAGAAGCAATCTGCAGAAAGTGTTTGATATTGGTGGCTGAATCAATATTTGCTCAATTGTATAGCGCGTTAGCCCACTGACGTAGGGTCAGTGGGCCTGCTTAAAGGCTATGGTTGATCAAGAGGGGCGAAACCCCCGGAAGCCTTCGCAAAATATTTAAAAACCAATCGAGAATCTAAAAAAAAGATCTAGCTTCGACCTTTTGAAGGGTGCGGTGAGATGCTAGCAGGAGCAAGAGGAATATGTTGGAAAGTGGGAGGGACACAGAATCCAGTGACACCCTCCGCTTATTTGGAAAGCATACGACAGTGTGGCATTGCTGAAAGAGCGATTTCTCATTTCTCAACCGAATTTTAGAAAATTTGATCGTTCACAATGATCACTTGTGACCAATTTATGTTTTTTTTTTCTTTTCTTGTTCTTTCTTAACATTTACGACAATAGAATCCCATAATATCGGGACAACTTAATGCGAACAAATGTCAGAAGAATTTGAAAATTTCAGAAGATGCAGTAAAATCGGGACAGTTAGGCCCAAATCCTGGACTGTATCAAAGGCGTAGGAAGGAATCTTTTTTTGAAGGGTGTGTAAGTTATTCATTTTTTTTGAGGGGAAGGGGGTAGAAAAAAATATATAGATAATTACATTGTTTTACTCCCATATATTTTAAAGAAACTCTTGGAAAAAAATCAATTTTCTTTATTGAGGGCAGTTTCCTCGATTTTCGGGCTATTTTCTTTAATTTTCGGTCAATTTTCATTCTTTTTGGGCAATTTTCGGTCAATTTTCATTCTTTTTGGGCAATTTTCGGTCAATTTTTCCGTGTTTGGGAAATATCTTTTTATTAAAAAAGCTTTGCTGAATATTTCAGTCTCTTAAAAATTGTGCACTCACTTTCAGTATAGTACCCCTTTATGCTTACATACCGTAAATTAACAATATATGGAAATACAATTTCAAATAAACATATTGTCTGGTTCTCTGGCATATCCTCTCATGTCTAGAAGCTATAAATTTATTAAAGGAAAACTAGACCAGAAAGTAAGGGCGCTCGTTTTTGCGAATTTCACAGATATATTATTCACAACAGATCGCTTCTATATCACAGGCGACGTGAAGGTAAAGGTCACTTAAATATTCATTTTAACCAGAAAATGTATATACCGTTGCGTGCTAGATAAGCATTTGATTTTCGGTGGCAACACCCTAAAAACACTTATCAAGCTCGTTTAATATAAAACGGTACTTTCGTAAAAATAATAATAATCACGGTACTTTTTA
>JAIGNY010003510.1:365000-372500 GCA_020152595.1 Chiridota heheva
TTGGTATACCGGATATACAAGATAACGCCAAATAACAGTAGTATTCTACTGTTCGAGCGAATCAACGAGGGCCGCATTTTGATCTTGTTCACATCAACCAGGCAGGTGCGATTTATACCAACTATAGCAGTGAGTACTACAAATTGACATTTGTGTATTTTTCATTAGGCCTATTTATTTTTAGTTCAACGTCCCTTATTTGCTTATTGAGCTTACGCGATGACTAACTTAAGAGCCAGGTTCTCGCCCGGATTCGTTCGGATTTTTTTAGCGTTTATCATATCCTAAGCGTTTTTTTGATATTTTGCTTTGTTGCTATGTTTGCCAAAAATAGATCGACATGTTGATGCAATAACAGTTCATATTGTTGCGTAGTTAAAATTAATTCTGCGTTCCAAAATTCACTAAAAATGTTTCAAATACTCGGATTTCACTCGGCGCTATCCAAAGGAATTTTGCATATATAATAACATTGGCGCGGGAAATACCACGGAATATATCCGATTGAAATAAAGCTATATTTTCATTAGCTGGAGCGTCAAAATACCGTCTGGCATATATGCTAATCGGGCGTGATATCCCGTTTGGGATTTTTCCTAATGTGTAGTCCAATTGTGGTATTACTTTTGTAGTTTGATAGCTCATTTTGGTAATAAATTTTGTTTAAAAGAATATAATAAAAGCTTAAGAATGGCTAAATAACTTAGATAGATTATTTCAAGTATATAATGCGATTGAATCTCTGGCTGTAAAATTACCAAAGTGTTGATAACTCACTGATCAATTTTTTGTTATATATGACGCCTTTAAAAATCAGCACGAGTCCCCTGTCGCATTTGACGCATGACCTTGACTTACAGGAATCTTATCCACAATAACCTGTTTTTTGTTTGCAAGGGTACAGACTATTACTGTAACCTATGCATAAATCCAGTGCCTTTTTCAACAAAAAAATAGTGGTGGGATGCGAAGGAGGGGTGGGGGGGGGTGCCAATACACAAAATGGACTTTTTCGAGAGAAAAAATTGACTTGTTATATCCTTATCCCCCTCCCAGGTAAATTTTGCTTTCTTTTCGAAAATTTGGCTTTATTTTTGGACAATTTTGTTCGATTTTCAAATTTTCTTTCATTTTCGGGTAGTTTTCTTCAATTTTCAGGTAAACTTGCTCATTTTTGGAAAATGTTGCCTTATTTTCGGAAACTTTGTGGCCAATTTTAGGGTAATTTCCTTCAGTTCCGGACAATTTTCTTCGATTTTTAGAACATTTTCTTGAATTTTTTTTTCATTTTTGGGTAGCCTACTATTTTTTATTTCCCCCAATTTTTTTTTTAATTATCGAAAAATTTGGCTTATTTTGGGGAAATTGTGATCATTTTTGGAACATTTTGTCTATTGCTTATACGAGTTTGGCCTCTGTAGAGAAGTCGGAACCACGGCGGAAAGGAAGGGTGGGGAGGGGGGGGGGGGGTAGGCATTGCTATAGTCCAAGAGGGGAAAAGGTGCCCTTTTGAAATTGTGCGGACAGGGCAGGAGGTGCCCTTTTGAAAGTTGTGGGTGGACCAGTCTGAAACCTGGATGCGCCTTTTTGAAACTTATTTGAAGTTATTCTAGGTCATTCTTGAAGCTTGAAAACAAATAGATATCCACTCACTCACAAATACTATATGATACATAGAGGTTGCCAAATATATTTAGCATTCATTTGACATAATTAAAGCATATCATTGTATTAGGGGCACCGAAACACCGTACCGAGGGCCGTGGTGGGAGAAGGTATGCCTAATAATTTTCTAAGCAGCAATTTTCACAGTTCTTATTGTCACACAAAATGTCATCGGATGTGCTTCTTATTGCCATACGTATGTTACAATCAGAACCTCCATTCGTAGGACAATAAGAAACAAGTTTTGTCAATAAGAACACATGTTGGGGACGAATGGTGTTTACAATAAGGTAACACCATAATATTGTAACACCATAATATTGTAAAATAAGTAATGCCAATTTATTCAATGCCGTTGTTTGGTAATACCCCTCCCCCCTTCCCCTTTTCTTCTTCCATAAGCTTTTTGAATTGGGGGTTTTCGAAATTGCAAACTAAATATAGTAATGACAATTTATTTAAAGAGGGAGGCTCGTCTCAGTAAAATACGGTAAAAATGGGGGGGTACTTTAATTTGACGTCAATTGCCGTTGTGGAGGCAAGATCCGATCCTCTGTCTGTTTGTACCACACAGTACAGCCAGACACTACAGCATGTACGTTGTGTGTGCAGAATTACATACACAGCGCATTACGTTACTGTGACGAGAAACTTATTTGTTTTTTTCAATGTTTTTTTGTCAGAAAGCGAAAGTGAAGTTTTAGTATTATAATACTACAATGATAGTCACTAAATGAAAATTACTGAGATAAAAGAAGAAGAAGATTAAAGCAAAAAGTCAAAATTAACGATTCTATCGGGGCTTGAACTCACGACATGATTTGAAAAACAAAGACGTTTCTAGCGATCGCCGCAAGCATCTGGGCTGTCTCACGTGCTGTTCTTCTTGGCGTTTTAAATAAATATATACCTTGCAATACGAGACAACGAATCGCGCAGCAAAATTTCAACCAATCAAAAAATTTGAAAGGAATTCTAAATATTGTGCACATATGACGATATCGCCTCTTTAATGTTGTTACTGAGTAATTGCCCCCTCCCCACCAACTTGGACGACGGAACTTTTTGAAGCTGGGGTGGCAGATTATTGTCAAATTAGTAATGTCGATTCATTCAACTGTTCAATACCATTTATTGAGTAATATTTGACACTGAGGGTGGCAAAAATTGCTGAATATATATATACATATATATACATATATATATATATATATATATATATATATATATATATATATATATATATATATATATATACATATATATATATATATATATATATATATATATATATATATATATATATATATATATATATATATATATATATATATATATATATACATATATATATATATATATATATATATATACATATATATACATATATATATATATATATATATATATATATATATATATATATATATATATATATATATATATATATATATATATATATATATATATATATATATAAAAATGGGAAAACAAAAATATATATTTAGAAATACATAAAAATTATAACATATATATATACGATAAAACGTTGAGAAAATGTGTCAATTTAAAGTAAATCTTGTAAAGGCAATCCCTGGATAAAACGAGCCGCTCCATACACAAAAGAATTCTTGTAACGCAGATTTGTAAACTTAGGTATGATTGCCTAAGCTTAGGTATGACTGCCTAAACTTAGATTTGACTGCCTAAACTTAGGTATGACTGCCTAAACTCAGGTATGACTGCCTAAACTTAGGTATGACTGCCTAAGCTTAGGTATGATTGCCTAAGCTTAAGTATGACTGCCTAAACTTAGGTTTGACTGCCTAAACTTAGGTTTGACTGCCTAAACTTAGGTATGATTGCCTAAGCTTAGGTTTGATTGCCTAAACTTAGGTTTGACTGCCTAAACTTAGGTATGACTGCCTAAACTTAGGTATGACTGCCTAAGCTTAGGTATGATTGCCTAAGCTTAGGTATGACTGCCTAAGCTTAGGTTTGACTGCCTAAACTTAGGTTTGACTGCCTAAACTTAGGTATGATTGCCTAAGCTTAGGTATGACTGCCTAAACTTAGGTATGACTGCCTAAACTTAGGTATGATTGCCTAAGCTTAGGTATGACTGCCTAAACTTAGGTTTGACTGCCTAAACTTAGGTTTGACTGCCTAAACTTAGGTATAACTGCCTAAACTTAGGTATGACTGCCTAAACTTAGGTTTGACTGCCTAAACTTAGGTATGACTGCCTAAACTTAGGTATGACTGCCTAAACTTAGGTATGACTGCCTAAACTTAGGTTTGACTGCCTAAACTTAGGTATGACTGCCTAAACTTAGGTTTGACTGCCTAAACTTAGGTATGACTGCCTAAACTTAGGTTTGACTGCCTAAACTTAGGTATGACTGCCTAAACTTAGGTTTGACTGCTTAAACTTAGGTTTGACTGCCTAAACTTAGGTATGACTGCCTAAACTTAGGTATGACTGCCTAAACTTAGGTATGACTGCCTAAACTTAGGTATGACTGCCTAAACTCAGGTATGACTGCCTAAACTTAGGTATGACTGCCTAAACTTAGGTATGACTGCCTAAACTTAGGTATGACTGCCTAAACTTAGGTATGACTGCCTAAATTCAGGTTTGACTGCCTAAATTTAGGTATGACTGCCTATACTCAGGTATGACTGCCTAAACTTAGGTATGACTGCCTAAACTTAGGTATGACTGCCTAAACTTAGGTATGTCTACCTAAATTCAGGTATGACTGCCTAAACTTAGGTATGACTGCCTAAACTTAGGTATGACTGCCTAAGCTCAGGCATGACTGCCTAAACTTAGGTATGACTGCCTAAACTTTGGTATGACTGCCTAAACTTAGATATGACTGCCTAAACTCAGGTGTGACTGCCTAAACTTAGGTATGATTGCCTAAACTTAGGTATGACTGCCTAAATTCAGGTATGACTGCCTAAACTTAGGTATGACTGCCTAAACTCAGGAATGACTGCCTTAACTCAGGTATGAATGCCTTATGTTTTAGATCAGAATTGGCTTTTTGAAGAAGCGACATCAGATCAGAGCTTGGAGGGCGCTGTTCCCATTTTCAATGGTATGGGCAAGTCTTTAAAGTTCCTTGTTTGCTGAATCGTTTGATTGATGAGAAGATTACACTCGAGTCTAAAAATATTGGCACAATGTTTTATAAAAGCTCTAAGTCTTTTTTTGTGGTGAAATTGCGCGTTTTCACTAAACACAAATGTTTCAACAACGTGTTGTCGCAGTTGAGACGGGGTCTTATCACTTGTGGAATTTATAGGCAGATAGGCAACGCGTCGAATATTACTAACACAAGTCCATGATCATGATGGTGAACGCCTATGGTTGGCCATGCGGGTCATAACGTCTCATAATGTTACGCGTAAGAAAAATTATTTCTTACGTCGTAACAATTCAATTTCATACGTCTAAAACGGGTCGCTAATTGGTTCAACCTTTAGGTGTGAGAATAGACATAATTTTACGCGTAAAAACTAATTTTCAGGCGTATTTTACGTCTAAGAAAATGTATTCGTACACCGTAACACAATCAGTTCTTAGGTCGTAACAATTCCATTGCATACGTCTAAAACGTCGCTGATTGGCTGATTCCTTTAGACCGAGAAATAGAAAATTAGTTTTCACGTAAAATTATGTCTATTCTTACGCCTAAAGGGAGCAGCTATTTAGTGACCCGTTTTAGATGTATGAAATTAAATTGTTATGACGTAAGAATTGATTCTTACGACGTAAGAATGGATTTTTCTTAGGCGTAATATAAGGAGACGTTATGACCCGCATGGCCAACCATAGACGCCGGGGACGCCTGCACGCGAAAGAGGATACACTTGAGTCCATAGACGCCGGGGACGCCTGCACGCGAAAGAGGACATCACTTAAGTCCTGACATAGTGATAAACAAACAGGTATACATGTACCCATAGAAGTGGATTGGCGATATGAAAGAGAATGGACATGTATTTCTATGATAAAAACATTATACGTTACATATACATGCAATAGGTTTTTATACCGCGCCATACCATTGTGGTGCCCACGCTATTATTCATAGCATAAAATATTTTGGAGTATAACAACAAGTATGTTAAGAGAAATTCCAAATGGGCACTTATTGCCCCTGCAAAATGGAGCGCACTTCTTTCCCCCAAGAGGTGAAGGGCAGGGACGGTCGTCCACGTTGCGCAGGCGTCCTTGGTAATACTGTATTATTATTCTCGAAAACCTTTTTTGAGTTTCGTCAACACGCTGTGGAAATTTAGCAATACTTATTAAAGCAATTCACGTACAAGTTAGATTTAAGCTAATAATGCATTATTTCTTATGCTCATTTAATGTGATTTTTGTGGTTTTATCCCGATAGTTAGGTGACCCAATTTATGTCCCGCGGACATGCAGTGGCGTATCTAAATGGGTAGGGGATTTCCTCATGGCATGAAACTATTACATTTGGAACAAAACTTGTCAAAAGTTGGACATTTGAACAAATTTAATTTTAATTTGAAGAAAACTGGTCAAATTTTGTAGATGACGTATATGTTTTGCTTGTTGAAATTTATGGCAACGAAAAGTGGAAAAGTTTAGATCGCCATTCGGGAAAATCGGAAAATGAATGATGATGCTTTTGAGCGTTAAGGTATAATGATTTGTAAAATCTAACTTTTGTTCCCTCTGGAAAAAAAGTCATTGTAACTCCCTTTCTAGGATCTGATGCAGTGGCGAATAAGAATAAGCCTAAGTCATTGCTAACAATTATCAACTATGATGATGATGCTATCGAAACAAAATGCATATGTTGTAACACAGAAACAAATCACTTTCGATTCTCTCTTCTACAGTTTCATTAATGTTGACAGATATTTCGGCTATGATGATACTGCCAAATTTTCTTCTCATTCTAACGGTTACTGCATGCAACCTTCACTCACCTAGTGCCCAAACCGAGACTACCCCACTTCCTGTAGGACACCTTCTTCCATTTGGTGGTCACCGAGCTCCAGATGTCCCGATAGATGAAGTGGACATAAATTCCATTCCTGATCCATACACGTTTTGGGAAAAGTACGTCCAGCAAGCTAAACCATTAATATTTCGTGGTGGTTCATCGCAATATCCTGGTTTTACAAAATGGACAGAAGACTACCTGAGAAGTCAGTATTCGGATCTGGAGTTACGATTGGAGGGAAAATCGGAACGTGGGAGCGGGATTCCGGTTGGTGCGAAAGGTTTAGGAAGAGACACGATGGATAATTTTCTGAACCATTATAAACGCACTGATGCATACATTGTTTCCGAACTACCTGTACCTATGTATAAGGATATATATGTACTACCCTCGCTTGCATGTGGTTCATTTTGGGACAGAGTGGTGGAGGTGGATCTCTGGATGAGCTCGGGTCAGACAAATAGTATTTTACATAAAGATGCTTTTAATCAAATTAATTGTTTATTGAATGGTACAAAATATTGGAAGACGGTCGAATACAAGTATGAGAAGTTTCTCCACAAGACCTGGGAACCAGAGAGGAAATTGGCGGGAATTCTCAGATTAATGTCTCCTCCGTGGATTTGATTAAGTATCCGAACATCTCAAAAGTAAGATGGTCGGAGTTTACTTTAGAAGGCGGTGACTGTTTGTTCTTACCGGGGAGTAAGTATACACGTTGTAATTATCATCATTTAAAGGACAAGTATCGTCCCATGACTACATTCATAAAGCGAACGCCGCTGTACCGGTAACAGTTTTCAATTTCTCTCCTTGATCGCGAGAAATTTACGATGTT
>JAIGNY010003510.1:375000-397500 GCA_020152595.1 Chiridota heheva
TTGTACAAATCACCGAAAGGGATGTGACTGGGAAGGGGTTGTACAAATCACCGGATAGGGATGTGACTGGGAAGGGGTTGTACAAATCACCGAAAGAGATGTGACTGGGAAGGGGTTGTACAAATCACCGAAAGGGAAGTGACTGGGAAGGGGTTGTACAAATCACTCAAACAAGCTAAGATTCAACCTTCCAAGTGTACCAAAATCTCCCAAATTTTCTCGACGGCCTGAGTTTTGAATATGTCGGGTTCTGCAAATAAGTTCCTCTAATCATTACAATTATCTCTCCTTTCTTAATCATTTTTCGTTTTCTTCTTATTTGCGCTTTAGGCCCTCTATTGTTGTTTGTAAATATTTTAAGTTATTTGTTATTCTCGTAAAGGATCAGTTCAGGGTTCAATCACTGAAAGAGGACATCAAAAGAAACAAGAATCTTATTCCGAGAAAGAAATATTTAGGTTTAAAGTTTGGTATCATTTGTGTAGAAACGACTGAAACCAGATTAGTTGTGATGTCATACTAGCCTCAGATTGCCATGTTTTTATGTTATTCTATCACATTTTGTCCTGAAAATTTATGGCTTAAAAACCATGGGATATGTGAAAAAAGTACTAAAACTTAATCTAGGACGGGTATTTGAAGAACCTGAAGAACGTTCGTGGAAAAATCCTTTAAATAGTAAAAAAATCAATAAACCTTTAAAAAAAGTTAAGAATGTGAGGATGAAGACGCCAACTTTACATATCTTTAAGTTTACATAGTAAACTTACTGCACCTGTCATTTATACACAGATAAGACAGATCTTTAACTTTACATAGTAGACTTACAGCACCTGTCATTTATACACATATAAAACAGATCTTTAACTTTACATAGTAGACTTACCGCACCTGTCATTTATGCACACATAAGACAGATCTTTAGCTTTATATTGTAGACTTACCGCACCTGTCATTTATGCACAGATAAGACAGATCTTTAACTTTACATAGTAGACTTACCGCACCTGTCATTTATGCACAGATAAAACAGATCTTTAACTTTACATAGTAGACTTACCGCACCTGTCATTTATACACAGATAAGACAGATCTTTAACTTTACATAGTAGACTTATGCACCCGTCATTTATACACAGATAAGACAGATCTTTAACTTTACATAGTAGACTTACCGCACCTGTCATTTATGCACAGATAAGACGGTCTTTAACTTTATATAGTAGACTTACCGCACCTGTCATTTATACACAGATAAGACAGATCTTTAACTTTACATAGTAGACTTACCGCACCTGTCATTTATACACAGATAAGACAGATCTTTAACTTTACATAGTAGACTTACTGCACCTGTCATTTATACACAGATAAGACAGATCTTTAACTTAACGTAGTAGACTTACTGCACCTCTCATTTATACACAGATAAGACAGATCTTTAACTTAAACAGATAAGACAGTAGTAGACTTACCTGCCACACCGATAAGACAGATCATTTATACACAGATAAGACAGATCTTTAACTTTACATTAGACTTACCACCTGCCATTTGATAAGACAGATCTTTAACTTTACATAGTAGACTTACCGCACCTGTCATTTATACACAGATAAGACAGATCTTTAACTTTACATAGTAGACTTACCACACCTGCCATTTACACACAGATAAGACAGATCTTTAACTTTACATAGTAGACTTACCGCACCTGCCATTTATACACCGATAAGACAGATCTTTAACTTTACATAGTAGACTTACAGCACTTGTCATTTATGCACAGATAAGACAGATCTTTGAATGTGAATAACTCCTTAACGGGATAAGATTTTGAACGCTTTTAAAAAAAAAATATGTATTTAACATTTTAAAGTCCTCTTTCATATAAGATGGACATGCTTGACTACTGACCTAATCCTTTAAACTTAAATATCTCTTTGACGGAATAAGATTTTTGAACGCTTTCTTCACATTTTGTTTCTTTTGAAGTCCTCTTTTATATAAAATGGACATAATTGATTAGTGAATTATTCCTTTAATCTTAAATATTTTCTTAACGGAATAAGATTTGTGAACGTTTTCTTCACCGTTTTGTTTCTTTTAAAGTACTCTTTCAGATAAGATGGACATGCTTGACCACTGAACTAATCTTTTAAACTAGATATCTCCTTAACGGAATAAGATTTGTGAATGCTTTCTTCACCATTTTGTTTCTTTTCAAGTCCTCTTTCATATCAAATGGACATGCTTGACCACTGAACTGATCTTTTAAATTTAAATATCTTCTTAACGGAATAAGATTTTTAAATGTTTTCTTCACCATTTTGTATCTTATAAAGTTCTCTTTCATATAAGATGGACATGCTTGACCACTGAACTAATCATTTAAACTTAGATATCTACTTATTGGAATAAGATTTTTGAATGCATTCTTCACTATTTTGTTTGTTTGACGGTAGTCCTCTTTCATACAAAATGCTTAACTACTGAACTAATCCTTTAAACTTGAAATTCTTCTTAACGTAACAAGAATTTGGAATGCTTTATTCACCATTTTGTATCTTTTAAAGTCTCTTCTTATAAGATGAACTTGCTTGACCACTGAACTAATATTTTAACTTGAATATCTCCATAACGAAATAAAAATTTTGAGTGCTTTATTCACCGTATTGTTTCTTTTGAATTCCTTTTATATAAGATGGACATGTTTGACCACTGAACTAATCCTCTGAAGTTAAATATCTCCTAAACGGAATAAGATTTTTGAACGCTTTCCTCACCGTATTGTTTCTTTTGAATTTCCTTTCATTTAAGATGGACATGTTTGACCGCTGAACTAATCCTTTAGAGTTAAATATCGCCTTAACGGAATAAGATTTTTGAACGCTTTATTCACCATATTGTTTCATTTGAAGTCCTTTCATATAAGATGGACATGCTATGACCAGTGAACTAATCCTTTAAACTTGAATATCTTATTAATTAATGCACGGATCATAACACTGCGCATGCTCCATAAACAAATAACAAAAATTATAACATTTTAAAATGTTGCCGCAATGATAACAATTTGATAGCAGCATAGAATGTAACAATGATTATAATTTTGATTCATTTCTTGTCCGTTTGAATAAAGGCTTGGAGAGTTCTGGATCCAAACGGTACGGGTAAATTGACTGTCGCGGAACTCATGTCTCTTGACCTGCAAACTTTACGGGAGCATGTGCTTCTTCTGGATTTGCTTGAACCGTCTAACAGCGAGATTTTTGAATATTACTACTTTGACGAGGCTGAAATCAGGTTAGTAATTAAAGGCCAGTTATCGTTTTTAATGCGTGGTGCTAAACATAATTTAATTCCTGTGTTTTGATTGGTCGAAACGCAATGGTACAATGTGCACTTACATTGGTAGGCCAATCAGTATCGTTTTAGAATGAAATGTACGCCGTCACATTTTAATCAAGATAGATGGCCTTTAATTTGATTTCGATGGCTGGATGGGTCTGACAATCAGGGCGTAACTTGACTTCAAGGCCAGGAGGGTGTAAGTCAAATTTGCCCGACGAAAATAGGCATTTGCCCTACTTATTAAAAAAAGATATATATGTGTCTATATACAATCACACAAAATAGAACAGTTAGGGACAGATAAACCCCCTACCCCTCCCACCAATGCAGTAGAACTGAAGTGTCAAACGTGGAACTGCGTAACACTGTATGCCCGCTTACGGCCCCTGGTGAGGCCTATAGGGCGAAGCCTTGGCTGGGGTCCAGGGGGCGAGGCCCCCGAAAGCTCTGATAATTTCTTGTTTTTGATGCTGCAAGGTGGCTAAAAATCAACACAAAGTTTGATAATTTGATTTATGAAAAGAATACCATTTTTATTCTAATGTTAAAATCTATTCAGATAATCATTTGGGTTACCATTTCTAAATAGGCAGAGGGGAAATTGTCCGTGCAAAAGGAGTAGATTCGGTCAAAATTGTGGGGCTCATGGGCGAAGCCTTCCAAAAGTAAGTGATGAAAAGAAGACAAATTAATATTTGTTTAAAATAATCTATTCGGATAAGTATTTGCAGAATTTCCCTACAAATTGAGAAAATTTGGGGGAAATTGTGGGGTTCATGGGCGAAGCCTTGGAAACAGCGGCATAGAAAAGTATTTGATATTGGGGCCAGATTTTATCATTTGCCTCAACAAACCTAAGTACTAAGAGCCTCTTATCACGGTCCAACAACTATTTTTAAATGGAGGGAGGGGTGAAGGGAGAATGCTCGTTAAATTATTGGTTAACTTTGGCACCATTTCCCAAAAATTAGAGAAAATTAAGGAAAATGAACAAAAGCTAAGCAAATTCCACAAAAATTAAGGAAATTGCACAACAATTGAAGCAATTTTCCCAAAAAGAAGGATATTTTACGAAAATTGAAGAAAAATGAAGGGAATTGCATAAAATTTGAAGCAATTTCTACGAAAATAAAGGAAATTGCATGAAATGTAAAGCAAATTTTACGAAAATTGTAACTTCTTAAAAATCAAAGGAAATTTCATAAAATGAAGAAAATTGCACAAAAATTGAAGCAGATTTCACGAAAATGAAGGATATTTTACGAAAAGTGAGGAAATTTCCCGAAAATGGATAGAAACTTCTCGAAAATTGATAAAAAATTCCCGAAAATTGATGCAAATTTGTCAAAAATTATGCCATTGAATCTGACTGGACTCGTCAAAATCAATTGGTTGTATATAACCATCATTATATTGGGGGACCAAAATGGTATTTACCCCCCAGTAAAATATTTTGTCGGGCCTACGCCCCCTGGGTTTACGCCCCCTGGTTTACAACCCCTGGTCCACGGTTCCTACGCTCCTGCTTGCAACGTTGCCGGGTTCTAGGGGCGAAACTCCGGAAGCTCTGAAGATTTCTCGATTATGATGCCCCACAATAGTTTAAAATCAACACAAATTTCCAAAATGTAAGTGATGAAAAGAAGACAATTTCAAATTCGAATGTTAAAATATACTCAGAGAGCTGGATAAACGTTTAGGTTACCATTTCTAAACAGGGAGAGAACAGTAGGAGAAATTCTCTCTGAAATTGATAAAACTAGGGTAAAATTGTGGGGCTCTGGACAGATGGACGAAGCCCTGGTCTAAAGTTTGATTGTTTTTGATGCCCCATTGCAATAGCTGAAAATCAATGCAAAGTTCTTAAATGTAAATTATGGTATCTGGGGGCGAAGCAAGAGTATAAGAAGTCCCTCTTAAGGGCCCATTGGAAGGTGTCCAGAGGGCGAACCCCTGGAAGCTCTGAAAATTTATTTTCTTTGATGACCCAAAATGTCTGAAAATCAACACAAACTTGTAAATTTCGGAAAATCAACACAAACTGATAAATTTCGGAATTTCCTGGAAATTGAGAAAATTCGGGCAAGTGAAGTCTTGGTCTGCCACTAAGTGGCTTAAAATCAACACAAAAACCCGAAATGTAATTGATGAAACAAAGAAAGGAAACAATATAATCTTGAAATCTACTCAGATAAGCGTTTGGGTTACCATTAATATTGTCAAGATCAAGAGAAATTTCCCCTAAAAATTCGTCTACAATATTGTTGAGATAATAGATGCAGCTCTTATAGGGTCTAGGGACGAATCCTCTCAAAGATTTCTAGTTTTTTATGCCCAAAAGCTGAAAAATGGCTCTTAACTTTAACGTGTGTTGGCGGGCATCTTTCCTATATACGTCTTCTGAAGTTGCCCAACCCGAGCCCAATCAACATCATGCCAAGTTGAGTGGAGATGATCCTGTTATCTACACGATCCAGGCATGGTTCACAGATTGAGATGTATCTCTAAATTAAATAGAACATACAGACATCCAACATTTCAAATCACTGCCCGACTAAGTGATGATGTTGTCAGCATGATGCCGGGTCAGGAGGACATGATTCTGATATAACGATTGGGGCCTAATTGAGATATAACGATTCGGGCCTAATTGAGATATAACGATTCGGGCCTAATTGAGATATAACGATTCGGGCCTAATTGAGATATAACGATCCGGGCCTAATTGAGATATAACGATTCGGGCCTAATTGAGATATAACGATTCGGGCTTAATTAAGATATAACGATTCGGGCCTAATTGAGATGTATCTCCGATTCAAACAGTACATCTGACATTTTACATCTCTGCCCGACTTAGTGCCCGAGTATGATGTTGTCAGCATCATGTGCCGAGTCGGCGGTCGAGAGGATATGATTCGAATATCTAGCTTCGGGCATGACTGAGATACATGTATACTTTGATACCAGGGTACAAGTGCACCCGCTATTCTACATTTCTCCCCGACTAAGATTGGTATCCGGCCAACGGGGAGGAAGGGTAGGTGGAGGAGGGGAGGGGGGGGGGGGGTTGATTGGGGGGAGGTTAAGGAAGCAAAATAACATGATTTTATCCACATCATCTTAAAAAGTATTTTGTATTTTGCGAAGAAACAAACATAAAGATATAACCAATTCCTACAGTTTTGTTTCAATACTAGGCTACTTTTTTACCCAACGAAAATTGTATTTTTTTCGCTAGGGGGGTGTCACACCCCACACCATCCCAACAATACCCTTAATTTACGCCCTGCTGACAATTGGGGATGGAGAGGGGAAGGGGTGGGGTGGGCTATGAACCTGCACTTTTTCTCAAAGTCCCTCTGGAAAACTCCACTCTTGGGGCGTTGACATCACGATTCACGGTTCTATCCCTCACTCTTAGGACCCCTTCCTCAAATGGGATGTAAAATTAGGGAATTATTTAAAAAAAAAAAATTTTTTAAAGTGGTTAAATTGAAGGAAACTTTGCGAAGAGTATAGGAACTTGAATAACATTTTGTCAACTTTTCCCAACATTTGAAAAAAATTCCTAAAAATAATGAAATTTCCCAAAAATTGAAGAAAATGTCCTAAAAATGAAAGAAACTTTCCGAAAATTGAAGAAACTTACTCATATGTTGAAGAAATCTCACGAAAAGCAAGGAAACTTTCCCGAAAATGAAGGAATTCTCGTAAGTTTGGAAGCAGAAAATTGCTTAAATCATGACAAATAAAATCAGTTTAGAAAAATATATATTTGGGAAGACATGTTGAGTTGACTACAAGTTGTATCTGGTTTGGTATCGATGAATTTTTTTTCATCTTTTTGATGTATGAAGAAAGGTTTGAGAGAATACGGTGAATATGGGTACGATCAGTGCTCCAAGTTTTCCCCAAAAAACTGGTAATCCCAGTTGCAAACTTGTGTAAGCTGGAAGTCGATGACAAGATGTTTGGTGCAGAAAGGAAGATTTTCCGTCCAGAATTGACTATATGGCCTAATTTAATTTGATAAGGCCATCTAAAAGGACATCATGAAATGGCATACACTGCAAGTTCATTGTTGAAATGTGTTCTTATCGTGAAATTTTGATTTAAAACACAATTTGCACGAGAAAAAAAAGAAAAAGAAAAGGAGAATAAAAGTTGGAAAATATCGCCCTCTTTCCACACAAAAAAAGAAGGAGATTGAAAGTTGGAAAATATCGCCCTCTTCACACAAATTGTTTTTAATAATAATAGGAGATTGAAAGTTGGAATATATCGCCCTCTTTATTCATCCGGAGTTTCGTCTTTACGTATTCTTTTAAATGTTTAAGGGCGCTTGGTTTTCCAAATATATGTCTTGAAGGAATATCTACGTGAAATGTCAGTATAGCAGTCCGGAAGCGTGCCTATTTATAAGAACATGTATAACATGCGAGAATATTGAGGTCACGCAGCCTCATTGTTAGATGTTGCGATAAAATGGCGAAGGTTCTAATTTATGTACTTTAAATATTAGAAATCATTGGTTTAAAAACATTAACATTTTCTAAAAGGCTGTTTCGCGTCTAAAAGCCTAGCTCTATTGTCTATTATTTCTAATATTTCGAAAATGGCAAGGTGAACATATTTAACAGTAGTGGAAAAGTTATAGGTTTTAAGTTTTCCCTAGCGAAGATATTTTTCCCAGACGTATTTTAAATTTGAAAAATGTAATATTGCATAAGGCTTTAACGTAAGAATAGCAAAGGATCATAGGAAATATCACAAACTGGCGGCTTCCATGTAGAAAAATGTTCCCATTTATAGGAACATGTTTGTTGCCATTAGTAGGCATGCTACCGGACTGCATAGAGGAGTATAAAGTGGGTAAACCATGGCGAGGAGTATAAAGTGGGTAAACCATGGCGATATGTTATTTTTTTAGAAAGTTTATTAACAGGAAAGCATACAGATTAATTCCTTTAACGTAATTTCTTTCCCAATATATCAAAGATTCTCAAATTGCTTTCTACTGCTAAATCTGGGTTATTTATCACACATTTTCATAATTTGTTAGGGATATTAGATACACGAACAAGGCATGTTCTTGTAAACTGCATGTCATAGTCCATCTAAATACAACAACAAAAATGTTTCTGATTCTATAAACACTTAGAAGAAAGAGGGAATTAATGTTCAAAGCCGGAAATTGTCGTGGAACTGCGGCTATGACGTCACACTGTCAGACTGTTGAATCAGATGAGTGCGTCTGCCACATTTCAACAAATTGTGAGAATCCGCGAAGTTGGATAACTTATAAGCGGAATAAGATATCATGATTTTGTCACCAATTTATTTCTTTAATTGTTATCTTTTATAATAATCCACATATAAAATCACTGGAGTATTCATTTAATATATCTTTTCAAGTTTTGTGGTCTCCGAATGTTACTATAATCTGTAACAGACCTTATTCCCACATTGTGTTTAAAAGCGGCTGGTGAAATTATAGTCTAATTCTACTGTGTGATTCCATAGCTGAAGAACAATGTCAGCTCAAGAACTGTTTCATGTCCTTACATTTTGTTCCAACTCACCATCGATATTTCTCAGGTCAAATCCTATGAACAGCCGTTTTATAATAACTTACAATTACCGAGTTTTCTCCAAAAAATCGTGTCAGTAAAATGATTAAATGGCAATCAGGCAATACTTAATTACACAAGGAAATCAGTTATTTAGCACATTTATTTGATTATTATTTTGATTGGAGTATAACCACAGTATTCGTAAAGTTTCAGGAGAATAACAGCTCAACAACCAGTGGCGGCGCCAGGATCTTGGTCAGGGGGAAAGATGGGCAGGTTTTTTTCCATGGGGGGAAGGGGGGGGGGAGAAAGGCCTATGAATCGGACAAAATATGTCACTTTCCAAAAATGTCTGAGGGAAAGTGAGGGGGATAAAGCGAACTGGGGGGGGGGGGACAATATTCATGTCCCTTAAAGCGCTGCCACTGTAAATACCTGTTCCTTACATTTTCTCCAACTCAGTATCGATATTTCGGAGGTCAACTTGTACAACTGTTTTCCAATAGCTTATAACTTATAATTTCTTCCAAGAAACCGTGTAGAATGATTAAAGCGTAATCAGGCGATTGGACTTAATTGCGCAATGAAATGATGAGGGGGATTTTCTTCTGAAATATTTGATTTAGTATATTCAATTAATAATTTTCCTGCATAGCCATTAGGTTTCAAACAATTATTAGGTCCCTGCGGGTTGTTAGGTTGACATTAAGGAGTGAAACTCCAAGCAAATGAATGATTTAAGTGTTATAGCAAGTCATCTCAACCATTGACATATTTTATCAAAACAGAAGGCGTTGAGGACTGGCGGGTTCACAGATATATAATACTTTTTCTGTGGACGTGCTGGACATGGCAGGGTAAGGTGGGGATTACGGTGCCTCATGAGGCTGGAGTAGCTTTATGTCACCCACGTCCACCTTTTAAACCATACACTGATGATAAAACATGCATATTATACAACATCATGAACATGCTACACCCTAAAGACGTATCTTGTCAGCTTGAAGGTCCATGGAAATGTAGCAATCTCTATATTGATTGAAAGAAAAATATATATAGTTAAAGATTAATGTTAAAGCAGAGTGTCTATATGCGTATTTAATGCACGGGGCAAAGGAGTTGACACTTGCATTTAAACACGATGCGTGCATTGTTTAAAATGCATAAATATCAACTGAAAAGAATGACAAACGAGAACAGTTACATAATATCTTATCACTTTATTTTCTTTTAAATGGAAATGTTTTGAAAATGGAACAAACCAAATAATCATAGTTGTGCATTAACGGGATTTAATGCAAGCACGGTTCGTAACAATGCAAGCACGGTTCGTAACAATGCAAGCACGGTTTGTAACAATGCAAGCACGGTTCGTAACAATGCAAGCACGGTTCGTAACAATGCAAGCACGGTTCGTAACAATGCAAGCACGCTTCGTAACAATGCAAGCACGGTTCGTAACAATGCAAGCACGGTTCGTAACAAAGCAAGCACGTTTCGTAACGGTTCGTAACAATGCAAATACTCCATATACATTTTTTAAATGTCTAAATTGCTACACCTTTAAAAAAAAAAAAAAAAATATTAAAGGTCTGTGTTTCTAGATTGGTTCAACAGTCCGGGAGAATCCTGGCCTTTTGGTGTAATAAGAAAATACATTAAAACCTGGAGCTTTGTATTCATTAAGATCCACGGAGGTCGCCATTTTAACTTGTGATAACGTTATATCAATGTAATTTTTACTAAGAGCACTGTTGTATTTGTGTAATGTTACGTATGATGCATGTACACGGTATCAGCGATGACCAAGCCAACACAGAATTATGTGTCAAGAGGGCTGTTTAAAGGGTTAACGAAAGTCTTTTGTTATTTTATCGCGAAGTCCTTCGTGAAATTAAAAAGTCCGCGGTTAAATCAAATGACTATTCATTTAGTATCAGTTTTTCCTTTCAAAAATACTCCCGCGTTCTCATTCAAAATCCCCATTGACTTTATCACTAGAAAATCCCCATTGACTTTATCACTAGAAAAAGCCCATTGACGTTATCACTAGTTAAAATGGCGGCCATAAATCGTGTAATGAATAAGAAGCGCCAAGTTTTGCTGTATTTATTATTACCCTAAGAGTCCAAGATTCTCCCGGACTGTTGAAAGAGTATCTATTATTACCCTAAGAGTCCAGGATTCTCCCGGACTGTTGAAAGAGTATCAAAATCTCAGCAGATAAACTTTTGAATTTTGGAAAAAGCGTTCTTTATTTTTTTATTTTTCGCTGATCAAATTTGAGCAGTTTTTTATTCATGCGAAATTTGTGATGTTTGACTGGTTAAAAGCTTAAAATCTGTATGTAATTTTTAAAACCTTTTTCCTAAATCATAGACGCTAAAAATCATGAGAAAGTATATTTCTGCTAGAACTGTAGAATTTGATTAGGGGTGTGGTAAGACTCAAAAAAATGTTGGTCTGAATTTAAAGAATTATGACAGACATTTAAAAACAAAAGATTTACAAAGAAAATACCTACTGACCAAGGTCGCCCTGTAATCTGGTAATAAAAGCTCAGTAAATTATCAATGTTTAAGCAGATAGATGTTATTTAACATATTACTGGTTTAGTTGATTTTTGTTACTATGAAGGTTTTTTATAGCCTTTAAAGCAATTTCGCTAGTGTTGCTTTCTCACGTCCAGGTACCTTAGTTTAAATCCTAAGCTTTAACCCTTACTCTACAAGCACTTTTCTTTTAAACGCGCTTGGGTGGCGGGGTCAAAGATGAGGCACCCAAAACGGCGATAATATCGTCGCGTGGTAGAGTTGGCACACCTGTCGCGGGTTGTTTAATCCTTAAGCCGTTACACACCGAACGCGATGCGGCGAGCGATTTTTTTTTAACAAAATTGAATAAAACAAAGCTAAAGAAACATTTTGACCTCTCGTTTTCAGAGAAGAATCGTCATCGCATGGCTATTCAGATAATAACTGAAAATTGATTGAAGGGCGTTTCTACGCCCATTAAAGCAAAATTCGCGTCGCGACAGAAAATCGCGCCCCACTAAAACGAATTTTTCTGCAGTTTGAACAAAAAAGAATTTCTAGCAAATTTTCCAGTTTCATCAGAAAGCCTCAATTGAAAGCTTCATCGTGTGTAAGCAAAAAGTCAAAGCATCTTATAATATTTGTTTCCTGTATGATTATCTAAAAAATCGCTCGCCGCGTCGCGTTCAGTGTGTAACGGCCTTTACTCTACCAGCACTTTTTTTGAAAATGTGCTTAGGCGGCGGGGTCAAAGATGGGGCACCCAAAACGGTGATAATATCGCCGCGTGGTAGAGTAAGCGTTAATGGTATATGTATTACAAATGTATTCATCAATTGTAATGAAATTGATGTTTGTCTCATAAACGAGAAGCAGTATCACGGAATAAACTTCAATATTTTCTTAATTTGCGATTATATACTCGCAGTATATGAGACTCTCTTACATGCATAAACAGATAAATCACATTTTGACTGCAATGTTAAATATTAAACAGAAATTTGACAACGAAATTGATTCTGAATTTTTAAGTGCTTCAAAATCCTTAGCTGAACTTTTTCTCAATCAAGAAATACTTGGGCAGTCGACGCGCACAGACATTAATACCACTCGAGAGAATGCTATCCTATACATAGTGCTTACTTCTTCCACTCGCATCCTTAAAACATGGTATACAAATTTAATATATTTAAAATGTCATTTTTTTTATATCTTTGACTTTAGCGCATATGTTTGCTAATACCGAAGGTTGTTTCAACATAGATAAGTCACATGCATCCTTGGTTATTAAAATTTCCTTCAAACGAGATCGTGCACGTTCAAGCTGTCAGGAAAAATGATCATCTTTAAGATGTTCTACCTTTTAAACGAAAGTTTATCTTATTATTTACATTCTTAGCTATGGTATATTATTTAGCGGTGAGACGGAAGCAAATGTTGGTTCAGTGTGTGTACGAAAATTCTTTAAAATGGTATATATCACGATTTCACTGACAGTAAAACTGATTATCTTCATGTGCAATGTAATAACTTTATTATTAATTTCTTGTTTCGCTATACAATTTTTCCATCATTGCTCTTGCAACAACTTATAGTTCATTATAAGAAAATTGTACATGAATGAGGCGACTAAATCCTGCCTGGTCCGGATTAAGCATACATTTTTCAGTTTTACTGGGCTTTTTTTTAAGTTGAATAATTACTTCTGTAAATTAATGTTTGAATGACTTCAAGACGGGGAAGAGGGTCGGGACACCCCGACAGATATGCAAGGGAATGTCGTGGATGTCGGTCACAGTCAATGCCCTCAATAAGTTGTCCTGTGAATGCCTCTGACAGGCAGACTTGTCCCGCACTGCTGCTAGCGAGAAACTGGCACCAGAAAATGTTTAAGAGTGGGGAGCCAGCCATGAACTGATGATCTATCTACAACCGTAATATAATTGTTGTTATTTTGCAAGAACGTAAATTGGGTTTTACCAAACAATTACGAAGAGGGAAGAGCGAAGGAAAGGGAGAGGGGTGGGGGAGGGTGGGGGGTAACACTGTGAATTTCTGAAGAAAAAATTAGACATGATTCGTTGGCTTTCGCTTCTCTGGTGCCAGTGTGGTGAGAGGTAAAGTGTTGTTTGTGGACTCCAAAGATACACTTTGCATAAGTCCAGCAGTCCAGAGCACTGCCGTTTCTATGGCAAATGGAAGTAAGTTCAAATGGGTGTGTGGCACACTTGCAGCAAGGTACTTTTTTGTCTCATAAAATACTCATATCGATGTCATGTTCGACTGATGCCCATCCCCCACTTTTCAGCAGAATTTTACAAATTCAGTACATTTTGGGGAAAATTTCCCTCTTGTCCCCCCACTTGTTAGATAAGAGGCCATGTCCCAAATGAGAATTACGGCCCTGCTACTCTCCGAAGGAGAATTACGGCCCTGCTACTCTCCGAAGGAGAACTGATGTCATTTAATGCCATGAATGTAGTGGACATGCTGGAGGCTGAGCCCGTGTGTAAATAGTTAGTTTTGAAAAGCAAAATAGAAGATTATCTGCTATAATCTTCTCATGAACTTTCTTTCATTCTCAAACGCGAAGGTCATAGACGCGATGATTTAGGGTTTGGCAAATGGTAATACCCCTGAACCTCGGTATAATTGAAAATTTTGAGGCCAAAAGCAATTTCTTGTAACTTCGCTAACTGTAGCAAACTAGCCAAAATAAATAATAGATTGAAGTTCTTGATCGGCGTCGGCGTCGCTCGGTTTCGCGAGCCTTTTAATTGTTCCCAATTTTTGGAGATAAATTAGGCCTACTGTACAGCTGTATGTTACAATTCGTCCGTCGGGGCATTCGTCGGTCAGAGCTCGTTTCTGCGGTAAGTTTAGGCTCAAGCTCCCTAGTTGTCAGAACGAAAACAGTTGGGCAGAACGATAACTGTTGGGCAGAACGATAACAGTTGGGCAGAACGATAACAGTTGGGAGGAACGATAACAGTTGTGCAGAACGATAACAGTTGGTCAGAACGATAACAGTTGGGCAGAACGATAACAGTTGGGCAGAACGATAACACTTGCGCAGAACGATAACAGTTGGGGGCAGATAAAGTTGGGCATAACGATAACAGTTGGGCAGAACGATAACAGTTGGGAGGAACGATAACAGTTGGGCAGAACGATAACAGTTGGGCGATAAGATAACGATAACAGTTGGGAGGAACGATAACAGTTGGGCAGAACGATAACAGTTGGGCGCAGTTGGGAACGATAACAGTTGGGAGGAACGATAACAGTTGGGCAGAACGATAACAGTTGGTCAGGAACGATAACAGTTGGGCAGAACGATAACAGTTGGGCAGAACGATAACAGTTGGTCAGAACGATAACAGTTGGGAGGAACGATAACAGTTGGGCAGAACGATAACAGTTGGGCAGAACGATAACAGTTGGGCAGAACGATAACAGTTGGGCAGAACGATAACTGTTGGGCAGAACGATAACAGTTGGGCAGAACGATAAGAGTTGGTCAGAACGATAACAGTTGGTCAGAACGATAACAGTTGGGCAGAACGATAACAGTTGCGCAGAACGATAACAGTTGGTCAGAACGATAACAGTTGGGAGGAACGACAACAGTTGGGCAGAACGATAACAGTTGGGCAGAACGATAACAGTTGGGAGGAACGATAACAGTTGGGCAGAACGATAACAGTTGCGCAGAACGATAACAGTTGGGAGGAACGATAACAGTTGGGAGGAACGATAACAGTTGGGCAGAACGATAACAGTTGCGCAGAACGATAACTGTTGGGCAGAACGATAACAGTTGGGCAGAACGATAACAGTTGGGAGGAACGATAACAGTTGTGCAGAACGATAACAGTTGGTCAGAACGATAACAGTTGGGCAGAACGATAACAGTTGGGCAGAACGATAACAGTTGGGCAGAACGATAACAGTTGGGAGCAAATGACAAAAAAATAACCCCGTTGATTTCGAAAGTGTGTAGGTCTGTAGGTAGGTTAATTGCAAGCTGCAAGATCGATTACTTAAAGAGCGTGGGATGAATCCACACAACTGTTTCGCAGTCATGTTTTCGGTAACTCCCACCGTACACAAAAACTTCATTTAAGAAATCCAACTGGTTGATTTTTTCGATGGAGATTGCAAGATGTTTTATAACAAATTTGGATTATCTTCCTTAGGGTATTGATACAGACATGATAATCATCTTTCCCCAGCAGGTTTCGAGCCGAAAACTATATCTTCTATTGTATATTTGTATACTTAGTATGCTTAGGCACACCTACTATAAATAACATGGATTTTGTAAGAAAACATCAAAAATTATTGCCTCATTCATTTACAGGACTTTAAATGGACGACCGAAAAATATCAGGGCGAGTTTCCAGTGGCGAAACTAAGGGAAAGTAGGTGAGGAGGGAGGGGGGGGGCCCTCTCCCCCGATCTGTAGGGCCCTATAGCTACGCCACTGTAAGTTTCTAGATTATTCGAATATACCTTTCGTGCACATGATGGTACATAACCTTTGATGTGAATGTTGAAATCAACCGTAATTATATGATAAATAATTCATTCATTTTACAACAAAACAAGCATCAAAAATAAGGTTGTTGTTGAAAAATTTCCATAAATTAGCAATAAAGACGCCCTTACCGTTCGAACGAGAACACATTTAATCTTACATATGGAAAGATTGCAGCTTTCTACACCAATTTCCTTTTTTTTATTATTCTTATTATTTTTAATGTGAACTTGTTTCATCAGTAGCCTCATGTAAAAGGTCAACTGGTACCCCATGAAAAATCCTGGATCCGCCACTGAATAACCACACATGCGATCGCAATTGCACTTTAAAAAAAAGTTTCAGTTTCACTATTTCCGATCCCAACCAACATTGATATTAAGGCCCCATGCTTATGGGACCAAGATGTACTCTTACATTAGGACAATATGTGCTTCCTACATTGTTCTATGTGTCCGCGGGCCTATGTAGGCATCATATGGGGCCAATATTGTACAATTAATGCATGGGTATAGCCAGTGGTGCAATTAGAGGTCTGCGGTCCGTGGGGAATTTAGCGTTCGGGGGCCCCCACAGCAAACATACGGCAGTGTCTTTGCTCGAAGTCCCCAAATGCTCGGGACCATGGCACAGTTATACATGAGCTGTTTCTTCTTCCTTATCTGCTAATAAGGAAACCAAAATATTTTTCACATATAGTCTAGGATTTGATATCCAAGACTGAAGACGTTCTTCATATAAAAGATCATAATAATTCGGCAGTGTACTTCAGTTTAGTAGAAATCTTTTACACACTCTTCCACCTTTTTAGTATGTGTTAAAGTAAACACCTCTTACCGAACCGTACTGTTTGCCCAAGTAAACACCTCTCATACTAAGTGTACTGTTTGCTAAGCTGTTACCATATGTCACAGATATGATTGATCAAAATTTAATCAACCTTATTTAACGCTTATGATAATTGAATAATTTTGTCGCTGCTTAGAGACACGCTGCGCTTGCGGGAGAAATTTGAATCAAATTGAAAGACAATTGGCTGTCAGATCTGATTATTTCTGCACCATTGAAAAAGCATATACAGCAGTAAAACTTGCTTAGATCGTTGAAAATCTATTTAAAACCAATTAAAAAATAGCTCTCACGCGTGACGACGTTCAAGACGCCAAATTCGCCTCAATATGGACTATTTTTTACGGGTTTTTTTTCTTCATTTTTTTGGATCTTAAGTTTTAAAGAATTTTCTGATGATGGGGTAGAAACTCCGAAACCCTTTGATTAAGATTTGTCCCTAACCAGACAGAATCAGCAGCGGCTTATCGCACGTACATTTGTCACAGATGGCAATATAATATAGTCCAGCTGCGTGACGCAGTGGCGTAGCTAGGGCCCTGCGGGCCGGGGCGAGTGAGACCAGCTCGCATATAGGTATAATTGTATTTTTTTTTTTCGGGAGCCCCTTATAGGGTTCGGGTCGGAGGCCGCTTCCCCTGCCCCCCTTAATTACACCACTGGAGTGACGGCAGCTGATTGACTCTGTAGTTATCTATCTTGTACATATATTGGCAACATGCATAGGCTGTATTTTAGGGGGGAGGGGGCACTTGCCTCTCCACTTTTTCCCAGAAAGTATATCTTTTGTATGGTGTTTTTTGTACCTTAGCGTGATTTTGTGATTCCCCCCCCTTCTTACTTTCCCCTCACACTTTACACTTCCCCCTCCCCTTTACTATCAGTAGGCAAATCCCACCCATGGTAACATAACATGATAGAGAACAATATATCGAGAATAAGGTAGTCAATCAAGAAGATATTTTTGTTAAATGCTCTGATGGATTTAAAAATGACATTTTTGAACACTGGATCGACCGACCAGGTGCTAGGTCGCCCCTCTTCCACCCTTTACCCCACGGGGAACTTTGAAGTGCCCTTCGTGGATATATTTTCAAACCGTTTACTTACGACCATTGCTATTTACATACATGCACGTTGTGATAATCTAAAACCTTTTTATGTCATGAATAATTGCTGGTTACGTCATATCCATTGACGTTACTCTTCGCGTTTCGGCAAGTCATGCATGTTATGCGTTTGCTCAATTGTTTTCCCATCATGCACCAGAGTAACATCAAGTTTGCCCTCTTCGCGTGCGTTTTCGGAATGACATCACAGACCTACATTAGGCTGCCTTTTAAAAATTCATTTCAAAGAATTTTATGGAGAGCATCAGTTGTGACGTATTAGCTTTTTGTTAATAAAATAAAGATTCATGATACCAGCTGTTGTTGGAAATCTGTTACCAAATAAATTATTATCTCAGTATACTTCTTCATTTTCCTGAATGTTCCGTTTTAATTATGATTGATGCGTTGTATTGCATACCTACTGTATATCTGTATATCGACGGCAATAATGATACGCTAAGCGGCTCTGCCAATGGAAGTTTCAGTAATTTGTCAAGCAAATTTAGCACCTACCGGTATATGAACATATATACGTGTAACCGTTTTTACTTCCGATGCGATCAGTATCATGAACCTACTATGCGATCATGATGGCATGTGTGTGTATGTTTATGTGTGCGTATGTGCGTGCTCTTGTAGATGGTGGAAATTGGGGATAATCATATGTTTACAGATCTTCTAATTGGGGACGCTCCTACAATTGGGGATATCCCCGATTGCCAGAAAGCTCAATATTGACGATTTTAGCATCTTCATGAGTGTGAGGTAGTTACCTCTTAATTTTAGACTGTTTTATGGTTCTCCCCAACTTCCCAGTCTTTTTCATATGCTGGTGTGTATTGTGTGTATCCAAATATCTTGACTGTACCTTAATAGCAAAATTGACATCCCTAATTACATGTAAGAAAACGTATGACCTCATAATTCAAAGTGCATAGCGCCATCTTGTTAAAAAAGTTTGCCACTTGGGACCTCAAAAGTTGTACACCAGTAAAGTGCATGAGCTTTCAGTTGCCCAGGCTTAACCAACTAACCAGACCAACAGTCTACTGCAATATTTATGAATGGGTAAGTCTTTTCTACTTTCTGGTACTTATATATTTCTTAAATTTGGAAGTAGTTGGAATAATAACAGAAGTCAGTACAACATTCGGAATGATGATTTATCCTATGTTTTCTGCCATTCATGATTGGAATTCAATGCCTCATTTGAGTGAAAGTGATCTTGTGGACAATTCATGATTTCACTCCATCCAACTGGGGGATACATCTGGGATTGGTAGAGAGAAGTGATTTTTTGGCATAGGGAAGATTTTGTAAAAGCTGGAAATTGGGGATATTTGTATGTTTACACACCTTTCAACTGGGGATATCTCCAATCGGCAGAAAGTATCATAGTTGTGACACTAAAATAAACACGAGTCTAGGATGACGTAAATTCCCTTCAGTTGCTGTAAATGATCAATACAGCCATTTCAGGCTTTAAAAAGATTATACGTCCTTTTAAGCTGGGGGTTACAGTATTTCTCAGATCTCAAATGTCGGATTGGGGATTTGAGTGATGTCGTTCTCTCCACCAACGCAACACTTATACACTTGGCCTACCTAATAACCAGTTGCGTAGTCACGGGGGAGTGGGGGTCCGTGCCCTACACTTTTTCAAGAAATTTTATTTCAAAATTTGAGATAATCTTTGTTTTTTTTACTTTTGCTTTCTAAAAATCAAAATTTTCCGTAGAAGTTGGCTAATTTTGACACTTCGTTTTGGGAGGGAGTCAGAACCTTCTCAGACGCCCTCACTTTGAATGCTGGCTACGCCACTGCTAATAACCTAATAGTACCTCTAGAACACCCTAAGAATGGAATAGATGCACTGTTTTAACAGGATACAGCTTGCTCCTAGAATTAGTACTTGGAAGATAAAAGTCTGTTTTAATGTACACTTTAGCCAAGTATTACGTTTCTAAACTAAAATGTCAGATTGCTGAGGTTAGTTATTTCTCCCCACCAAACTACTCCAATAGGCTAGCCTACACTCTCCACTAATTTCATGTTAGGGTAGATCACTGTTAGGCATGCATATGTGCAACGTTTATAACAGTAGGCTGCTTGAGTTGGTATAGGAAAGATAAAAGGCTCATTAAGGTCTTTAATCTGGCGGGGTCACTTATCAAAATATAAAATGAAAGATTATTTTGCCATGGTTTTGTGCAATTTCTTGATAATTCAATACACATTGTCTCATACTCTAGTAATCCAATGTTAAACACACATGGTATTAAAACATTCTTGAGACATTAACTATGATCACACTGCAATTAGCAAAAAAACAAAAAAATATTTGATGGTGTAATTAGTCTAAAATATCATTAAGGTCTATAAAGGTTTGCCGAAGATTGTCTAAATTTCCATATCATTCTAACAAAATATATAAACTCGTACTACGTTGTTGGAAGTAATTTTAAGACTATATTGAGTACTAATTAAAAATGTATTTACAAGAAAAGATAAGTAATGTTTTCATCACGCTAGCCAGCGTGTTTTAGACTGAGTCTGTTTGTTTTCCGTGTGGTGTGACTGAGCTGTGTGAATATCATACGCATTAAATACTCAACGCGCAAAGCTCTGCCCTGCAAAATGGCTCCCAGTTGAGTTAGAGTCACGTGAGAAAATCCCTCTATACCTTATTATTATCCAAACTATTATTATCCAAACTAAAATCTATTGAAAATAGTGTTTTCATGATTACTTCCCGATACAAATCGCAATGGAAAAGAAAGTAGAAATGTAACACAAAATGTGATTTTTTGACAGATTTGCTAGGATCTTTTGGAATAAATAATAACCATTAGAATACGAAGGAGGGGAATAGTGGAAGGAATCACTAATGAACAAGTAAGTCTTTTAGAGTGTGGAATAGTGGAAGTAATTACTAAAGAACAAGTAAGTCTTTTAGTGTTTTGATTAACATGTATGCCTGTTTGTCTATAACACTCAACTCTTTCATGATATAAATTGTTACCTTGGGGATTATAATGACTGAGATAATGTCAATATAACACTGGAAATTAAATTCATAAAATGGAAAGCAATCATAAGGTTTAGTAGATTTTATAGGCAGGCCCTAGTGGACATTTTCCTGAGTTATAGACTGGGCTGTTCAGAATTTAAAGCTCTGTCTTATGAACAAAGAATTTGTACCTTTGAGGCTTTAAATTTTTTAATCATTTTGTAGCAGCTTAGCTAATGTTGCTGAGTACAGAAGTGACTTTTATTGAATACAAGCAACTGATTATGTTTGAATCTGTCTGCATAGACTAGGGATTACCCTCATATTCTATGCACTTTCTCCAATTTGATTTTTATTCTTCTAACCTATCCAAAAAGTCTTACATGGATGTTATTTCTGACAGCTTTCACACTTGTTATGAACTTCCTTCTTCATTTCTCAGAATTTTACACTTTCATTTGTACCCCCCAAAATATTCCTTTAGCTACACCTTTATTATTGAAACTGCGATATTAATGCATTTTTTTTTTTTTTTGCATTTATCTTCCACCGATAAAAAGCAGCCTTTCGGAGAGAAAACAAGAAAAAGAGACCAAAACACAGGAAGCCATGGACCATAGAGGAGAAGTAAGCACAGGAAGCCATGGACCATAGAGGAGAAGTAAGCACAGGAAGCCATGGACCATAGAAGAGAAGTAAGCACAGGAAGCCATGGACCATAGAGGAGAAGTAAGCACAGGAAGCCATGGACCATAGAGGAGAAGTAAGCACAGGAAGCCATGGACCATAGAGGAGAAGTAAGCACAGGAAGCCATGGACCATAGAAGAGAAGTAAGCACAGGAAGCCATGGACCATAGAGGAGAAGTAAGCACAGGAAGCCATGGACCATAGAGGAGAAGTAAGCACAGGAAGCCATGGACCATAGAGGAGAAGTAAGCACAGGAGGCCATGGACCATAGAGGAGAAGTGGCACAGGAAGCCATGGACCATAGAGGAGAAGTAAGCACAGGAAGCCATGGACCACAAAGGAGAAGTAAGCACAGGAAGCCATGGACCATAGAGGAGAAGTAAGCACAGGAAGCCATGGACCATAAAAGAGAAGTAAGCACAGGAAGCCATGGACCATAAAAGAGAAGTAAGCACAGGAAGCCATGGACCATAGAGGAGAAGTAAGCACAGGAAGCCATGGACCATAGAGGAGAAGTAAGCACAGGAAGCCATGGACCATAGAAGAGAAGTAAGCACAGGAAGCCATGGACCATAGAGGAGAAGTAAGCACAGGAAGCCATGGACCATAGAGGAGAAGTAAGCACAGGAAGCCATGGACCATAGAGGAGAAGTAAGCACAGGAAGCCATGGACCATAGAAGAGAAGTAAGCACAGGAAGCCATGGACCATAGAGGAGAAGTAAGCACAGGAAGCCATGGACCATAGAGGAGAAGTAAGCACAGGAAGCCATGGACCATAGAGGAGAAGTAAGCACAGGAGGCCATGGACCATAGAGGAGAAGTAAGCACAGGAAGC
>JAIGNY010003510.1:402500-423693 GCA_020152595.1 Chiridota heheva
TACCTCCCCTCCCCCTCCCCACCCCATATTGCTATGTGATAAAGATGTAACTGACTTATTTCTATTTCAAATGGGTATGAGTCAGTGTTTGCTTATGTATGGACTCAAGACAATATGTATCCCCACCCCACCACCTTACCCACCCCCCCCACCCCCCCCCTCCTCCCCCAATATTGTTATGTGACCTACCCATTTTGGTTCAAATGGTATGAGTCAGATATTTAGTTAAACATGGACTCAAGAGAGCATCTGCCCCTGGTCCCCCACCCGCAACCACCCCCACCCCGCACCTCTCTAATATTGTCATGTAGTCAAAGATGTGACTGGCTCATTTTCGGTTCAAATTGGTACGAGTCGGTGTTTCGTTAAGTATGGACTCCAGCTGATATATGCTCCTGCCCCACCAGCCCCTATTACCTCCCCTCCCCTCCCCACCCCATATTGCTATGTGATAAAGATGTAACTGACTTATTTCTATTTCAAATGGGTATGAGTCAGTGTTTGCTTATGTATGGACTCAAGACAATATGTATCCCCCACCCCACCACCTTACCCACCCGCCCCCCACCCCCCTCCCCTCCTCCCCCAATATTGTTATGTGACCTACCCATTTTGGTTCAAATGGTATGAGTCAGATATTTAGTTAAACATGGACTCAAGAGAGCATCTGCCCCTAGTCCCCCCCCAACCCCCCCCCCCCGCACCTCCCTAATATTGTCATGTAGTCAAAGATGTGACTGACTCATTTTCGTTTCAAATTGGTATAAGTCTGGTGTTCGGTTAAGCATGTGCTCAAGATATCACGTGCCCCCAGCCCCGTCCCCTCCCCCATATTGCTATGTGACTGATTCATTTAAGTTCAAATCGATATTAGTAGGGTTTTATTGAGCATGGACTCCAGAATCCAGATGGCATGTTCCCAGCCCTACCCTTACCAACCACCCACCCCCTCACACCCCCATATTGCTATGTGATCGAAGAAGTGACTGATTCATTTTCAGTTCAAATGGGTATGAGTCCGGTGTTTGGTTATCATGGACTCCAGATAGCATGTGTCAATCCCCCACCCTTACCCCCACACCCCCACTCCCTGCTATGTGATCAAAGATGTGACTGACTCATGTTTGATTCAAAATTAAATAATTTAGGTGTTTGGTTAAACATGGACTTGAGACAGTATGTCCATAGGAGGAGGGGGGATGGGGACCCTTAATTTTGGGGGGAAATTTCAATGAAAAGGAAAATCTTAATTTGTTTGTAAATTTTTTGCTTTTAAAAATAAAATTGCTCTCAAAAATGGGCTAAATTTAAACACTTTATTTTGGGAGGGGTGTCTAGGACCTTCTCAAACTCCTTTGTTGTTTATTATTGCTGGCTACGCCACTCTCTCCCCCCTCCCTTCCCCCTCACACTTTCCATATTGATTTGTGATCAAAGATAACAACTGTCTCATTTTTAGTTCAAATTGGTATGAGTTTTCCACAGTTTCCAAACCCTGTCCTGTCCCCCACCCCCCATATTGCTATGTGATTAAAGATATGACTGACTCATTTTCAGTTCAAATTGATATTCACATTATATGATTTATAAGACATAATAATAGCTAATACTTATTCAATTAGGATTTTAAAATTAAGCATTAAGTACTAGTTGATCAATTAACAGTTAAAATGGTACCCCCGTTACCCCCCCCCGTTACCCCCGTTACCCCCGTTACCCCCCGTTACCCCCTTTACCCCCCCCCCCTACCCCCTGACCCTCCCCCTTACCCCCTTACCCCCTTTACCTCCCCCTTTACCCCCCCCCCCTTCCTTAACTTACTCCTCAATGGAAACATACATCCACCTTTTACAACTTGTTATATGTCATTGAGTCCACAATCACAAAGGCATTTTCATTGATAAAAGTCTCTAATATCTTTCCTGTTCCATTCAGCCTTCACCTCATAAATTACCTAGTTTTGAAACATGTTTGTGGTTTTTAAGGGCAATCACTAGACCACGAAAAGTGTTGTGGTCAGTTGGTGATTATTCTTGAGTACATATCAATTATATGGACAGGTACATAACTTACTGCTAGATCATGTACTGAAAAGAGCATCAATTTTGAGAATAACATGTGTAGTTTTCAAGTTATGAGTAATCAAAGTTTGAAGATTTGTAGTATATTAAAGAGATATGTGACGTGTGAACAGGTAAACGCCTAAAAATGCTAATGCTTGATGTTTCTTTCCAAAATTTCAGACCTTGAAAATGTTCAATATTTCTCCAGCTTCAGGTTGGTTAAGGGTTTATTAAGATCAAATCCTCTTCATTAGAATTATTTTTCTTTCTTTCAAATACAAATGGCAAAGAGTTAAAAAACAAGGGATTTACATTAGAAAATATAGACCCATTTATACTTCACAAGAGTAGCTCAAAAAATTGCATATTTGTCCATCTTCAAAAAGCTATAAAATGGCAAATTTTTAACTTCACATTCCACCTCACATCACCCCAAAAATTAAGATTAACACCCCAATGTCTCAGATTTTGAAGAAATATGGTGTGCACATTTGGTGCATGAAGAAATGGCAAAATCCAAAACTTACGGCATTTGATAAATCGTTGACCACACTCATTTTTATGATTTGCGGCCCATTTTTAATGGGCTATAACTTTTACCGTCAGTCCTATTTCTCTTAACTTCTGGATTTTTCCATTTCTTCATGTTCCAAACCTGCACACCAAATTTCGGAGACATTGTGTGATCTGACATTGAATGACACCCAGGAAAAAGATGTTGATGAAATTTGTTGTTTTCTTCATAATTTTAGTGGACTTGAAATCAATTTGGCTACTGTAATGTTGCTTGTACTTGTCTATACACCTTCAAATTATTTCTGGTATTACTTACAAACATAATCATGGAAGAATTTTGGGATTTTACTATACATCCCTTTTAAGATAATGTGATCTGGGATAGCCCAGGTCAACCATGCAGGTAAAATGTTCTGGATTGTTGAGAGGTAATGATGCATGGCTCTCTTGGGACAACAAAGTGGATTGATCTCTCACTAATAGTCTCAAATGGTCAAAAGTAGGGAAGTTCCAAAAAGAGTTTCTGATATACTCTGAGATATGCCTACAATCAGATGAATTATGAGAATATGTTGATCTAGACTCAACCATTCACAAGGACAATGTAATAACTAATTTTCATGTTGTCTTGTTTTGCTTTTATTTGTGACATCATGTTTGGTTTTAGTTTGATTTGAGTTGTAGAAATAGTTCAGCAGGCAAAGGATTTGTTGTGTTGTGTTTAGTACTATGATACGATAACAATAAATTTGTCTACAATCGTGGCCAAAAGTAATTATAGAGGGCAAGTTCATGACATCGTTCAGAATGAGGTGTGTATCATATGAAATACAGTAGGGAGGGGGCACATAATGCGATACACTTGTACGTACTCCTTTGGCGAACACTTTGTTTAAAAATTGAGAGTATTATGTTCATATAAAATAAATATTGACGGAAATAAGTTATATGGCCGTTGTCGTCAATTTTGAATGTAAAGAAATGAAGACATGTTGACGACAGTGAGCACCATATGAAGTGATGAAATACGGGACCAATATAATAAATGTGGATTTAATCAATTCGGAAAAAATCAGCGCAATTATCTGATTATTGTAGTGGTACCGCAATGTGGTCTTTTGCACTACTGCAAAGTTGAGGCAATGGATTTGCAATAAATCATGTCGTTTTCTGTTATTTTTTTTACTTAACCAAAAATAATATTTTAAAGTCTTATAGGAACTTAAATTTGATAAATATATACTAATTACATATCCGTAAAGGACTCTATTTAATTTCATGATAGTTCTGGAAAAACTAACGGTTTGCACTATATATGTTGTAAAGCTGTAGGTTACTCTTTCTCTATTATTTGCCACAAACCGTGATATGCGTGCTTTTTGCATAGGCATATGCCGCAAACTGTCAAGGGTGTGCACTTTGCATAGCAAACCCCTCATAAATTAGGGTTTTTATATGCAAATGACTTTTAAATTATCATGTAATGTGTTCTTTCATGATGGAACATTCATTCTAATCTATAATTCAGAATGTGCGACAAACTTAAAGAAATATGCAAATATCCTAGGAAAATGATCCAAAAATCATTCATGTAATCGAGTTTAATGGAAATTAATTTTGAAACCCGCTCTTATTTTCTTAATCGAGGCAACATCAATGGTGGAAGTTCGGTGCCCCAGCTGTCTATCTGGCATTCAAGTTGATATACAGAATGCTTCCACTTGGCAGTTATCATTTACGCCCCCTCCTTCCATCGCATGTACATAAATTGACATAAATCCCTATACAAAACTGCCCATTTCCGCACATTGTTTTATTCAAATGCTGCTTGACCCCTCATCACCCTTCATTTTTACTTACGCCGCACTCTCCTCCCCCTCCCCACTCAAGTGAGGGTCCATGGGGCACCCCCTGGATCCTACCAGGGGCTCATGTCATTTGGCTTTGTGCTACGTGCAAAGCGATGATGCCTTTTGGTGTCATATAGGTACCGTATCACTTTTTGTCAGCAACATTTTCTTCACCACCCCCGCTCCATCCCCCTTCCCCTATCACAACTACCTCGGTATGGTCCTGCATACAAGCTAGTATACAATGCTAGGGTTTATTAATAACCCCTCCTCCCCCAAAAGATAGCAATTTTTCCTTTTTAGCTTGACTATACGAAGGATAATATGAGTTATTCTACTACCTCTGGCATAAGTGTCAGCATCAGCGTCCTGCTAAAGTTTTTTATTCTTAGTTGGTTAAAGGTTTTGGATGAGTTTGTTTGTTATAATAATGAATTCCTGACATGAATAACAATTAAAATATAAGTCTTGGGATAAATGAAGAAGCAAATAATGGATTTCTCGCATCAAATGAATTTGAAATTAGGTGTCTTGGATATAAAAAGAAATATAAACAAGGTTTTTAAAGGAGTTTGTAGAAGCAAATAGAAGAATTTTTGGATGAAGATGAGGGTGATATTTCATGTGGGACAGGGTGGAAGTGTATGTAGGGCACGGTTGGGTGACATTTGGGACCGAAAATGGGATGGTGTATTGGACAGGGTGGGTTGGCATATTAGTCAGGATGGGTCAGAATTTTGAACAGGCTGTGTTGGCATGTGGCAAGGGTGGGTTGGCATGTGGGATAGGGTGGAAATTGAAACCACATGCATTGTGTAGAATACATCATATACATGAGTAAAATAATTGCCGCTTTCCATATTAACTATCAAAAATCTTGTGGTTTGTGGTCAAGGGAAGCTAAGTGTAGTAATTAAGTTTTTAATGTGCAATATGAAACCAAGGGTCCAACCATAGCCATGCAGGACCATCTAACTCAGGGAGGTGACTTTCTGCCCGACTCAAAAACGTATGACGAAGGAAAAATTGCAATGAATCTGTCAATAAACAATTAATTTTGAGTAATGGTTTGAACCGAGGTTTTTTTTTTTTTTTTTTGGGGGGATGGGGTTGATAGCCTTTGGAAAATAGCTTCATTTCCAGGATTTTTTAGGGAAATTACTTTTATTAAATCTCAAATAAAAAAGTTTAAAATGTATGCAAATTGAGCTATTTTGATAGATCCAATGTCTCATACAATGCTACGGTTAGTCATCACTTCCACAACAGGGTACAATTTTTGCTTTTTATACCTTTTTTCCATGTCAGAAGTTCAAAATGCATCAATATACCAAGTTACAAGCAAATCTAAGAACATATCTTAGAAATGAGAGCCTCAAAACAGTCATTTCCGCGGCAAATTTTGTGACTTTTGGAGCTTATTGCAAAATGATGATAATTTTGTTATAGTTGTTTATGAAAAGTATCAAGAAATTTTGGTTTATCAAGCTTAGAAATTTAATTTGTTTAAATATAATCTAATTTACAATGAAAAAAGGTCATTGATTGAAAAATCTCAATTAAAAAGTTTCAAATCTATGGTAATTCTGCTATTTTGATAGATCCAATGTCCCATACAATGCTAGGGTTAGACCACACTTCCCCCAAAAGGTACATTTTTTGCTTTTTATACCCTTTTCTATGTCATAAGTCCAAAATGCAGCAATGTACCAAGTTACAAGCAAATCTAAGCACAAATCCTAGAAATGAGAGCCTCAAAACAGTCATTTACATGACAAATTTTGTGACTTTTGTATATGTTATCGCAAAATAAACATCTGTTTTTGTTTTTTCGTGAAAAAGAAACAAAGATATTTTAGTTTATCATCATCAAAATGAAATTTTTCATATTCTATCTAACTTACAATGAAAATAGGTTATTGATTGAAAAATCTCATATAAAAAAGTTTAAAATGTATGCAAATTGAGCTATTTTGATAGATTCAATGTCCCATACAATGCGAGGGTTAGGTTGCACTTTCCCAAAAAGGTACATTTTTTGCTTTTTATACCCTTTTCTATGTCATAAGTCCAAAATGCAGCAATGTACCAAGTTACAAGTAAATCTAAGCACAAATCCTAGAAATGAGAACCTCAAAACAGTCATTTATATGGCAAATTTTGTGACTTTTGTATATCTTATCGCAAAATAAACATCTGTTTTTGTTTTTTCATGAAAAAGAAACAAAGATATTTTAGTTTATCATCATCAAAATGAAATTTTTCATATTCTATCTAACTGACAATGAAAAAAGTTCATTGATTGAAAAATCTCAAATGAAAAAGTTTGAAATGTATGCAAATTGAGCTATTTTGATAGATCCAATGTCCCATACAATGCTAGGGTTAGGCCGCATTTCCCCCAAAAGGTACATTTTTTGCTTTTTATACCCTTTTTTATGTCATAAGTCCAAAATGCATCAATGTACCAAGTTACAATAAAATCTAAGCACATATCCAAAAATAATAGCCTCAAAACAGTCATTTATTTGGCAAATTATGTGAGTTTTGTAGCTCATCGCAAAATAATGATCATTTTTTTATAGTTGTTTATGAAAAGATTCAAGAAATTTTGGTTTATTAATCTTAGAAATTTAATTTGTTTAAATATAATCTAATTTACAATTGAAAAAAGGTCATTGATTGCATCAAAAAATCTCAATAAAAAAAGTTTCAAAAATCTATTTTGTGACTTTTGCTAATTCTGTTTTTGTTTTTTTTGCTATTTTGATAGATCCAATGTCCCATACAATGCTATTTTGGTTAGGCCATACACTTTCCCAAAAAGGTACATTTTTGCTTTTATAAACCTTTTTCTATGTCATAAGTCCAAAATGCATCAATGTACCAAGTTACAATCAAATCTAAGCACATATCCAAAAATAAGAGCCTCAAAACAGTCATCTACATGGCAAATTATGTGACTTTTGTAGCTCATCGCAAAATAATGATCATTTTTTTATAGTTGTTTATGAAAAGATTCAAGAAATTTTGGTTTATCAAGCTTAGAAATTTAATTTGTTTAAATATAATCTAACTTACAATGAAAAAGTTCATTGATTGAAAAATCTCAATTGAAAAGTTTCAAATCTATGGTAATTCTGCTATTTTGATAGATCCAATGTCCCATACAATGCTAGGGTTAGGCCGCACTTCCCCAAAAGGTACATTTTTGCTTTTTATACCCTTTTCTATGTCATAAGTTCAAAATGCAGCAATGTACCAAGTTACAAGCAAATCTTAGCACAATTCCTAGAAATGAGAGCCTCAAAACAGTCATTTACATGGCAAATTTTGTGACTTTTGTATATCTTATCGCAAAATAAACATCTGTTTTTGTTTTTTCATGAAAAAGAAACAAAGATATTTTAGTTTATCATCAACAAAATGAAATTTTTCATATTCTATCTAACTGACAATGAAAAAAGGTTATTGATTGAAAAATCTCAAATGAAAAAGTTTGAAATGTATGCAAATTGAGCTATTTTGATAGATCCAATGTCCCATACAATGCTAGGGTTAGGCCGCACTTCCCCCAAAAGGTACATTTTTTGCTTTTTATACCCTTTTTTATGTCATAAGTCCAAAATGCATCAATGTACCAAGTTACAATAAAATCTAAGCACATATCCAAAAATATTAGCCTCAAAACAGTCATTTATTTGCCAAATTATGTGAGTTTTGTAGCTCATTGCAAAATAATGATCATTTTGTTATAGTTGTTTATGAAAAGATTCAAGAAATTTTGGTTTATCAAGCTTAGAAATTTAATTTGTTTAAATATAATCTAATTTACAATTAAAAAAGGTCATTGATTAAAAAATCTCAATTGAAAAGTTTCAATTTTATGCTAATTCTGCTATTTTGATAGATCCAATGTCTCATACAATGCTAGGGTTAGGCCGCACTTCCCCCAAAAGGTACATTTTTTGCTTTTTATACCCTTTTTTATGTCATAAGTCCAAAATGCATCAATGTACCAAGTTACAAGCAAATCTAAGCACATATCCTAGAAATGAGAGCCTCAAAACAGTCATTTACATGGCAAATTATGTGACTTTTGTAGCTCATCGCAAAATAATGATCATTTTTTTATAGTTGTTTATGAAAAGATTCAAGAAATTTTGGTTTATCAAGCTTAGAAATTTAATTTGTTTAAATATAATCTAACTTACAATGAAAAAAGTTCATTGATTGAAAAATCTCAATTGAAAAGTTTCAAATCTATGGTAATTCTGCTATTTCGATAGATCCAATGTCCCATACAATGCTAGGGTTAGGCCGCACTTCCCCCAAAAAGGTACATTTTTTGCTTTTTATACCCTTTTCTATGTCATAAGTTCAAAATGCAGCAATGTACCAAGTTACAAGCAAATCTAAGCACAAATCCTAGAAATGAGAGCCTCAAAACAGTCATTTACATGGCAAATTTTGTGACTTTTGTATATCTTATCGCAAAATAAACATCTGTTTTTGTTTTTTCATGAAAAAGAAACAAAGATATTTTAGTTTATCATCATCAAAATGAAATTTTTCATATTCTATCTAACTGACAATGAAAAAAGGTTATTGATTGAAAAATCTCAAATGAAAAAGTTTGAAATGTATGCAAATTGAGCTATTTTGATAGATTCAATGTCCCATACAATGCTAGGGTTAGGCCGCACTTTCCCAAAAAGGTACAATTTTGCTTTTTATACCTTTTTCTATGTCATAAGTCCAAAATGCATCAATGTACCAAGTTACAATCAAATCTAAGCACATATCCTAAAAATAAGAGCCTCAAAACAGTCATTTATTTGGCAAATTATGTGAGTTTTTTGTAGCTCATCGCAAAATAATGATCATTTTTTTATAGTTGTTTATGAAAAGATTCAAGAAATTTTGGTTTATCAAGCTTAGAAATTTAATTTGTTTAAATATAATCTAATTTACAATGAAAAAAGGTCATTGATTAAAAAATCTCAATTGAAAAGTTTCAAATCTATGCTAATTCTGCTATTTTGATAGATCCAATGTCCCATACAATGCTAGGGTTAGGCCGCACTTCCCCCAAAAGGTACATTTTTTGCTTTTTATACCCTTTTCTATGTCATAAGTCCAAAATGCAGCAATGTACCAAGTTACAAGCAAATCTAAGCACAAATCCTAGAAATGAGAGCCTCAAAACAGTCATTTATATGGCAAATTTTGTGACTTTTGTATATCTTATCGCAAAATAAACATCTGTTTTTGTTTTTTCATGAAAAAGAAACAAAGATATTTTGGTTTATCATCATCAAAATGAAATTTTTTTAAATATTAATCTAACTTACAATGAAAATAGGTTATTGATTGAAAAATCTCAATTAAAAGTTTCAAATCTATGCAAATTCTGCTATTTCGATAGATCCATTGTCCCATACAATGCTAGGGTTAGGCCGCACTTCCCCCAAAAGGTACGTTTTTGCTTTTTATACCCTTTTCTATGTCATAAGTCCAAAATGCAGCAATGTACCAAGTTACAATCAAATCTAAGCACATATCCTAGAAATGAATGCCTCAAAACAGTCATTTACATGGCAAATTTTGTGACTTTCGTATATCTCATCGCAAAAAAAACATCTGTTTTTGTTTTTTCATGGAAAAGAAACAAAGATATTTTAGTTTATCATCATCAAAATGAAATTTTTCATATTCTATCCAATTTACAATGAAAATAGGTTATTGAAAAAAATCTCAAAAAAAAGAAATTTTGTTTAAATGAAATTTAATTTGTTTAAATATAATCTAAACAATGAAAAAAGCTATTTTGAAAAATCTCAATTGAAAAGTTTCAAACAATGCTATTTTGATAGATCCAATGTCCCATACAATGCTAGGGTTAGGCCGCACTTTCCCCAAAAGGTACATTTTTTGCTTTTTATACCCTTTTTTATGTCATAAGTCCAAAATGCAGCAATGTACCAACCAAGTTACAAGCAAATCTAAGTACAAATCCTAGAAATGAGAGCCTCAAAACAGTCATTTACATGGCAAATTTTGTGACTTTCGTATATCTCATCGCAAAATAAACATCTGTTTTTGTTATTTCATGAAAAAGAAACAAAGATATTTTAGTTTATCATCATCAAAATGAAATTTTTCATATTCTATCTAATTTACAATGAAAATAGGTTATTGATTGAAAAATCTCATATAAAAAAGTTTAAAATGTATGCAAATTGAGCTATTTTGATAGATTCAATGTCCCATACAATGCTAGGGTTAGGTTGCACTTTCCCAAAAAGGTACAATATTTGCTTTTTATACCTTTTTCTATGTCATAAGTCCAAAATGCATCAATGTACCAAGTTACAATCAAATCTAAGCACATATCCAAAAATAAGAGCCTCAAAACAGTCATCTACATGGCAAATTATGTGAGTTTTGTAGCTCATCGCAAAATAATGATCATTTTTTTATAGTTGTTTATGAAAAGATTCAAGAAATTTTGGTTTATCAAGCTTAGAAATTTAATTTGTTTAAATATAATCTAACTTACAATGAAAAAAGTTCATTGATTGGAAAACCTCAATTGAAAAGTTTGAAATCTATGCTAATTCTGCTATTTTGATAGATCCAATGTCCCATACAATGCTAGGGTTAGGCCGCACTTTCCCAAAAAGGTACATTTTTTGCTTTTTATACCCTTTTCTATGTCATAAGTCCAAAATGCAGCAATGTACCAAGTTACAAGTAAATCTAAGCACAAATCCTAGAAATGAGAGCCTCAAAACAGTCATTTACATGACAAATTTTGTGACTTTTGTATATCTTATCGCAAAATAAACATCTGTTTTTGTTTTTTCATGAAAAAGAAACAAAGATATTTTAGTTTATCATCATCAAAATGAAATTTTTCATATTCTATCTAACTTACAATGAAAATAGGTTATTGATTGAAAAATCTCAAATAAAAAAGTTTGAAATGTATGCAAATTGAGCTATTTTGATAGATCCAGAGTCCCATACAATGCTAGGGTTAGGCCGCACTTTCCCAAAAAGGTACAATATTTGCTTTTTAAACCTTTTTCTATGTCATAAGTCCAAAATGCATCAATGTACCAAGTTACAATCAAATCTAAGCACATATCCAAAAATAAGAGCCTCAAAACAGTCGTCTACATGGCAAATTATGTGACTTTTGTAGCTCATCGCAAAATAATGATCATTTTTTATAGTTGTTTATGAAAAGATTCAAGAAATTTTGGTTTATCAAGCTTAGAAATTTAATTTGTTTAAATATAATCTAACTTACAATGAAAATGGTTCATTGATTGAAAAATCTCAATTGAAAAGTTTCAAATCTATGGTAATTCTGCTATTTCGATAGATCCAATGTCCCATACAATGCTAGGGTTAGGCCGCACTTTCCCAAAAAGGTACAATATTTGCTTTTTATACCTTTTTCTATGTCATCAGTCCAAAATGCAGCAATGTACCAAGTTACAAGCAAATCTAAGCACATATCCTAGAAATGAGAGCCTCAAAACAGTCATTTACATGGCAAATTTTGTGACTTTCGTATATCTCATCGCAAAATAAACATCATTTGTTTTTGTTTTTTATGAAAAGATTCAAGAAATTTTAGTTTATCAATCAAATTAGAAATTTAATTTGTTTAAATATAATCTAATTTACAATGAAAAAGGTTCATTGATTGAAAATCTCAATTGAAAAGTTTCAAATCTATGCTAATTCTGCTATTTTGATAGATCCAATGTCCCATACAATGCTAGGGTTAGGCCGCACTTCCCCAAAAGGTACATTTTTTGCTTTTTATACCCTTTTCTATGTCATAAGTCCAAAATGCAGCAATGTACCAAGTTACAAGTAAATCTAAGCACAAATCCTAGAAATGAGAGCCTCAAAACAGTCATTTACATGGCAAATTTTGTGACTTTTGTATATCTTATCGCAAAATAAACATCTGTTTTTGTTTTTTCATGAAAAAGAAACAAAGATATTTTAGTTTATCATCATCAAAATGAAATTTTTCATATTCTATCTAACTTACAATGAAAATAGGTTATTGATTGAAAAATCTCAACAAAAAAAGTTTGAAATGTATGCAAATTGAGCTATTTTGATAGATCCAGAGTCCCATACAATGCTAGGGTTAGGCCACACTTTCCCAAAAAGGTACAATATTTGCTTTTTAAACCTTTTTCTATGTCATAAGTCCAAAATGCATCAATGTACCAAGTTACAATCAAATCTAAGCACGTATCCTAAAAATAAGATCCTCAAAATAGTCATTTACATGGCAAATTATGTGACTTTTGTAGCTCATCGCAAAATAATGATCATTTTTTTATAGTTGTTTATGAAAAGATTCAAGAAATTTTGGTTTATCAAGCTTAGAAATTTAATTTGTTTAAATATAATCTAACTTACAATGAAAAAAGTTCATTGATTGAAAAATCTCAATTGAAAAGTTTCAAATCTATGCTAATTCTGCTATTTCGATAGATCCAATGTCCCATACAATGCTAGGGTTAGGCCGCACTTCCCCAAAAAGGTACATTTTTTGCTTTTTATACCCTTTTCTATGTCATAAGTCCAAAATGCAGCAATGTACCAAGTTACAAGTAAATCTAAGCACAAATCCTAGAAATGAGAGCCTCAAAACAGTCATTTACATGGCAAATTTTGTGACTTTTGTATATCTTATCGCAAAATAAACATCTGTTTTTGTTTTTTCATGAAAAAGAAACAAAGATATTTTAGTTTATCATCATCAAAATGAAATTTTTCATATTCTATCTAACTTACAATGAAAATAGGTTATTGATTATAAAATCTCAACAAAAAAAGTTTGAAATGTATGCAAATTGAGCTATTTTGATAGATCCAGAGTCCCATACAATGCTAGGGTTAGGCCACACTTTCCCAAAAAGGTACAATATTTGCTTATAAACCTTTTCTATGTCATAAGTCCAAAATGCATCAATGTACCAAGTTACAATCAAATCTAAGCACATATCCAAAAATAAGAGCCTCAAAACAGTCATTTACATGGCAAATTATGTGACTTTTGTAGCTCATCGCAAAATAATGATCATTTTTTTATAGTTGTTTATGAAAAGATTCAAGAAATTTTGGTTTATCAAGCTTAGAAATTTAATTTGTTTAAATATAATCTAACTTACAATGAAAATGGTTCATTGATTGAAAAATCTCAATTGAAAAGTTTCAAATCTATGGTAATTCTGCTATTTCGATAGATCCAATGTCCCATACAATGCTAGGGTTAGGCCGCACTTCCCCCAAAAAGGTACATTTTTTGCTTTTTATACCCTTTTCTATGTCATAAGTCCAAAATGCAGCAATGTACCAAGTTACAAGTAAATCTAAGCACAAATCCTAGAAATGAGAACCTCAAAACAGTCATTTATATGGCAAATTTTGTGACTTTTGTATATCTTATCGCAAAATAAACATCTGTTTTTGTTTTTTCATGAAAAAGAAACAAAGATATTTTAGTTTATCATCATCAAAATGAAATTTTTCATATTCTATCTAAATTACAATGAAAATAGGTTATTGATTATAAAATCTCAACAAAAAAAGTTTGAAATGTATGCAAATTGAGCTATTTTGATAGATCCAGAGTCCCATACAATGCTAGGGTTAGGCCACACTTTCCCAAAAAGGTACAATATTTGCTTTTTAAACCTTTTTCTATGTCATAAGTCCAAAATGCATCAATGTACCAAGTTACAATCAAATCTAAGCACGTATCCTAAAAATAAGATCCTCAAAATAGTCATTTACATGGCAAATTATGTGACTTTTGTAGCTCATCGCAAAATAATGATCATTTTTTTATAGTTGTTTATGAAAAGATTCAAGAAATTTTGGTTTATCAAGCTTAGAAATTTAATTTGTTTAAATATAATCTAATTTACAATGAAAGAAGGTCATTGATTGGAAAATCTCAATTGAAAAGTTTCAAATCTATGCTAATTCTGCTATTTTGATAGATCCAATGTCCCATACAATGCTAGGGTTAGGCCGCACTTCCCCCAAAAGGTACATTTTTTGCTTTTTATACCCTTTTCTATGTCATAAGTCCAAAATGCAGCAATGTACCAAGTTACAAGCAAATCTAAGCACAAATCCTAGAAATGAGAGCCTCAAAACAGTCATTTACATGGCAAATTTTGTGACTTTTGTATATCTTATCGCAAAATAAACATCTGTTTTTGTTTTTTCATGAAAAAGAAACAAAGATATTTTAGTTTATCATCATCAAAATGAAATTTTTCATATTCTATCTAACTTACAATGAAAATAGGTTATTGATTGAAAAATCTCAAATAAAAAAGTTTGAAATGTATGCAAATTGAGCTATTTTGATAGATTCAATGTCCCATACAATGCTAGGGTTAGGCCGCACTTTCCCAAAAAGGTACAATATTTGCTTTTTATACCTTTTTCTATGTCATAAGTCCAAAATGCATCAATGTACCAAGTTACAATCAAATCTAAGCACATATCCTAAAAATGAGAGCCTCAAAATAGTCATTTACATGGCAAATTATGTGACTTTTGTAGCTCATCGCAAAATAATGATCATTTTGTTCTAGTTGTTTATGAAAAGATTCAAGAAATTTTGGTTTATCAAGCTTAGAGATTTAATTTGTTTAAATATAATCTAATTTACAATGAAAGAAGGTCATTGATTGGAAAATCTCAATTGAAAAGTTTCAAATCTATGCTAATTCTGCTATTTTGATAGATCCAATGTCCCATACAATGCTAGGGTTAGGCCGCACTTCCCCCAAAAGGTACATTTTTTGCTTTTTATACCCTTTTCTATGTCATAAGTCCAAAATGCAGCAATGTACCAAGTTACAAGTAAATCTAAGCACAAATCCTAGAAATGAGAGCCTCAAAACAGTCATTTACATGGCAAATTTTGTGACTTTTGTATATCTTATCGCAAAATAAACATCTGTTTTTGTTTTTTCATGAAAAAGAAACAAAGATATTTTAGTTTATCATCATCAAATTGAAATTTTTCATATTCTATCTAACTTACAATGAAAATAGGTTATTGATTGAAAAATCTCAAATAAAAAGTTTGAAATGTATGCAAATTGAGCTATTTTGATAGATCCAATGTCCCATACAATGCTAGGGTTAGGCCGCACTTTCCCAAAAAGGTACAATTTTTGCTTTTTATACCCTTTTCTATGTCATAAGTCCAAAATGCATCAATGTACCAAGTTACAATAAAATCTAAGCACATATCCAAAAATAAGAGCCTCAAAACAGTCGTCTACATGGCAAATTATGTGAGTTTTGTAGCTCATCGCAAAATAATGATCATTTTTTTATAGTTGTTTATGAAAAGATTCAAGAAATTTTGGTTTATCAAGCTTAGAAATTTAATTTGTTTAAATATAATTTAACTTACAATGAAAAAAGTTCATTGATTGGAAAACCTCAATTGAAAAGTTTGAAATCTATGCTAATTCTGCTATTTCGATAGATCCAATGTCCCATACAATGCTAGGGTTAGGCCGCACTTCCCCCAAAAGGTACATTTTTTGCTTTTTATACCCTTTTCTATGTCATAAGTCCAAAATGCAGCAATGTACCAAGTTACAAGTAAATCTAAGCACAAATCCTAGAAATGAGAGCCTCAAAACAGTCATTTACATGACAAATTTTGTGACTTTTGTATATCTTATCGCAAAATAAACATCTGTTTTTGTTTTTCATGAAAAAGAAACAAAGATATTTTAGTTTATCATCATCAAAATGAAATTTTTCATATTCTATCTAACTTACAATGAAAATAGGTTATTGATTGAAAAATCTCAAATAAAAAAGTTTGAAATGTATGCAAATTGAGCTATTTTGATAGATCCAATGTCCCATACAATGCTAGGGTTAGGCCGCACTTTCCCAAAAAGGTACAATATTTGCTTTTATACCTTTTTCTATGTCATAAGTCCAAAATGCATCAATGTACCAAGTTACAATCAAATCTAAGCACGTATCCTAAAAATAAGATCCTCAAAATAGTCATTTACATGGCAAATTATGTGACTTTTGTAGCTCATCGCAAAATAATGATCATTTTTTTATAGTTGTTTATGAAAAGATTCAAGAAATTTTGGTTTATCAAGCTTAGAAATTTAATTTGTTTAAATATAATCTAACTTACAATGAAAAAGTTCATTGATTGAAAAATCTCAATTGAAAAGTTTCAAATCTATGCTAATTCTGCTATTTGATAGATCCAATGTCCCATACAATGCTAGGGTTAGGCCGCACTTCCCCCAAAAGGTACATTTTTTGCTTTTTATACCCTTTTCTATGTCATAAGTCCAAAATGCAGCAATGTACCAAGTTACAAGTAAATCTAAGCACAAATCCTAGAAATGAGAGCCTCAAAACAGTCATTTACATGGCAAATTTTGTGACTTTTGTATATCTTATCGCAAAATAAACATCTGTTTTTGTTTTTTCATGAAAAAGAAACAAAGATATTTTAGTTTATCATCATCAAAATGAAATTTTTCATATTCTATCTAACTTACAATGAAAATAGGTTATTGATTGAAAAATCTCAAAAAAAAAAGTTTGAAATGTATGCAAATTGAGCTATTTTGATAGATCCAATGTCCCATACAATGCTAGGGTTAGGCACTTTCCCAAAAAGGTACAATATTTGCTTTTTATACCTTTTTCTATGTCATAAGTCCAAAATGCATCAATGTACCAAGTTACAATCAAATCTAAGCACATATCCTAAAAATAAGAGCCTCAAAACAGTCATTTACATGGCAAATTATGTGACTTTTGTAGCTCATCGCAAAATAATGATCATTTTTTTTATAGTTGTTTATGAAAAGATTCAAGAAATTTTGGTTTATCAAGCTTAGAAATTTAATTTGTTTAAATATAATCTAATTTACAATGAAAAAAGTTCATTGATTGAAAAATCTCAATTGAAAAGTTTGAAATCTATGCTAATTCTGCTATTTCGATAGATCCAATGTCCCATACAATGCTAGGGTTAGGCCGCACTTCCCCCAAAAGGTACATTTTTTGCTTTTTATACCCTTTTCTATGTCATAAGTCCAAAATGCAGCAATGTACCAAGTTACAAGTAAATCTAAGCACAAATCCTAGAAATGAGAGCCTCAAAACAGTCATTTACATGGCAAATTTTGTGACTTTTGTATATCTTATCGCAAAATAAACATCTGTTTTTGTTTTTTCATGAAAAAGAAACAAAGATATTTTAGTTTATCATCATCAAAATGAAATTTTTCATATTCTATCTAACTTACAATGAAAATAGGTTATTGATTGAAAAATCTCAAATAAAAAAGTTTGAAATGTATGCAAATTGAGCTATTTTGATAGATCCAATGTCCCATACAATGCTAGGGTTAGGCCGCACTTTCCCAAAAAGGTACAATATTTGCTTTTTATACCTTTTTCTATGTCATAAGTCCAAAATGCATCAATGTACCAAGTTACAATCAAATCTAAGCACATATCCTAAAAATAAGAGCCTCAAAATAGTCATTTACATGGCAAATTATGTGACTTTTGTAGCTCATCGCAAAATAATGATCATTTTTTTATAGTTGTTTATGAAAAGATTCAAGAAATTTTGGTTTATCAAGCTTAGAAATTTAATTTGTTTAAATATAATCTAATTTACAATGAAAGAAGATCATTGATTGAAAAATCTCAATTGAAAAGTTTCAAATCTATGCTAATTCTGCTATTTTGATAGATCCAATGTCCCATAAAATGCTAGGGTTAGGCCGCACTTCCCCCAAAAAGGTACATTTTTTGCTTTTTATACCCTTTTCTATGTCATAAGTCCAAAATGCAGCAATGTACCAAGTTACAAGCAAATCTAAGCACAAATCCTAGAAATGAGAGCCTCAAAACAGTCATTTACATGGCAAATTTTGTGACTTTTGTATATCTTATCGCAAAATAAACATCTGTTTTTGTTTTTTCATGAAAAAGAAACAAAGATATTTTAGTTTATCATCATCAAAATGAAATTTTTCATATTCTATCTAACTTACAATGAAAATAGGTTATTGATTGAAAAATCTCAAATAAAAAAGTTTGAAATGTATGCAAATTGAGCTATTTTGATAGATTCAGAGTCCCATACAATGCTAGGATTAGGCCGCACTTTCCCAAAAAGGTACATTTTTTGCTTTTTATACCTTTTTCTATGTCATAAGTCCAAAATGCAGCAATGTACCAAGTTACAAGTAAATCTAAGCACAAATCCTAGAAATGAGAGCCTCAAAACAGTCATTTACATGGCAAATTTTGTGACTTTTGTATATCTTATCGCAAAATAAACATCTGTTTTTGTTTTTTCATGAAAAAGAAACAAAAATATTTTAGTTTATCATCATGAAAAAGAAACAAAAATATTTTAGTTTATCATCATCAAAATGAAATTTTTCATATTCTATCTAACTTACAATGAAAATAGGTTATTGATTGAAAAATCTCAAATAAAAAGTTTGAAATGTATGCAAATTGAGCTATTTTGATAGATCCAATGTCCCATACAATGCTAGGGTTAGGCCGCACTTTCCCAAAAAGGTACAATATTTGCTTTTATACCTTTTTCTATGTCATAAGTCCAAAATGCATCAATGTACCAAGTTACAATCAAATCTAAGCACATATCCTAAAAATAAGAGCCTCAAAATAGTCATTTACATGGCAAATTATGTGACTTTTGTAGCTCATCGCAAAATAATGATCATTTTTTTATAGTTGTTTATGAAAAGATTCAAGAAATTTTGGTTTATCAAGCTTAGAAATTTAATTTGTTTAAATATAATCTAACTTACAATGAAAAAGTTCATTGATTGAAAAATCTCAATTGAAAAGTTTCAAATCTATGCTAATTCTGCTATTTGATAGATCCAATGTCCCATACAATGCTAGGGTTAGGCCGCACTTCCCCAAAAAGGTACATTTTTTGCTTTTTATACCCTTTTCTATGTCATAAGTCCAAAATGCAGCAATGTACCAAGTTACAAGTAAATCTAAGCACAAATCCTAGAAATGAGAGCCTCAAAACAGTCATTTACATGGCAAATTTTGTGACTTTTGTATATCTTATCGCAAAATAAACATCTGTTTTTGTTTTTTCATGAAAAAGAAACAAAGATATTTTAGTTTATCATCATCAAAATGAAATTTTTCATATTCTATCTAACTTACAATGAAAATAGGTTATTGATTGAAAAATCTCAAATAAAAAAGTTTGAAATGTATGCAAATTGAGCTATTTTGATAGATCCAATGTCCCATACAATGCTAGGGTTAGGCCACACTTTCCCAAAAAGGTACAATATTTGCTTTTTATACCTTTTTCTATGTCATAAGTCCAAAATGCATCAATGTACCAAGTTACAATCAAATCTAAGCACATACTAAAAATAAGAGCCTCAAAACAGTCATTTACATGGCAAATTATGTGACTTTTGTAGCTCATCGCAAAATAATGATCATTTTTTTATAGTTGTTTATGAAAAGATTCAAGAAATTTTGGTTTATCAAGCTTAGAAATTTAATTTGTTTAAATATAATCTAATTTACAATGAAAAAGTTCATTGATTGAAAAATCTCAATTGAAAAGTTTCAAATCTATGCTAATTCTGCTATTTGATAGATCCAATGTCCCATACAATGCTAGGGTTAGGCCGCACTTCCCCAAAAAGGTACATTTTTGCTTTTTATACCCTTTTCTATGTCATAAGTCCAAAATGCAGCAATGTACCAAGTTACAAGTAAATCTAAGCACAAATCCTAGAAATGAGAGCCTCAAAACAGTCATTTACATGGCAAATTTTGTGACTTTTGTATATCTTATCGCAAAATAAACATCTGTTTTTGTTTTTTCATGAAAAAGAAACAAAGATATTTTAGTTTATCATCATCAAAATGAAATTTTTCATATTCTATCTAACTGACAATGAAAAAAGGTTATTGATTGAAAAATCTCAAATGAAAAAGTTTGAAATGTATGCAAATTGAGCTATTTTGATAGATTCAATGTCCCATACAATGCTAGGCTTAGGCCGCACTTCCCCCAAAAGGTACAATTTTTGCTTTTTATACCCTTTTCTATGTCATAAGTCCAAAATGCATCAATGTACCAAGTTACAATAAAATCTAAGCACATATCCAAAAATAAGAGCCTCAAAACAGTCATCTACATGGCAAATTATGTGACTTTTGTAGCTCATCGCAAAATAATGATCATTTTTTTATAGTTGTTTATGAAAAGATTCAAGAAATTTTGGTTTATCAAGCTTAGAGATTTAATTTGTTTAAATAAAATCTAATTTACAATGAAAGAAGTTCATTGATTGAAAAATCTCAATTGAAAAGTTTCAAATCTATGGTAATTCTGCTATTTCGATAGATCCAATGTCCCATACAATGCTAGGGTTAGGCCGCACTTCCCCCAAAAAGGTACATTTTTTGCTTTTTATACCTTTTTCTATGTCATAAGTCCAAAATGCAGCAATGTACCAAGTTACAAGCAAATCTAAGCACAAATCCTAGAAATGAGAGCCTCAAAACAGTCATTTACATGGCAAATTTTGTGACTTTTGTATATCTTATCGCAAAATAAACATCTGTTTTTGTTTTTTCATGAAAAAGAAACAAAGATATTTT
>JAIGNY010003507.1:2500-38151 GCA_020152595.1 Chiridota heheva
CACTAAGGACTGAAATCTTTTTATGGGCTGGCAAACAAGCTTGTAAAAAAAGAGTACTGAAGCTTACATACAGTGCAAACAGAACAAACATAGAGTGTTAAATATACTTTAATTTCTAATCAAGGTAAATTTGTCTTTCTTTTAATTGTTGTATACTTTTATACAATTACATTATACCATAACAGGATATAGTTACGCCTTTAATTTGAAAGTTTGACCTGTAACTGGAATTTACTTGAAGAATTGTGACATGCGACTTGACTTGCCAAAAAGTGACTTGACTTGATTTGAACAAATATGAATGAATTACAACTCTGAAAAGGGTATCAGATGTAGTAGCTAAAATAGTATTTCTAAAATAGGAATTAAAATATAACGTGCGTTTTCTTTATGTTTCCATTAATCTTGTTGGCAATAGGATTTTCTACACTATAGTTACTAGATGATACCGAAAATGGAGAATCATAATGACATTGAATGAAAGGTTATAGAGTACAACCTAAATGGAATATGTTTGGAATAAGAGGGCATCATGAGAGGTGGACAGGCACCTCTCGAATATCAAAGATCATTGTTTACATGCTTCACTTAAATTAAATGTAGTATATCTATAGCAGAAAAACTGTATCAGGTTTTATATATTTATGTCAATCTGATAAGATCTGCACCTCAGTGATTAGACTATATTCTTCAGTATTTGTCAACAGAAGGAACTTCATCTCTCTATCAGATCAAATGAATTATTTCTTATGTTCATGAAATATTCACAAAGTGTTTCAGATAACCAACATTGCTTTACAAGACTTGTGGCTTCAATGTAATTTCATGTTTGACAGTTATTAGCTGAGAAACAAATAACAAGAAAAGAAGAATGTGATGCTACCTTCTGCTAATTAGTTTCACGATATCAGTCATTTTTAGAAATCAAGCGCTTAAAAGCTTTCAAAGTCAAGGAACAGATAAAGTAGGATTTGGAATACGCCCTTCACCGGTTGTAATATTCAAAATGTCAAAGGAAGTGACAATGATATAGTTGACTTATTTTTTAATGATACGGTCTACTGCAAGTTTCTGTCACTAAAAATAACACCCTATTTTCTGATTTACAGTAATGAACATTCACATACCACACAAAAGAAAACAAAATTAAATAATACTTACTAGCACATTCATAGTCCTCAATATCCACCCAGTTTACAAAGGAAACAGGGTTTCCACTGTTCCAAGTCCTTCGCAGTGAGTGTCATCGACCATTATAAGAAACAAAGATACATATTATGATGAGGATCAACAACATTCATTGCACCATGTTTTACCGTGACAGATTCAGTACAACTTCCACACAGAGCAAATCTGAAGTTTTCGTATCATTCTTAAATTCCCCATAAGTATGATATTCATTGTCAATTTTGATAGTTATTTTTATGTCATAATAATATAATATTTTTTTTATTATGTAATTAAAGATTGATGGGGATGGAAAAGCAACATTTTAGCGTCATTTTGAAAAAATGCATATATTTGTTTAAATTACTCTATGAAAAAGGCAATTTATTACCAGCTCTGTGCATTTGTAACTACTATTTGATATGAAATTTACTACGCTAAATTTTGATGTACAGTATATGAATCGGCAGAATGCAGATCTTTCATTGTTCTTCATCCACACATTTAGGGGAGTAGCTAATGAACAATATGTTCCCATAATATCATAAATTAATCCAGGACAAAAACAATGAATTTGATTGAGATTTGTGTCCTACATATTCCTTTCGTATATAACACAAATTTATACAAACTAAATTTTGGTTGATTTACCAGATTTACGCAATTTGACGAGAAAATTTTTTTTTGTAGCTGTGTCTAGGCTTTTACAGGCAATTTATCATAATTCTTTACACTAATATAATATTTCATGATATTGATTAAATGGTTCTAAAACATAATACCGATATCTTAGTACTGTAAATAAGCATCTGTGTATTATTGCATAAATGTGCTCCCATGGATAAGTGTAGCTGTGGAATGAGCCATAACAGCAGACCAAAATGGCAAACTGAAATGATGATAAGATTTATTGAGTATTGACATAATGTCCTTGAGAAAATTTAAGAAATAATTTTACATTCTATTTTTCAATGAATATTTCGTTCAGTGCATTTTATTTTGGTTTGAATAAACCATGTCTGGTAAGACTCAACATAGACACGAACCTTCTAGTAAGTCCTGTATGTGAGGCTAGAATATCTATACATGTAATAAATTAAATATTGGTAAAAGCAAAAATGCTGTAACTCACCAAACACTCTCTTGCTTTTGTATACCGAGCCATACGAAAAAATTACTGAAGAGAGATAAACATGAATACATTCAGTGAGGGGAAATGTTACTGCATTGCAGCAGAAGGCCTTAGATGGATATATGTGTGATGTAATTGAAACAAAAAGTATCGCTCAGATCAATCCCCCCTGGGAAGGGGGGACACTTCATACTAAGTGTGTAGCCCACCAACCAAAAAACATACCCGCAGTATGATAGTTCAATTTTTTTGGTAACTTCACAAAAATAGTATAAAATTATAGTAAAATATTTTTGATATCCTGCTCGGGAGGCCTATTACTATGGTTTGACAGAAGTCCTAAATATTGAAGAAATATCTCCAAAATGAAGAAAATTTTACGAACATTGAAGAAAACTTCCTATATATTGAAAAAAATATCCCTAAATTGAAAAATATTTCACAAAAATTTCCTAAAATGCTGATGGAAGGAAATTTCCAGAATTTTTGAGAAAAAAACTTCTCAGACATTGAAGAAAACATCTGGAGAATGAAGGAAATTTTCCAAAAATTGAAGATTCTTTTTAATATTGAAGAAAAAATATCCCAAAATAACAAAAATTTCAAAAATGAAGAAATTTCCAGAAATTTTGAGAAAAAACTTTTCAGAAATTGAAGAAAATGGCAGCGAATTTTCCCGATAATGAAGGAAACTTTCCGAAAATTAAGGAAATTTTCAAAAATTGAAGAAAAACTTCCTAAGTATTGGCGAAAAAAGCTAAGAAAAGAAGAGGGGGTATAGGCATGATATAGGAGTGAAGGCCAGGAAGATCGGGTGGGGACCCAAGGGTTTCCGGGAAGCCTGGGCCTACGTTTTTGTGGTTTTAATAGCAGAAAAGGGCTTTAAAATGTGTCACATCTATGGGGCGAAGCTGCGCTGGGGGGATATCAGAAAATTGCCTTAATCCAGGCTTAATTGTAGGCGTTTTTTGGCTGATTTTGGTAGCAGAAGATTGCTGAAAATTGTGTCAATTCCACGTGTTAGCTAAAAGGAATATATATTTTGGAACAAATGTTCAACTGTAGAATCCCTTGACTACAATATGTTTCTTTAGTTTGGGTTTAGGGATGGTTTTCATGTTTTTGATGTAAGAATAAAGCTTTAAGAGAAAACATTTAGGCCTACATCGTTGAGAATAAAAAAGTTTATAATTTTTGCGCTCTCTGTGAGCATTCGGTGCCCTCTCGAAAAGCTTTTACCAGCTGTATTCAATCAAATTGCTGCCCTTCATGGTAGGGGTAGATATAAAATATTGCTGACGAGCTATCTCCGTGCATCTTCTATTGTTTAGGAGTGAAATCCAGGGGTCTGCTCGAGTGCGAATGGTTGCGTTCAGTGTGAAGTCCCCGGAAATTTGGTCTTTTCTGTGAAAATGTATGCCCTTTTGGACGACAAATATGGAATATTATGTGCAACTAGTATATAAGAAGAAGTTATTGATCAACACATAAATGTTCCCAGGGCCTAAAAAAAAATATTCAGGACAATTTTAGAACCCCCAAGGTTCGCTGTACTTCCCTCCCCCCCCCCCCCCCCCCCTTCCCAGCCACCACGCCAGTGACTTGCTTCACTATCAAAATATTTCATTTGCACTTATTTTGTCCTTTATTAACATCATTTATTGCACTAAAAATAACCTTTCAAAGTTTCAGAAACTAAATCCATTTTCATGCCTTTATGTACTGTGCAATGGACCATGGCCTCTAGATTTCCTGGATGTACAGTTCAGTCTTTTACTTGTAGCTTAATATTTTTTGTAACTTTTAACATTTTGAAATACCCTTATTTGATCATCCATGTTAAAATCGACCTTGCATCTCCATGGCCAGCCTCTGAGCAGGGAGTTGCAATAGAATGATGAATAATGATATTACAAACAATTGCATACTTCCATTGGAAATTAGTTTGTTAATTTGAAAAGGGCAGTTTAGTTTAGATTCCTCTTCAAGCAAGATGGAGGATTTTAAGAGGCCTACATTTAAGTGAGATTTCATTCTTTTATTTTCAATTATAGAGTTGTTAAGACTGTTCACAAGATTTTCTTCATCATGTTTTAATGATTGCCAATTTTATTTAAATAATTTTAGGGAAGATTGTTTATTTTGTAAGAAACTGTTCAAATCTATTAACACTAGGACCCACAATGCAGTGGACTGATGTGCTTCAAAGATGGAATATGATGAGGGCATAGAGTTTGGTGGATTTAGAAATACAGTAGTTTAATTAATTTATTTACTGATTGCAATACTTTAACAAAGGGCTGGTGATCAACTTGAATGATTCATGAACTGTTAGCTACATGTAGGGTATTTTAAGCAGTGGTTGTGTAGCAAAGTTTTGAATACCTTAAGTTCAAAAATGGTTTAAAAGATGTTGACATGTTGAATAGAGGGTTCTCATGCAGAAGGACAATTTTTGGACCTACCTGCATTTTGAAGTGATTTTACCTCCTTCATATAGAATGGAAAATGTATACAGGCACAGTGCAATTAATTGACAGTAAAACTTTAAGAATTATTGCCATCAAAATATGTTTTGAAAAATAAAGTTTTATTTGTGCAAAAATATTGTATAATATATTAAAAGCAGTGTTTAATGAATGATCAAAGTTTTAATAATGAAGTGAATAAGTTCAAAAATATATTATTATTGACCTTATTTTGTATTTAGTATTGACCCTATCTTGTATTGAGAGACAGAAGGCCTTCATTTTGAGCCTATAGAGTTTTGTGTGTATATTTCCTTTGTGCTTTTTCCAGAGTAAACCTACAGAGCGATTCAAAATATATATTTGGGAAAGATATTCTTTTTGCAAAAGTATGTGAGTCACAAGAAGTGATGATGATGTTTTCGCTTTCAGCATGACAGATTCTGCCAATAAGAATACAATTCATTCTGCCATTTGAAATAAACTTACTTTTTTATGTTGGACATGGAATATACAATATTCATACTTTCGAATTTGCCAGCTCATTTCCCTGATGAGCTCTCGGCGAGCTCCTTTACCTGGCGAGCTCATGGCGAGCTCATTTCCCTGATGAGCTCTCGGCGAGCTTGTTTCCCAGACGAGCTCCTGTCCCTGAAGAACTCGTGACACGATATTTTTCCTGACAAGCTCATTTCCCCGATGAGCTTGTTTTTTTGACAAGCTCATTTCCCAAACAAGCTCGTGGTAAGCTTGTGTCCTTGAAGAGGTCATGACCTGCTCTTTTCCTTAACGAGCTCATTTCCCTGATGGGCTCACTTCCCTGACGAGCTTGTCAGGGAAACGAGCTCGTTTCCCTGATGCGCTTGTGGTGAGCTCGTTTACCAGACGAGCTTGTTTCCCTGACAAGCTTGTGGCCTGAAGAGCTCGTGACACCCTCTCTTCCCTGACGAGCTCTTGACACGCTTGTTTCCCTGATGAACCTGTTTCTGTAATGAGCCTATTTCCCTGACAAGTCCGTTTCTCTGACGAGCACATTTTTGCTGGATATTTGATGAGCTCGCCATTTTGACAAACTCATCACTTTGACGAACTCGCTAATTTGACAAGCTCATTATGGCCAAAAACGAGCTCGTCAAGGAATTTTGACGAGCTCGTAAAGGTTCCAATTGCTAGCTCACTGCGAGCTCATTTTGACGAGTTCACCGCAAGCTGGCAGCGAGCTTGTCCAAACGGTTCAATAGGAGCTCACGGCCTGCTCGCCATTTCTGTAAGGGCTTTTATCCCTACAGTAACAGTGTAGCAGTGTAGCTACACCAGTAAGATACTGTGCTCCAAAAAGAGCCATCATCCATGTGTGGACCCTATAGATGGCCCTCAGTAGAATCATGTGGTCACAAAGAATGTGAAAAGCAAGAAGGGGTCCTCAATAAAGCTTATGGAAATTGTCATCATTTTCCTGCATTAAATCATTGAATTCAGTAAGTATAAGATAAACAGAGTCAAGCTTATCCCTCATATTTTATAACGAGGGATGGGTAACATATTGACAAATTTTGTCCCAGGCCTAAGATGAAACTAAAAGGTAACCCACTATCACAATTTGGGGTTTTACACTGTGATAAAATAATGAATAAAGAGAAAGGATTCAGTAGACGTGAAAAATTATCAAGAGGTGGTCCACCTCATCCTGATCAGGAGAACAGCTTTGTTTTGCTGATCAAGTCGGGAGGTCCGTTACGAGTCCCACAAAGCATCTATCCAAATCCAAATTTTGTATACAATCATGTAGGTACAATCATGTAGGTATCAGATAAATTGAGTGTGCAGGGAAACCAAACCTCTGCATACTTTATTTATAAAAATACAAATTTGTTCACCATGAAATATGATGACAAAAATAATCTTTTCACTGTGAGGTATGGTTCAATGATTATTTGTGACATACATTATAATAATGGAGGGAGGGGGAGCAAGAAGGACATGTCCCCCCCCCCCCCCACACACACACACACTTTTCAGCAGAATTTGACAAATTCAGTACATTTTGAGGAAAATTTGTCTCCCCCACTTTTTGGACCATATGCCAGATGCCCCCTCCATTTTCCAGAATTACAGCCCTGCAGAGTATGGAAAAGCTTTGCTGTCATAAATCAACCCTTGCTGTGCATGTCTCAATCTCCTGAGTGGTAGCACTGTGAAGTCTTTAATTAGGGGTGCATACCGTGCTTGCAACCCATTGGTTTGGTTTGGTTTGTTGATGTTTAAAGGAACCGCGACAGTCAGAGCCAAATGTGCCAAAAGGTTGTTAATAAATTATGGTGTAAAAGTTAGGATAGTGAGGAGATGGAAGGTTTGTAAGGGAGAAAAGCACAACAAAAAAGGAGGTAAGTATGTTAGGTGTAGAAAGGGAGGGAAGGGGGGAGTTAAATGTGGTGGAAGAGGTTGTTTGATGTGGAGGAAGTTGATGATGTTTGAGGAATAATTGTTTTCGAAAAGATCCGAGATTGAGGATAGTGAGGAGAGAAGAGATCTGGAGTTCTGGTATAGGGGACAAGTTACGAAGATGTGCTTGATGGAGAGATTGGTGTTACAAGTGGGGCAGAGAGGGGTAGGGGAGCCAGATAAGAGATGGAAGTGAGTGAGAGAGGAGTGGCCGAGGCGGATGCGGGTGACAATGATGTCTTTCCTGCGATTGCGACTGTGCAGAGGGGTGTTAGTCCCGACTTTGGGTTTGATGGTGTTGAGTTTGTTACTGGTTTCGTGATTCCAGGAGTTTTGCCAGTTTTTTGTTTATGTACTTGGAGATGGAGAGAAATGGAGTGGAATAGGAAAAGGAGAGGCGATGTTTGACAAAGCTTTGTTGGCGGCTCTGTCGGCTCTCTGGTTGCAAGGGATGCCAACATGGCTAGGAATCCAGAAGAAGATAATATTCTTTCCTAAGGAGGAGGGAGTGTGGAGCTTGTTGAGGATTTGTAGAGTAAAATGGTTGGGCCAGATCATGTCGTGGATGCCAGTGAAGACGGATTTAGAAGATGACGTAAAGGGTGCGGAAAGAGAGTTCTATGAAGTTTAAAGCTAGAATGGCTTTCGCCCCGGCAGAGTAGATAGAGGTGCCGTCGGGTAGCCTTGAGTGGAACAAGGCTGGGTTATAAAGAGAGGGGGGCGGGGGAAGGGGAGGGGTGAATAGTCCAGGTGGGTGTAGGTGGGATGGTGTATCTGGTGATTGAGAAAATGTTGATGTTGGCTTTGGAGAAGTAGGAGTGCATCTGAATCCCGAAAGGTGGGGAAGGGAGGTGGGGGGATGCATTTGTTGAGATTGAAGAGGTTGGTGAAGGAGGGAGAATGGAGGGAATGGAAGCAAGGGTTATGTGGATCGGTGAGGATGCGGAGAGCAAAGGAGAGGCCGGCCTTCGTGCATCGGAGGTCGAAGGAGAGTTCATTGGCCTCGACGTGGAGACTGGTGATAGGGAAGGTGTGAGTGGTGCCAAGGCAAAGCCTTAGGGCAGTGTTCTCAGTGACCTCCAGGTGTTTAAAGTAAAATTTACGGGTGGAGGCAAAGATGAAATTGCCATAGTCCAGCTTGGATCTGAGGAGGGAGTGGTATAAGGTGAGCAGAGTGAGTCGGTTTGCTCCCCAGTCAGTGTTTCAGAGGACATTGAGGAGATTTGAGGGTGTTGATGTGGGGGAGATAGTTAGGAAAGTTAGGAAAGAAGGAGTTGCTGTTGTTAAAATGGATGAGAACAGTTTTGTCTTTTGAGAAGTTGAAACCGTTGGAGTCGCTACAGTGAGCCAGACTATCCAGACAGTGTTGTAGGTTATTTTGTACAGTATGGAAGCAAGAAGAGGATGAGTAGATAGTGAAATCGTCGACATAGAGAGAGCTTTTGATATTGGGAGTGAGAGTTTTGGTGATGCTGTTAATTTTGAGGATAAAGAGAGTGGGGGAGAGGATGCTGCCTTGAGGGACACCCAGGTGTTGGGTGTAGCTTTGGGAGTAGGTGTTACCAATGCGTACTCGGAAGTGGCGGGAGTGGAGGAAGTTCTGGTTGAAGGTGGGGAGGGAGCCTCTGAGCCTAAAGGAGTGAAGGTCCTTGAGGACACTATACTGCCACGTGGTGTCGAAGGCCTTTTCGAGGTCAAACAAGATAGAGATGGTGTGATGATTTCTGACAAAGGCTTCACGGATGAAGGTGTCGAGTTTGAGGACGTGGTCCAGGCAGTTTCATTTTTTCTGAAACCATTTTGGATGGTGGAGAGGATGGAGTTCCTCTCGAGGTACCAGCAGAGTCTGTAGTTGACCATACGTTCCATGATTTTACAGAGGCAGGAGGTAAGAACAATGGGTCTGAAGTTTTTTAGGTTGGATGTGTCTTTCTTAGTTTTGGAAATTGGGGTGATGATGGCCTCTCTCCAAGTAATGGGAAAAGAGTTTAAGGACCACAGGTAATTGTAAATCTTGAGGAGTATTTCTAGGGAGTTTCTGGGGAGATTTGTGAGTAGATTGTAGTGGATGCCATCAGAGCCTTGAGAAGAGGACCCAGATTTTTTGAGGGCAGTGGAGAGCTCAAAGTAGGTAAAAGGGAAATTGTACTTTTCCTGATTGCTGGACTGGAAGTTAAGAGGGTTCTTTTTGGCCCTGATTTTCTGTTTGCGGAAGGAGTGAGAAAGATTGTCATTTGAGGAGGTATTGGCAAAAGTGGAGGCTAGGCAGTCCGTGATGTCTTTGAGGTCTGTGATTTTGGTGTTATTGTGGATGAGGTGAGAGATGTTGTTGGAGAAGCTTTTCCCTTTGAAGTTACGGATCATATTCCAGACCTTGGAGGGGCAGTCTGGAGATCCAGGGACGAGACATAGGATTCCCAGGAGACTTTTTTGCTGAGTTTAATGGTCTTCCTGGCTTTGGCTCTAAGGATGGGGAAGTTGTCAAGGTTTTGGGGTGTGGAGTGGGTGCGTTGAAGAGACGGAGGGCTTTGTTCTTGAGGGAGATGGCTTTTTTACAGTCGGTGGTGAACCAGGTTTGAAGTTCTGTGGGGTGAAGGTGGAAGTGAGGATAGTGACATTGGCAAGCTCCAAGAGTTTGGAGGTGAAGAGTGAGAAGGGATGATTGGAGAGGACGATGTCATTAGTGATGGAGATATTGCACAGAGTGGAGTAGAGGCCCAGTCTGCATGCTAGAATCTCTAGTTGGTTGGGAAGAGGTGAGACAAAGGGGTTGGGGTGGAGATGAGGATGGGGAAATGGTCACTCCTGCAGAGTGAAGGGTGAACACTTCAGTCCAAGAAGTCAACAAAGAGAAAGGGGTCGCAGATGAAGAGGTCGAGGTTGGTGAAAGTGCCAGTATGTATACCTGGGTGTAAAGTAAGTAGGGGAGCCGTTGTTAAGGAGGCAATAGGTTGTGGTCACGGTGGTTCAGGAGATTTTCAATGTGTTTCCCTCTGACAGTAGAAGTAGAGGAACCCCAAAGGGGGTTGTGAGCGTTGAAATCACCTGTCAGGATGAAAGGCTAGGGAAGTTGGGAGATGAGATCGTCAAGGAAAGAGGGACTAAGGGGGAGTTAGGGGGATGTAAAGACTTCAAAAAGTGATGGTTTTGTGTAAGGTCACGAGACGGCAAGTAGCCTGAAGGTCGGATTGGATAGGAATGTGGCTCAAGGGGATATCATTTCTGGGTGAGGATGCAGAAATTGGGGGTGGTCCGTGATGATTGGCAGAGGATCTGTGGATGTTTTGTGGGTTGTCTCTGGTTATTTGTCGTGTTCAGGTGGTCTTATGAGAGTTTAGATCTTTTTTGGGGAGGGGGAGAGGGGTTGTTGTTAGTGAAAAGGTTTTCCCTTGGGTGGGGAAGGGATGTAGTGTGGTGGTGAGAGGGGCCTGAGGTACTGGTGGATGAGGAAGATGTAGGGGGGTGGGCGTGGATGGAAGGAGGGTAGGAGCGTTTTTCCTCTGAGTGGAAAATTGGTCAACTCAGGATATGTCAGTCTGGACGCCCTTGGAGATAGTGTGAGTGGGTGGAAGGGTGGGGATGTGTTTGTGATGTTTGTGTTTCTGGTCGTGGTAGGGTTGGAGTGGGTGATGACTTGGGAATAGGTGCGGGTATTTTGGTTGAGTTGGTTTGGGAATTTGGGAGTCTAAGATCTTTCTGGCCTCGGGATAGGAAACATTTTGAAAGGTCTTTATCCTGGATACCTCTTTCTCTCTGATCCACTTGGGGCAGGAGTCTGAGGAGGCGGAACGATCTCCATAGCAATTTACGTAGCTGGGTTCGTTGTTGTAGGCAGTGGTATCATGGGAGGAGAGCCGCAAGAGGCACAGTGGGGTTGGGAATGGTAGTTGTTTTTGCTGTGGCCATACCTTTGGCATTAGTGGCATCTGAGGGGGGTTGGGATGTAGGGGGAGACGGGAACATTGAGGTAACCAACGTGGATGGAGGAGGGGGAAGGGGGTGTCAAAAGTGAAGAAATAAGTGCTGGTTTGTATGGTGGTCTGTGACACCCTGCGACTCGAGTTCGGATTTCCTCAGGGGGGGTGCACTGAAGATCAGGGCATTTTATGACTCCTCTGGAAGAGTCGAGATAACGGTGAGGGGAAGGGAGATGTTGACTCTGGTGTTGGCGAGGGCAGTGGAAGCTAGAAGGAATTTTGACTGGGTGGAGCTGGAACTTTTTTATAAGAAGGTCTCCTGATCTAAGGAGTTTTATAAGGTTGGAATTACTTATGAGGCCTTGCAGGGCTTTAGTGAGGGTGAAAGGGGAGAGCGTTTGAGGCCCGAGTCACCAGGGGGGCAGCAGACAATGATGAACTTTGACCATGGAGGGGAGTGGTGGTGGGAAGTTGCAAGGATAGGAGGGGGAAGGTTGGGAGAAGAGAGAGGGGAGGGGAAGAGGAAGGTCGTTTGAGGCTCTTAAAAGAACATTGTGAAGCTGGAGGGAAGAACATTGTCTGTCTCCATAAGTGTTGATGGAAACAAAAGGGTGAGGGGAAAAAGAAAAAAAAAAGGTGACCAAAGGTAAAAAAAAAAATATGTGACCAAAAGTAAAAAAAAAAGGTGACCGGAAGTAAAAAAAAAAAAAAAAAAAAAAAAAAAAAGGTGAAAAAAAAAAAAAAAAAGGGGGGAGGGGGAGGGAAGGGAGAAAACGGGTAGCAGACACTCCGGGAGCAGGGAGTGACAGTGGACCAAAAAAGTGGAAACTCGGGTGTGAAAGGAGGTGGAGGAAAGTAGGGAGAGGCCCGGGAGCTGCCCGCACTAGGTGGCAAGCCCCGGTGTGATATGTGTGCTATAGGATAGGCGGAGGATGGGTGTAGGCTGAGGAACGAAGAAAAAACGGAAAGATCTTACCAGAAATCTGGTGAAAATAAACAGAAGAGACCAAGTCTTGAAGAGAATGAACAGAACAGTTGTTCTGTTGAAGAAAGTTTTGGAAATGATAAAGGTAAAAGGTGATTATGAACAAAAATAAAGTTGAGTTGAGTTGTGCACAGAAAGAAGTCTGCAGTCAACGAGTCGCGTATAGAACCCATTGTACGACCCTTGACCTCCTTTGAATGGCGAAAACCAGAAATGAACTGTATGCGTGCACACAAGGCATGTAAACTAGTTTGAATTGATTTCCTTTTCTTTTAGGACATTTTTTTAATTACTTTCCTTAAATCAAAGTACTGAAAGCACTAGCGATGGGTTCAATTCATAGTTGTCATTTGTGTAATTGATTTAATATATAGTCTTCTTATACATCATTTTTTTAAACATGAAGATTATAATTAACAATTTAGCAATATGATTAAAAATTTCTGGTCAAAACATTTCATGACAAGATAATCAGTAATTGGTTGGGAATGCCAGACACCAATGGGACTAATAGCTTCCCACTTCAGGTTTGTGACTCCCAGGAACAATGCACCTCAGAATGTCTCATCATATACTCATCATATTAGGTCCACCCATTATCACACACACACACACACACACACACTTGTAGTATATTCGATTCACAATGGCTTATACAGTGTATTTACATGATTTACCTGTGTACATTATGTATGAATCACATCATGGACATTTTCCTATCGTTACACCACAGAGGCTTTTTCCCGAAAAACCCACCATAACATATCGAAAAACTTCCTCGGATCTTCTTATTTTGTGCGGTTTTGAGGTAAGTAAGGATCATTTTGGTAATATTTTAATGCAAAACGTTCCTTGATAAGAACTTCTCTAAAAAGGTTTACTCCCTGCAAGTTTGTGTAAACATACCATTAGTTTTAGTCCATTTTAAGGACCTATTGGTATTTTTGATATCATGCCTTGCAGGTCATAATTGATATCATTTTGATATAAAAATATCACCAAACTCTCTTCTGCAATTTGAAATACATTAACATTTTATGTTCTATGTTGTTCGTGTACACACTACAAAGTGTATGATTTGATATAATTTTGACAAGTAAACAATGATAACTCACCATACAACTGAGAGCAATAATACATATAAATAAATCTCTGTAAATATATCTCATAATTTGTGCATTTTTCGAAAATGTTCCTTTATCTTACACTTTACATGGGTTTCTTTTTAATAAAACAAAAAAAAGGAAATACATCAAGAACTGTAGAAAACTCTTCAAAAAGATAAAAATTGAAAGAGGGTATCGTAGACCACTTTGTTATTGCGAAACACGATGGAGTTAAAGTTTTGCAAAGTTTTTCAACTTCCAGTTGGTTCTGACAATTAAGAGTCTTCCAACAAGTTTGAACCCATCAAAAAGAATCAGATATGCATATAGAGCCTGAGATGCATACACATATGGAAACAGTTATTCAATCATGCATTAATCTCTGTAAAAGTGCACTGTTGAACTTGACAACAAAATCTTTGGGGTGCAGCAGTCTATGACAATACTGAGGTCACCGCCATAAGTATTTTTCCTTAAGTCTCCAAATAAAACATGCACCCTCGTTGAAAATTGGTTTGGCTATCGTGCACACTCTGGCAATTAAAGGAACTTTTGCCAAACTTGTTCTTATATAGATAAAGTAGATATTGACTGTGTGCATGTGAAGCGAAGCAATTTGCACGATTTGTTGCACTTTAGGCTGATGTTTGTGCACTTTCTTAAATTTTAAAGACTCATATGTAAGGCATGTATATGAAACAATCTTGGGGCCAATGCGCAATTTAACAAGCAGACATCACATTTGAAAGGGAACTTTTTGCAATTTACAATAAAAGTGTCGGGAGGGGGGAGGGGTGGGGTGTGCGGCTCTGCCGGATGTGATTTGCTTCATAAGCATTGAACTTTTGACGTGCAACATGTTTTTCTACGTCACAATCAAGACCATTCGCCTTGCTGCACGAATGAATAAAGCTTTAATAAAATCAGCAGAATTGATATATATACTATTAGATATTGTAATAAAATATCTGCATGTAAATAATTTGGTTAAATTAAATCCCCATTAAAAAAGCTTGATAGTAGTTCAGTTGACCTATAAAGCAGTTTGATGGTAAGAGATGTATCTCAAGAAATTAAAATCATTTCAGACAATTTTGATTACATTTCTTTGTAGTATCCAATAATCTAATGGATACCTACAAATGCAGGCGTTCTCCCTCCTGATATAGAATAGATCATTCAATTTATGAATTAATGAACCATTTTGCCATCGGCAAATTAAACACAATATACTTACGAATGCTGACCATACAATCAAGTTGGTTCTTGGGTTATTGCATGAATGATACTTTCAAAACAGAAGTAATATTTGACTCTTATCTTGTCTATTGTCAGATTGTGTACATTGCATATATTCTCATGAATTGATGTGTTGTGACTAAAGCTTTTGAAAATATGATACTGACTCTGTATATTGTGGTAACTCATTAAATGTATTCTCAAACAGTAAAAGGAAGAGACAATGTTAAGGTTCTAACGGAATGAACTACTGTAAGAAATGACCAGCAATAAAACAAACTTGGTTTGGTTTGTTGATGTTTAACGGCACCGCGACAGTCAGACTGTCAGAGTCAAATGTGCCAAGAGGGTGTGATAAACTAAGGTGCTTGAGTTAGGACAGAGAGGAAAGAGAGGGAAGGGAGAAAGAAGGTGGATAAGAGGAAGAAGTTAAGGTAATAATGTGAAAGTGAGGATGAAGGCAGAGAAGGGAAGGAAAGATAGGCTTAGATCAGGTGGGATAAGTTGCTGCTGTGGAGAAAGTTGATGAAGTTGGAGGAATGATTGTTCTTGAAAAGATTGGAAATTGAGATGGAGGGGGAGAGGTGTGATCTGGGGTTCTGGTATAAGGGACAGGTTAAAAGGATATGCTTGATCGAGAGATCTGTGTTGCAGGTAGGACAGAGAGGAGCAGGGGAGCCGGAAAGTGGGTGAGAGTGGGTGAGAAAGGTATGGCCGAGGATGATGACATCCTCCATGCGGTTGCGACTATGCAGTGATGGAGTGAAGTTTGTTACTGGTCTCGAGATTACTGAGGTAGCTGTACGTGGAGAAACGTAGGTCAGAGTATGGGATAGGAAAAGGGGAGAAACAGAGCGTTGTTGGCGGCCATGTCGCGCTCTCGTTGCTAGGAATGCCGACGTGGCTGGGTATCCAGAAAATGATTATTTTTTCCCTTAGGAGGAAAGAGTGTGAATTTGTTGAGATTTGTAGGATGAGTGGAATGGACCAGAGCATGCTGAGGTTGCCAGTGAGAACGGATATAGAGTCGCAGAAGATGACGAAGTGGGGGCAGAAGGAGATTTCAACAAATTTTAAGGCAAGGAGGATAGCCTTGGCTTCAGCAGAGTAAATTGAAGCTCCATCAAGTAACCTTGAGGAGAGGGAGAGGCCGGAAACGCGGCAGCGGCTGTAAAGGAGCCATCGCGTGTGGAGCCGTCGGTTAAGAGGAAAAAGTCCTGAAAATGTCTTCTGAGCTGCCAGTATTTGGAGCGAAAGAATGCTGGGTTGTGGAGAGCTTTCGTGTAGGAGGAAAGGCCAAGGAAATCCTTGGGGGATTGATAACCCAGGTGGTCGTGGGAGGGATAGTGTGTCTTGCAATCAAGAAAATGTTGATGTTGGCTTTGGTGAAGTGGGACTGCATCTGGATCCCAAAAGGTGGGTGATGCATTTGTTGAGATGAAGAGGTTGGTGAAGGAGGGAGAGAGGATTGAATGGAAGCAAGGGTTCGTGGATCGGTGAAAATACATAGAGCAAAAGAGAGGCCGGTCCTGGTGCACCTGAGGTCAAAGGAGAGCTCATTGACCTCTACGTGGAGACTGGTGATGGGGGTGGTATGGGTGGAGCCAAGACAAAGGGGGCACCAAGGCAAGGCCTTAGGGCAGTGTTTTCAGTAACCTCAAGGTGTCTTAAGTAGTTTGCGGGCGGAGGTTAAGATGAAACTGTGATTGGCTCCCCAGTCAGTGCTGGAGAGAACCTTGAGGATTTTGTGATAGTTGGTTTTGAGCGTGTTATAGTGGGGGAGATAGGAGAGCTCTGATTCTGAGGAAGCGAGAACTGTCTTTTTGGGTATAATGGAATATTTGAGACGGAGGTTGGGGCGAAGAAAGAAGGAGTTGCTGTTTTTGAGGTGAATGAGAAAAGTTTTGTTTTTTGAGAAGTTGAAGCCGTTGGAGTCGCTCCAGTGAGCCAAGCTATCCAGGCAGTGTTGAAGATTATTTTGGTAATTTATCATTTGTTAAATTCTTATCTTGTTCCATCATAGTTTTGTATGCGATACAGATGAATTACTTTCATCATAAAATTTAATGTCTTTGGCCCACTGGAAAATAGTCATAGATACGCCACTGGCCTGACAAAATGTAATCTCAAAGTGTGTAGGCCGTATGCCGTACTGGATGCTATTTTCTTCTCTTCATCTATACTGTAAGTTTCAGTGGCAGGCCTTGCATGTTTTGGAAGGGGGACGGGGGAGGAGAAGGGGAGGTGATAGCTATACCCCAACAGTATTCAGGGCCACCGAGAAGATCACAAGGTCCCAGGGCAAACTTGGGGGTTCCCATATCGGACAATAAATGTAGGTGACCAAACAAGCTATTCGCCAGCATGTGGGAGTGGATACCCCCTCTTGCGAATGTATGTGTCTCCCCTCCATTGCGAAATAATAAAACAACATAAATTTGTTCTATGTCAATGCTTTCCTACATATTTTCCAGCCTATCATAATTTATTAATTGGGTTCTATACTTTTGAGCCAGATTTGGGTAAGTTACGATTTTACATGTCAGCACAACAACAAGAAAACTTTTCTCAAGGACTACCGTAGAAGTACATGTAGATGGTAAGTAAATCCAGGTATTTGTATGATTGTTATACACTGGTATAGTCTCATTTGTTGTATATACATGAGTATTTGTGACATCATTACTTTCTTCCATCTATTAAAATTACAAATAAGCTAAGAATGTTTTGGAAAAATCAATCATGAGCCGAAGGCTATGCACGTTTTAATTTTAGTACGGAGTCTTGTTAAGCCATAATTTTAACTTCACTATTTGATGCAAATTGGTAAAAATAATTCTGCAAAAAACAAGAAGATCGACGAAATCATATTTAACATTCGTAAGAATACATCATACAGTGACATAGCTGAATGAAAAGCAGAAAGTTGTGGGGAGCGAGGAAAGTTCTGGGAAGGTTGTACAGGGGGAAAGCAAGGAGAACGTGATGGACTGTGAGGGTGCAATGGCAATTGTAGCAGAGAGGTGGGGGAGCCAATAAGGAAGTGGGAGTAAGTGAGGTGGGTGTGACCTATTCTAAGGCGGGTAATGTGGACGTTGTCGACAAGGGAGAGCTTGTGAATGGTGGGTTTGATCGGAATGGTGGGCTGGATGACGTGGAGTTTGTTATCAATTTGGGAGTCCCATGAGGTTTGCCAGCAGCCACGAACAAGGGAAGCGATAAGCGGTTTGATGTCAGAAAGGGTTTTGGGAAAAGCGGTTAGGGGAAGGTTAAGGGCAAGCTTAGCGGCTGCATCAGCCCTGTCATTGCCAGGGATGCCAACATGGCTGGGTATCCAGAATAAAATAATATGTTTCCTGCGGAGGGTAGAAGGAGGGGGGGGGGGAGGGGGGCGAAAGGAGTTAACAGGGTTATCCCATTTAAGATTGAGCAATGAAGTAAGGACAGCCTTGGAGTCGGAGAAGATGGCAAAGTGGCTGGGCGGAGAGTTATACGGTAATTGTGGTGTCTTGACCTGACGAACGGTCGGAAATCTAGTCGTGACAGCTTGCTAGGCACTGTACTGAAGTAGGCTTTAGTTATGTCGATTGTAACGTTCCATTCCGGTTCCACGGCCATACTGGGGAGGTGCTAATCTATAAACCCTCCTCCCACAATTCTTCAAGCTACAGTATGCACTGCACGAATTTCAAGTGGTGCAATTGTGACAAATTTTACAAATTTTGACACAGCGCAGACCTGTACACCCTCTCCCCTCCCATCTGTTTGGGTTTTGAAAATTGTGCTAATTTTCCAATAAGTGGGACCCATATGCAGACTTGACAGTAAATGAAATACGAGGAACAATAATGAACAATTTTAAAAATCATGCAGAATGAACAAACAAAACTTATTAAAGTAGATATAAAACAACTAAAAATGAAGCAAATAGCATGCTTAACATTAAAATAAAATAAAATAATACAAGGATAAAGTATACTTACTGCCCATCCCTAAAGAGAAAGAAACGAGAGAGAATATTAAACATTAGTTTTTCATGGAGTAAAAGAAGGACAAAGGCCTATGGCTGAACTATTAACAAATTCAATATTTTTAAAGTTTTCTTCTCAGATGCAAGAAACATAATTGCAAACGAATGACAGAAATCTTTTTCTTTAATTCTTTCAAATTTTGAGAATTGAATCATATAATAACAAATGTGAAAGTTAAGAAAGTCATTGCTTCCATGATCATCATGTTAACCAGACTGGTTAATGCAATTGGGAGCCGCAGAGTATAGTTGCGTTGATACTTGTTTACGATTCGCTCCTTTTGCCAATTTGCAGAAGCAGTTGTTTGAAACACTCGAGTAACAACACTTTAGGACCTCTTGAGGCTATTCGTCACAAATAATGCCGTACGGTATATATATTGAACACCTTTATCTTATCGGTTTTTCAGACCATAAAGATTTTAACTTGTATCAAAGAAACGGGCGAAGCCAGGGGGCATGCTCCATCCTTTCAGAGGCCCTGCCCCTGTTTACCCAACTGAAATAACGCCAACGCCAAATCTTGCCAAGGGATCATCTACCAACAAGGTTAAACGTGCAGGCCAAAAGTCAATGCAAGTGACCAAAAAGGTTCGTTTTTTGTATACACAATATATTTTTTAGATCATACAGGAATCGCCGAAGGCTTGTTGTGCAATTCTCCGATACCTCTTGATTTTTGCCACTTGTAAGAAAATATAATATTACGTCATAATGCAAAAATATGGCGTGGGAATGGTATAGTCAAACGATATACATTTAAAATCTTGTGTAAAGTCAAACTGACTCAAATGCTATATTAAGAATAAATTTCATCGAAAGTCCAAAGCAAAAACAAAGTCAGTAATTACTTTCTTCTTATTGCAGAAACTTTCAAATTGAATTAAAAGGAAATATCAAAATTCAAAATAAAAGAAAACAGTATAGGCCTACAGGGATATTTTCTGAACACGTGTTCTCAAGAGGGACTTATTTATACCAGGCATGTGCTATAACATATCCCTGTTTAGATCAACGCCCAACGACACATTAACAATAATTTTTTCAGAGATTTTCGGGAATTTTCTATTGCAAATGCCGAGTGTGCTGGTAATGGTATAAGAAAAAAAGCAAAGTAAACGGTTTTTCTGCTTCTTTGTTTTTCAATTAAAAAAAAAAACAAAAAACTGAGGCACTATTTTTCTTCTCTCTTTTTCTTTATCATGAACTATCATATAACCTGTGGAAACAACTAAGATATTGAATGCTTGTAAATATAAAAGAAATGAAAGTTGGGAGTCCTGCAAACAAACATAATAGGCTATGATCTGCGGGTCTTAAACCTGTTGAGATTTCGGAACTGACTTACATCCCTTTATAACATCCTTGTAAATCTTTTGTGTGCGTGAAGCCAGGTGAAGCAAACCTTCCCGGCAATTCCTTAAATTCCATAAAATATTATGTATGTATACACAAAGTACAAACACAGCATCGAACTTAGGTTTGGTTCCCGTCAATCCATCGTGAGGTAAATTTCATTTTCAAATCTAAAGTTAAAGTTTCTTTCTTGTTTCCTTGCTTACCAGTTGGGAACATGACCTTGCTATATGACCGTTACTGCGATATTATTAATTTCTGAGGACTTGACCTGGAAGTTCGAATTGAGCATTTCGGGGTTTGTAAAACAATCACTCCCAAATTAATCCGAATAATTCAAATTGCTCTAAACAGTTTGGTAGATTCCCCTCTTCAGGAGAATAATTATTTTCCCCGAAGAGGGGAAAACCTATGTAAATTATGTAACTTCCGGATTTCCATTTACAAGTGTTTTGACCTACGGTTTATAATTAGCTTATATGCAGTCATTGTATGTGCGAAGAAATCAGGCTGCATTGTGTGCATACCTGTTTGTGCAATGGACATTATCTTTCTTGTTTGGTACTGGATGGTGTCTGCGTTACTTTGATAATCCCCAGCGAAAACAGGCCAGAATTTGTAAGTTTGTCATTAAATATCTCTTAAAGGATTAGTTCAGTGGTCAAGCATGTTCATCTTATATGAAAGAGGACTTCAAAGGAAACAAAATTGTGAAGGAAGTGTTCAAAAATCTTATTCCGTTAAGGAGATAGTTAAGTTTGGTATCATTTCTGTAAAAACGACTGAAGTCAGACTAGTTGTGATGTCACAGCCTCAGATTCCTCAAAGTCTTTTATGTATTTTAAGGAAAGTTTATTTAATGTTTTCACTATTTAAATTATTTTTCCTCAAACTTTCTTCAGGTGGTTTATCATAAATACCTTTCCTAGATTTAGTTTTATTACTTTTTTGACATTTCTCATGGTTTTTAAGCCACAAAATTGCAGGCCAAAATATGATAAAATGCATAAAGACTTTAAGGAATCTGAGGCTATGACATCACAACTAGTCTGATTTCAGTCGTTTCTACACAAATAATACCAAACTTTAAACTTAACATGCTGAAAAGTTTCTCTTTAAGCCCAGTCACCCGACACCTGAGTTAATCCTGAAAACTCAGATATGACAATTACCAACCGGACTTCCTGTTCAGTGTATTGTGTTTCCACTCCAAACAATGATTGTTATTTGCCAACCATGCACACCACAGCCAAGTAGCCCAAGTTTATTTGTGTGTATAAGATTACACAAAGCTGAGCTGAATAATCAAGGCACTTTTGTGATTGAAATCACTTATCTGTGTTACAGTGGGTGTCTTACTGGGAGAAGTTTGTTTTCAAACTGGTGATAAAAATAGCTGTGTATCATAACATTAGCCTGAGGTAATAATGTGCATTAACTGTGAATAATTGATGGACCATTTCTCCTAAGGACAGATATTGCTTCATGAATATTTCCTTAACGGGATAAGATTTTTGAATGCTTTCTTCACCATTTTGTTTCTTTTGTAGTCCTCTTTCATATAGGATAAACATGCCTGACCACTAAACTAATCCTTTAAATGGTGTGGTGTATTGTCCATTTGAGAACTGGATAATTTGTAGATTAATAAGTATAGATTTTGAAAATGCAAAAATGAAATTGACCTATTTGGTTATAAAATTTCTAGAACCCATACAAATTATGTGCCATAGCATTACGCTGTTTCGTTAGAGGCATCATGGGTAATCTTCAAATTAGCGTCTGTGATTTTCCTCTCTTCGGGGGCAAATAATTTTCTTCAAAAGAGGAGAATCTACCAAACTGCTAACTTTTGTAGTTTCAATGTTCGTCACTACAGGAGAAGATCAGATGATGTAAAAGACAATATATTTCGGGTTAAATCGGGATCCGAGCATTTTCAGTCGTGGTAAAGTTCCCAAAATAAAGATTTTTTGTGACCCATTCTGTGATGATCTTTGAAAAAGTAAGATTCGTCAATTGATTTTCTAATCTGTGAAAGTCACTTTTCCTCATAGCAGGGAACTTTGTAATAAGCTCAATATGTTTGTATCAAGTAACGTCAAATTTAAGCCAACTGCAAGTACTTTTAGTGGATGAAAATGCTCAAGAAAAATGCCAGTCTAAATTCTAATTTCTGAGACCTAATTTTCTTCAAAACGTGATAAGGTGTGGCTTTTCAGTAACACTAGGTTTTTAATATGGCAATGCATTGAGACAGGATGGAATTATGCAAAATAAAATTGATTTGGTTGTACGATTATTAGGCGTTGTATGAGGTCGGGGGTACCTATGAGGCCATGCAGGGCTTTAGTGAGGGTTAAAAGGGAGAGTGTTTCGAGGCTCGAGTCACCAGGGGGAGGAGACAATGATGAACTTTGGCCATAGTGGGGAGTGGTGGTGGGAAGTTGCAAGGAGAGGGGGAATGTTGGGAGAATGAGACGAAGGAGGCTGAGGGGGAGAAGAAGGTTGTTTGAGGCGCTTCAAAGAACGTTGTGAAGCTGGAGGGAATAAAATGTCTCCATAAGTGTGATGGAAACAAAAGGGTGAGGGGTGGAAGAAGAAAAAAAAAGGTGACTGAAGTAAAAAAAAAAAAGTTGACGGAAGTAAAAAAAAAGTGACCGAAGTAAAAAAAAAAAAAAAAAGGTGACCGAAGTAAAAAAAAAGGGGGAAGGGAAAAAGGGTAGCAGACACTCCGGGGAGCAGGGAGTGACAGTGACAGTGGACCAAAAAAATAGAAACCCGCGTGTGAAAGGAGGTGGAGGAAAGTAGGGAAAGGCCCGAGAGCTTTTCGCACTAGGAGGCAAGCCCTGGTGCGATATGTGTGCTAGGATAGGCGGAGGATGAGTGTAGGCTGAAGAACGAAGAAAAAACGGAAAGATCTTACCAGAAATCCAGTGGAAATGAACAGAAGAGACCAAGTCTTGAAGAGAATAAAGAGAAAAGTTGTTTTCTTGAAGAAAGTTTTGGAAATGATAAAGGTAAAAGGAGATTATGAACAAAAATAAAGTTGAGTTGAGTTATGCACAGAAAGAAGTCTGCAGTCAACGAGTCGCGTATAGAAGCCATTGTACGGCCCTTGACCTCCTTTGAATGGCGAAAACTAGAAATAAACTGTATGCGTGCACACAAAGCATGTAAACTAGTTTGAATTGATTTCCTTTTCTTTTAGGACATTTTTTTCATTACTTTCCTTAAATGAGAGTACTGAAAGTACTAGTGATGGGTTCAATTCATAGTTGTCTATTGTGTAATTGATTTAATATATAGTCTTCTTATACATCATTTTTTTAAACATGAAGATGAATATAATTTAAAGTTTCTGGTCAAAACATTGACTCATTTTATGAGAAGATAATCAGTAATTGGTTGGGAATGCCAGACACCAATGGGACTAATAGCTTCCCACTTCATGTTTGTGACTGCCGTGAACAATGCACCTCAGAATGTCTCATCATATACTCATCATAATGGTCCACCCATTAGCACACACACACTTGTAGTATATTCGATTCACAATGGCTCATACAGTGTATTTACATGATTTACCTGTGTATGATGAATCACATCATGGAAATTTTCCAATCGTCACACCACAGAGGCTTTTTCCTGAATAATCCACCATAACACATCGAAAGACTTCCTCAGATCTTCTTAGTTTGTGCGGTTTTGAGGTAAGTGAGGATCATTTGGCAATATTTTAATGCAAAACGTTCCTTGATAATAACTTCTCAAAAAAACGTTCGCTTGCTGCAAGTTTGTGTAAAAATACCTTATACACTACGATGTTAATTTATTTCTTAGTTTTAGTCCATTTTAAAAACCTATTGGTATTTTTGATATCATGCCTTGCAGGTCATAATTGATATTATCTTAATATAAAAATATCATTAAACTCTCTTCTGCAATTCGTAATACATTAAAATTTTACGTTTTATGTTGTTCGTGTACACATTACGAAGTATATGATTTGATAAAATTTTGACAAGTAAACAATGATAACTCACCATGCAACTGAGAGCAATAATACATATAAATAAATCTCCGTGAATATATCTCATAATTTGTGCATTTTCCGAAAATGTTCCTTTATCTCACACCTTACATGGGTTTCTTTTTAATAAAACACAAAAAAGAAATACATCAAGAACTGTAGAAAACTCTTCAAAAAGATACAAATTGAAAGAAGGTATCGTAGACTACTTTGTTATTGCGAAACACGATGGAGTTAAAGTTTTGCAAAGTTTTTCAACTTCCAGTTGGTTCTGACAACTAAGAGTCTTCCAACAAGTTTGAACCCATCAAAAAGAATCAGATATGCATATAGAGCCTGAGATGCATACATATATGCAAACAGTTATTCAATCATGCATTAATCACTGTAAACGTGCACTGTTGAACTTGACAACAAAATTTTGGGGTGCAGCAGTATATGACAATACTGAGGTCACCGCCATAAGTATTTTTCCTTGTGTCTCCAAATAAAACATGCACCCTCGTTGAAATTTGGTTTGGCTATCGTGCACACTTTGGCAATTAAAGGAACTTTTGCCAAACTTGTTCTTAGATAAAGTAGATATTGACTGTATGCATGTGAAGCGAAGCAATTTGCACAATTTGTTGCACTTTAAGCTGATGTTTGTGCACTTTCTTAAATTATAAAGACTCATATGTAAGGCATGTATATGAAACAATCTTGGGGCCAATGCGTAATTTAACAAGCAGACATCACATTTGAAAGGGAACTTTTTGCAATTTACAAAAAAAGTGTGAGGATGGGGGGAGGGGGGAGGGGGGTCCTCGGCTCTGCCAAATCTGATTTGCTTCAAAAGCATTGAACTTTTGACGTGCAACATGTTTTTCTACGTCACAATCAAGACCATTCGCCTTGCTGCACGAATGAATGAAGCTTCAATAAAATCAGCAGAATTGATGTATATACTCTTAGATATTGTAAGAAAATATCTGCATGTAAATAATTTGATTAAATTAAATCCCCACTAAAAGCTTAGCTGAAAAGCTTGATAGTAGTTCAGTTGACATATAAAGCAGTTTGATGGTAAAAGATATATCTCAAGAAATTAAAATCATTTCAGACAATTTTGATTACATTTCTTTGTAGTATCCAATAATCCAATGGATACCTACAAATTCAGGCGTTCTCCCTCCTGATATAGAATAGATCATTCAATTAATGAATTAATGAACCATTTTGCCATCAAAAGGGGAATACCGTCGGCAAATTAAACACAATATACTTACCAATGCTGACCATACAATCAAGTTGGTTCTGGGTTATTGCATAAATGATACTTTCAAAACAGAAGTAACATTTGACTCTGTTATCTTGTCTATTGTCAGATTGTGTACATTGCATATATTCTCATGAATTGATGTGTTGTGATTGAAACTTTTGAAAATATGATACTGACTCTGTATATTGTGGTAGCTCATTAATGTATTCTCAAACAGTAAAAGAAAGAGACAATGTTAAGGTTCTAATGGAATGAACTACTGTAAGAAATGACCAGCAATAAAACAAACTTGGTTTGGTTTGTTGATGTTTAACGGCACCGCGACAGTCAGACTGTCAGAGTCAAATGTGTCAAGAGGGTGTGATAAACTAAGGTGCTTGAGTTAGGACAGAGAGGAAAAAGAGGGAAGGGAGAAAGAAGGTGGAAAAGGGGAAGAAGTTAAGGTAATAATAGGAAAGTGAGGATGAAGGCAGAGAAGGGAAGGAAAGATAGGTTTAGATCAGGTGGGATAAGTTGCTGTTGTGGAGAAAGTTGATGAAGTTGGAGAAATGATTGTTCTTGAAAAGATTGGAAATTGAGATGGAGAGGTATGATCTGGGGTTCTGGTATAAGGGACAGGTTAAGAGGATAAGATTGATCGAGAGATCGGTTTTGCAGGTAGGACAGAGAGAGCAAAGGAGCCGGAAAGTGGGTGAGAGTGGGTGAGAACGGTGTGGCCGAGGATGATGATAATGACATCCTCCCTGCAGTTGCGACTATGCAGGGGGACGTTAGTTCCGACTTTGGGTTGGATGGAGTGAAGTTTGTTACTGGTCTCGAGATTACTGAGGTAGCTGTACGTGGAGAAACGTAGGTCAGAGTACAGGATAGGAAAAGGGGAGAAACACAGTGTTGTTGGCGGCTATGTCGCTCTCGTTGCTGGGATAGAGTCACAGAAGATGACGGCGGGGCAGAAGGAGATTTCAACAAATTTTAAGGCCAGGAGGATAGCCTTGGCTTCAGCAGAGTAAATTGAAGCTCCCATCAGGTAACCTTGAGGAGAGGGAGAGGCCGGAAGAAACGCGGCAGCGGCTGTAGAGGAGCCATCCCGTGTAGAACCGTTGGTAAAGAGGAAAAAGAAGTCCTAAAAATGTCTTCTCAGCTGCCAGTATTTGTTGTGAAAGAATGCTGGGTTGTGGAGAGCTTTCGTGTAGGAAGAAAGGCCAAGGAAATCCTTGGGGGATTGATATCCCAGGTGGTCCTGGGAGGGATAGTGTGCCTGGCAATCAAGAAAATGTTGATGTTGGCTTTGGTGAAGTGGGAGTGCATCCGGATCCTCAAAGGTGGGTGATGCATTTGTTGAGATGAAGAGGTTGGTGAAGGAGAGAGAGAGGATGGAATGGAAGCAAGGGTTTGTGGATCGGTGAAAAACATAGAGCAAAAAAGAGGCCGGTCCTGGTGCACATGAGGTCAAAGGGGAGCTCATTGACCTCTACGTAGAGACTGGTGATGGGGGTGGTATGGGTGGCGCCAAGCCAAAGGGGGCACCAAGGTAAAGCCTTAGGGCAATGTTTTCAGTAACCTCGAGGTGTCTTAAGTAGTTTGCGGGCGGAGGTGAAGATGAAACTGCGATTGGCTCCCCAGTCAGTGCTGGAGAGAACCTTGAGGAATTTGTGATAGTTGGTTTTGAGCGTGTTGATGTGGGGGAGATAGAAGAGCTTTGATTCTGAGGAAACGAGAACTGTCTTTTTGGGGTATAATGGAATATTTGAGACAGAGGTTGGGGCAAAGAAAGAAGGAATTGCTGTTTTTGAGGTGAATGAGAACAGTTTTGTCTTTTGAGAAGTTGAAGCTCTTGGAGTCGCTCCAGTGAGCCAAGCTATCCAGGCAGTGCTGAAGATTATTTTGGTAATTTATCATTTGTTAAATTCTTATCTTGTTCCATTAGAGTTTTGTATGCGATATAGATGAATTACCTTTATCAGAAAATGTAATGTCTTTGGCCCGCTAGAAAATAGTTATAGATACGCTACTGGCCTGAGAAAATGTATGCCGTACTGGATGCTATTTTCTTCTCTTCATTTATACTGTAAGTTTCAGTGACAGGCCTTGAATGTTTTGATTATTATAATTTTTTGGGGGGAGGGGAAGGGAAGGGGAGGTGATAGCTATTCTCCAACAGTATTCAGGGCCACCGAGAAGATCACAAGGTCCCAGGGCAAACTTGGGGGTTCCCATATCGGACAATAAATGTAGGTGACCAAACAAGCTATTCGCCAGCATGTGGGAGTGGATACCCCCTCTTGCGAATGTATGTGTCTCCCCTCCATTGCGAAATAATAAAACAACATAAATTTGTTCTATGTCAATGCTTTCCTACATATTTTCCAGCCTATCATTATTTATTAATTGGGTTCTATACTTTTGAGCCAGATTCGGGTAAGTTACGATTTTACATGTCAGCGCAACAACAAGAAAACGTTTCTCAAGGACTACCGTAGAAGTACATGTAGATGGTAAGTGAACCCAGGTATTTGTATGATTGTTATACACTGGTATAGTCTCATTTGTTGTATATACAGTACATGGGTATTTGTGACAACATTACTTTCTTCCATCTATTAAAATTACAAATAAGCTAAGAATGTTTTGGAAAAATCAATTATGAACCGAAGGCTATGCACGTTTTTATTTTAGTACGGAGTCTTGTAAGTGCCATAATTTAAACTACACTATTTGATGCAATTAAATCAGTGAAAATAGTTCTGCAAAAAACAAGAAGATCGACGAAATCATATTTAACATTCGTAAGAATACATCATACAGTGACATAGCTGAATGAAAAGCAGAAAATCATTTATTTTTTGTTCGTTTGTTTGAGGGCTTAACGGCACCATGGCAGCAAGGGTCAAATTGTGCCTCAGAGGTTAGTTAGATCATTCCAGAGGTAGGAAGGAGAGAAAACAGGGGGAGATTCAGAGAAACACCAGAACTAAAAGCCAGAAAGCTGGGATTTAGAGAGGTGTATGGGTGGAAAAACAAAGTAGAGAGAGAGAGAGGGTGGGAGAGGAGGACTAAATATGGTTGTAGAGGGAAGCATGATGAGGGAAATATGATGAAGGAAGGAAATCATTTTTTTCGGAGGGTTTTTTGGAAAAGCTCGGCTATTGAGTTGTGGGGAGCAAGGAAAGTTCTGGGAAGGTTGTACAGGGGGAAAGCAAGGAGAACGTGATGGACTGTGAGGGTGCAATGGCAATTGTAGCAGAGGGGTGGGGGAGCCAATAAGGAAGTGGGAGTAAGTGCGGTGGGTGTGACCTATTCTAAGGTGGGTAATGTGGAAGTTGCCGACACGGGAGAGCTTGTGAAGGGTGAGTTTGATCGGAATGGTGGGCTGGATGACATAGAGTTTGCTATCAGTTTGGGAGTCCCATGAGGTTTGCCAGCAGCCACAATTGATTGATAATTAGACAACACGGTAATTCGCCAGAAGGCGATTAGCGACACTGTTCGAAGTTGAAAATGGCCACCATTTTAGAGATTAGCAATAGATTTTACGTGGATTTTTATCACGATCAAGAGTAAGTTAGTGTGGTGGCTAAGATAAGATTTATATTACATTCATCTCATTTACTCTGACCTAGCCCAGGGCGTAACTGTCAATGTGTCATTGATTTCTTTCAATCTGTGCAGCGTTGACTCCAAATGATAGTTAATTATAAGCATATTTGAAATGTGGTGTTGTATACTGAAAGAACAGTGATTTTTTTCCCCAGCATTGTTTAGGTTGAAGTGTGAGCAAGGTCTGTTGTGAAAATGAGTGTGTCCATAGTTACATATCATTCATGGATCTAGGTTCTATATTTACAGGATAAAATTAACAATCAGGTTATTTTCAATTTCAACCTAGTGTGTTGCTGCATATGCTGTATTTTTAAAATCATGTCTTGAAATACCGCATTAGACAATGAGGAAATACTTCAAGACCCAGATATCTACATTGCAGATTATCAGATTATCTGCTAGCTTAAGCCTTAAATTGAAGACTTAAATAAGCAATCTGAGTGGTTGTGAAAACTTTTCCTTTTTATGTATATGTGTTTTCTGTTTTCCAATTAAGTGTTAAATGATCTCTAATTTTGTTGAAAAATTACATACAGTGGCACATGGGGTTGTTACTTATATACATACAGTGCATGGGGTTGTTACACTACTTATATACATACAGTATGTACCTTGCATGGGGTTGTTACACTACTTATATACATACAGTATGTACCTTGCATGGGGTTGTTACACTACTTATATACATACAGTATGCATGGGGTTGTTTTTATTAAAAAGTAAGTTGTTGCAAACATACTTGTTTATTGTCTGTAAACAGTTGAAGAACATACTGCATCTGTGTATTCTGTTTATATTTCAAGGGTATATATTGTCAGTATCAAATGTAAATAAAATGTTGAGGAAACATTGTCTTCCTCCTCGGAACAGCATTGCCAATTGTTATTGTTGCAAGTTAATGTTACTCATGCAAGCATGGATATATAAAACACCAGTGAAAGTGCACATGTGGTCCTTTTGTAGTATATCTTGCTATGCCATACAACTAGCCAATATTCTACATAGGCCTACAACTAGCCAATATTATACATAGGCCTATTCATACAATGCGTAAATGATTATTATCCGCTGTTATGTTTTAGGCTATTTCGTGAATTATGTGATTTTCTAAGGTAATTTGTATTTTCAGTGTTTCGGTTTAGAGGTCATTCTCACACTATGAGTTGGTGTTTTTCTGACCCAAGTCCATAAAAATATATATATATATTTTTTTTTTTATGTTTGAACCTGTTTAATATTAATTGGCATATATGAAATCACTATCATATATTACCAAAATAATCTCAACTTACATTAAAAAAAATTCAGGAGGCAAGAGTCCAATCCATAGTTCACTCATGAAAATTCACACACGGCCTACAAAGCAACAATGTGTTTTAGAAAGTACATGAAATCAGGGATTTATTATTTGGGATAACAAATTGATTTGTTATATGGGATAACAAATCCCTAGTGAAATGGTATTTTAGCAGTATAAGCAAATATAAATGTATTTAACCATGTATTTAACCCTATGAATTATAGCAAAAGAATAGTGAAAATACTACTGCATAGGCTGAATTTGAGAAAATCAGTATTGACAGATTGACACTATATACATTACATATACCAGGATTCTAATTATCAAAACCTTGCATACACTGAGTATGTGTATTCAGTTGCCTCAAGACTGCCATCACTAAATCTCATTCATTTTATTCTGAATTTGATATACAATTAAGATTCCCCATGTAATCTGAAATATTTGTTTGTTTTTTAAAAGAAATTATCAAGTTATTTTTATATCGGGGGATTGCGAAGGGTAACTTTGTGGATATTTCGTGCGAATGCCATTTCATGAGTACATACGAGATTACAATACAAATGTAAATAACACCATGTGACTGCACATTGTCCAATCATGATATGGATGGTACGATATTAGCGAAATCAACATGGTTCCTCTGGAAATCGGTGGAAAGCTTGCAAGCTCCTGACCGGCTTCCTCTGATTTTCATACTTATTTTCATAGATTTAGTGGATAGAAAAGGAATTTTTCTATCACATATGTAAAGATCGTGTGGATCTAAGACTGGAAATGTGTTTTGTGACCACATTTTTCGACAGTCATTTTTTTCCGAATTTTTAATCGTTATAATTCCCTCCAATTTTCTTTATTTTTTGCTTAATTATTTCTAAAATGTTAATGGCTAGTATTTTTAACCCTTTATTTGCCTAAATTTCATGACATGATAACGTTTTCTGCCGTAACAAAGCTGTAATCACCTTAAAAAAACAGCATGTTTCAGCACATTATATATTCATAAATCAGAGTGGGCGGAATACGCACAAAAAGAATAAGCGACTTTTCACGAGGCTGGGAACTGACTGGTAGCAAATCAAAATTTGAGCTTTAATAAGGTATGTATAATATGTGCTGTTAATGCAGTATGATATAAAATATTTTTGATAGAGAATTTATTTTTCACTGTGGGATATGGCAAAGAAAAAACAAAGCTAGTGGCTCTCTTTGAAAGTATTGCAGATTACAATTTTGAAGAAAAAACAGGAAATGAAGGACAGTTTCACTCACAAGACAATCAACACTTTGTATTTGTGTAGTGAACGATTATTTGTTGTTATTCACAAAGCTTTAAAATACTCAACTTAAAACAAAATTTAATTTACATCATTAAGTGATGTCTGGTCCTTTAAAGCAAACATATAAAGCTTGCTCAGATGTAAAGTGAAATATACCTGTAGTCCAAATCAAAGTTTAAGAGTTTACGAATTGGTAGGTGAAAAACTTTATGTAATTCTTTATATTTTCTTCCTAAATTTCAGTTCTTGAAGATGAGGAAAAGTCTATTCCTGCTAGATTATGGTTAAGGGTATGGTCAACACTTAAAAACGCTTGGTTAAAAATCCTTTCCATTTTTCACAAATGTGTGACAATGAATTAAAATACAAAACAAAGGGACATAAGGAAATAGGAACTTATACATCAGAAGAGGAACATAAAGAGGAACACAAATTTGCATATTTTGGTCTGAAAATTTAAAATGCTCTAAAATGGTCAATTTTTAACTGATTTGGATGACTTTTTTTTTGCTATTTTCCATCGATTTTAAAGCAATTTAGCATTAGTTTCTGCTACACATCCATATATCTTTAAAGAAGCACTTATACATACTGTATGTAGGGTTTAATGCATTGCTTATTTGTGATGAAGTTGAAACAAGACTTACATTTGAACCAAAAGAGATAAATAAATTGTACTATCAATAAAGTATTTTCTCTGACTTTTCGTAAGTGTTATGTGAATGTTTGTATTTGTGTAGCATTTATCCCTTAATTATTTATCTATAAATTCATCTGCCTTAAACAATAATAGACATACCAATTTTGTATGTATTTTGTGTTTAAGGTTACTGTAGATCTGATGGAGCAACTTTTTTAATTGAAATAGCAGACAGGCTTATCCTGCAATTAGGTACACATGAATGTTCTGCATTCGCAAAGTAATGTGTTGTGTAACACTTTACCAATCCAACAATTTATTCGTTTATTTTTGTCAGAAACAAAGATGGAAAGTATAAAATTAATATTGAAAAGAGTTTCTATGCAATCTGACAGCCCAGAGAAAAGTTACGGCCAATTTTGTAATGCTTATTCTTGAAATGATTTAATAGATAATGGGAAAAGAGTAATGCACCATCAGTTGTAAAATTTAATTGGATTTAAACAAGCAAAAAGTGTTACAATGATTTCATTGAAAAAGTGTAAAGCACCTTGGATCATTGAGATAATCTTCAAGCACATCCAGATAAAAACAGTATCACAACATTGACAGACTGACAGTTAGTGACAAAGAGATGCAGCACAGCCCTATGACTACATCACTGTGTGCCTTATAGTCATTGATTTCCCTATCATTTTACTCCTATCAGGCCTTTCCTATGAATGTTGCCCCAGCTCTCATATTAGTGCTTTAATAAAAAAGGTTATCCGAGCTCCCGTGGTGGGGACTGCTCCTCAGCAGTGTTATGTATACCCCTTATGTGCAACTATTCATGATCTTCGATTGGTCAAAAGTGTTATTCTCCAATGGACTGCTTAGTGACAGTGCCTTTCATGTCCCACCCAATTCACTCCCAAGTGGCAGTTTGCCCCACATTGCACAGAAGAAGAATCACTTGAATGCATGACAGACGGAGAGACTTATTTAAAACGTTAATTCAATCAAGTTTGGAGTTCCATGTTACACAGGTGAGTTATAAAAGATTCAGAGGTAAACATTCCTACCAGGGGTGTAACAACATGGTTGGTAAGGAGCAGGACGTCACTATAAAAGGGGTGCGGTTGGGGTGCCTCCCCAAAATGGGACGCCAGTTGGAAAATGAACATGGCAGTTGGAAATCCAACCGTTCCTCTTCGGGGCACCCTCATCATTCTCCACCCACTTGGAAAACTGATGCCTCTGCCAACCACCCCTTCCCCCCCCCCTTACCACCATTCAGAAGACCCTGAGCCTGAGGCATTCAGGTAAGGAGATAAAAAAGACTTGGAGGTAAAAGTGCCAGCATATCAGGTTTGTGCTTCTATTCCCAGGATCTCTAACCAATGAAGTACCACTTTTAACGGGTAATCTCCATACTATGCCAGTGTGATTAAAGTGTATGCGTACATCTCAACATAAATGTAAGCGGCTCAAGCAATGTCATATTGGAAATACTTGGACAAGGATCCCGAACACAATATCCCCCATGGACGATAGCTGGACCACTGATTGTGGCTTTAAAAAAAAAGTGAGGGGTCCTAGACCCTTTCCAAAGAAAAAGTGTTTAATTTTATCCCAATTCTGAAAGCAATTTTGAAAAGCGAAAAATTCTATAAATAACAAAGATTATCCCAATTTTGGAAAATTTCCTGTGAAAAGTGGGGTCCCCCAATCACCCCGTGGCTACACCACTGACTATAGAGAATGTTGAAGTGTAAATTCAATGGTATGTATATTAACATAGTTGCAAATTAACATTTTTTCAACTTATTTTGGCAGCCTGCCCCTTCACAGTGATGTGTTCTAAATAATTCAACAAGGGGCTTCCCATTAAACAGTGCTGGAGCTATGTGGGGTGGTTCATGGTCAAAAATGTCAAACGTTTGCCAGAAAATACCAAAAAAGTAATAGATATATAAACAACTCATTTCCAGGGGAAATATTGAAGCTGTCATGGTTTGGGAGCCCAAGAGCCCCTCCCACAAAATTTCAGAAAATTGTATTCGATTGTTGGCGGATAGCAATATAAAAATTGTTACCTCATATTATTAAATGAGGTAAATTGGGTCTTATCTATCTAAACTTCACAGTTATAAAAATTGGGAGTTATCTAGCTTTTCAAATGCTAAAGCTGATATGATGGGTACACATCTCAAAATTAGATATGAAATTACTCTTATAAATCACAAAATAAACTCTTTCTTTTGATATACAATCAAATCTAAGAGTATTTTGAAAACCTTGAGCGACTATTTCCCTCCAATAGCGTCAGTTGTTCTTGAGTGTCAGAAGCGCTGTAGATCGTCTATTGGTATTGTACATCTGTTTTACTGACTTACACTCATTGTGCATGCGTCCATTTCAAGCTGACAAGCGGGTTTAATCAAATTGGGAAAGAACTTTTCCTAAGCTCTTGGTTTGTGATTTGTCGTAAGATGAATTTGAAATGATTTTTTTCATAGTTTAAACAACATTTGGTTTTACTTCACGAATTGGTAAGTTTTTTTTCTTTGTGATTTTCATCCTTTTTTTGTATCGGTCGGTTGTCACTTTTATCAGAGTTTTTTTAATCTTTTATAGGCTGTTGTGCGAAAAGTAGTGCTCACATTGTGACATAAACAAATGTCGTTAACTTTTAAAAGTCGTATCTTTTATCGTGTATCCATACGATAAATATGTGTTGTTCGGTTTTAGAGTAAATTGCCCTGATCTAGAACAGAGATTAATGGAAATTCATCACTCGAATTCAAATTGATTGTCACGTGATTTTGATTAAAGTTTTCGGGTCAATTGAGGTTATGTTTCCTACTGTTACGTAGTCGGCCTTACTAACAAGCCACCACGTTAAGTTTTCCGATTTTTGCTTCTTAGTCAACGTAACTTACTGTACCTGTGCCGTAACTTTTGCTAACAAAGAAAGCTTCATACACCCAGGCCCAATCGATAAATGGAAGATAAGCTTGCAGAGGATAAGCTGCGTATACGAAGCTTATATGTTTCGCTGCGTTTATAATCTTTTTTAATCCCCATTCATCACCCCGTATTATACGTTACTGTAAATATAATCCTACCAGTTTGTATACAAACGTATACAGTAAAGCAGATTAATTAAAGTTTAGTACCATATATATATTTATACATAAATATATAATTACGTATAAACTTGTGTATTTATATAAATACGTTAGTTTGCGCAAGTTAAACGTGTGTGGTACTGTAAGGGGAGACGGGAAAGCGGAGGTAACCGATGTGGATGGAGGTGGGGGAGTTGAATGTAAGGAAGTAGGTGTTGGTTTGGATGGTGGTATTGTTGCGGGAGAGAGAAAGTTGGCGGACGTCAGTGACGCCCTGTGACTTAAGTTTGGTCTTGATTTCTACGAGGGGGTTCCTGGAGATTAGAGTACTTGATGACCGCCCTGGAGAAGTGGAGGTAACAGTGAGCGGTGGGGTCAATTCATTTGTTTGTTTAACAGCACTATGACAGCAAGTGTCAAATTGTGCCTGAGAGATTAGTTAGATCATTCCAGAGGTAGGAAGGAGAGAAAACAGGGAGAAATTGAGAGAAACACCAGAATTAAAAGCCAGAAAGCTGGGATCGAGAGAGGTGTATGGGTGAAAAAACAAAGTAGAGCGAGAGAGAGAGGGGTGGGAGAGGA
>JAIGNY010003508.1:0-23830 GCA_020152595.1 Chiridota heheva
AATTATTTCAAACAGTATAGTAGCAAAATCAGGGTCGGATTTAAAGGTGGGCCATCCAGGCCGAGCGCTCGCACAGTGGCCCCACGCAAGGGGACAACAAATTAACAAACTGTAAAGTATTTAGGTAAATATTATTCATAAAATGCATGTATTATTGCAACATGAAAAGAAGAGTATTCGTTAGGAAAATGTTTTCTAAAGAGGATTTCAAGGGCTCACATAAGAGGCTACCCAGAGCCCCACATTACTAAATCTGGCCCTGAGCAAAACATAATTTGTACAATTTATACAGAGTGTTGTGTTCATTATTTGATATTGTGAGCTGGGGGTGGGTGGAAAGAAAGGGGAGGGGGTTGCCTGCTCTCCACAATCTTTAAATTTATCGACATGCAAGAAAAGCTGGGGGATGAACCCCTTCGAAAATAGCTAGAGTATCAGCCCCTAAACTCCCCCCCCCCTTCCCTCCCCCCTTCTCATTTCTACACCACTGGTTCTATTTGATGTGATGCTCATTTCCATTTAGGCTTTGTTTTGGTTTGTTTGGTGACCGGGTTAAGTGGTGGATCACCTTCAACGAGCCATTTATGGTGACCGGCCTGGGTCATGTTCTTGGTCTTCATGCGCCTGGTATAGTGGACACTGACGGTACCATTGGGTACAAGGTGGCACACAATTTAATGCGATCACACGCACGTGCCAGTCATATATACAACCAAATCTTCAAGAACAATCAAGTAAGTGAAAATTGAATAATTTCAATATTCCAAAGAACGAAGAAAAGTACAGTTATATGAAATTACAGATAGGCCTATAAGGCTTTATCGCATTGTTATTGGTGATTGCCAAGGTTCACAGCAACTATCCAACTGTTTTGCAAATTCTCATTGCTCTGTCATTTTCGTAAAGATTCATTACCCATTTCTTCAACCTTATACTTTTCCCTTTCTTTCCACGTGCCTCGTATACCCATAGCTCCCAACTGATCAATTCTTTAAGAAAAACCGCAGCAGTCATTTTAAGGTTGATTAACGTGGAGTAAGAAATAAGAAATTAAAAAAAAAAATCATAATAGTAAACGTTTCTGATTGGTAGAGGTACTTACACAAATACTGACAAACCAATCATTAACTGCCAAAGAAGTGACGCCACTAACATTATTGGCGATAACACAGTGACAAGCATGGGTGTTGGAGCAGTGTTTAATCAGTCACTTGCTATTATGAATAACAAATCCATGGGACAAGATTCCGAATTGATTGTAGCATTTTATTTACCTTTTCAAACAGAATGGTAACATTGGAATCACCCTAAACTCGGACTGGTATCTCCCTTACAACGACAGCTTGGAAAACGTAATGGCAACGGAGAGGGTGATACAATTCTGGCTGGGCTGGTTCGCCAATCCCATTTTTGGTGATGGCGATTACCCCGTGGTAATGAAGGAGATGGTTGCGGAGAAAAGTTTTCAACAAGGACTAAATGTGTCTAGATTGCCAGAATTTACTGCAGAGGAAAAAGAGCTAAATAAAGGTAAGAAAAGTGCAATTTGTTTTACTAAACGAGCTATCAATGATTTAATTTATGGAATTGGTTATGTTTTTGGTTTTGTGGAAAAAAGTTCGAAAATAAATCATGAAAATATTGAATAATTTCTAAAATTTTACGTTCAACAGGTCAAAGGAAATTGATAATCCGTCATAATCCAACTCATAACATCGCGTGACACGAGTATCACTGTGCGTAGATGAGGACATGTCAACAGGCGAGGATAGGCCGCGGCACACCGCCCCTCCCTCCCCCTTTGTGTTTTATTTTTCTCTTTCTCCCGATTTGCATAGCGTTGGATGAAGGAAATGCGGGATTATGAGTTGAGGTATAGGCCCTATATAGGTAATGTACTTAATAATGTATTTACATGTTCAGTGGTCCCCCTCCCCGTCCCCCACACACCCTCAGATCGTACTGGCTACATCTTTGTGGAGGTGAGCCCCTAATATGGGTTATAAAGTGTTGTTAATGGTCGCATATTAACTGTTTGAATTTTGGTCTATAGAAGACTTAAAATAAATACTTTTTTCCATGATTGCTGTTCTATGTTTTATTGATACCATCTCGAGATACATCGCCGGAAACGTTGTTAACATACCAAGGCAAATTTTCAAACAAAAATAATGTTTTTTTAGACCATTGTTAGTGGTCTCATTTGACTATGTGAACTATTTAGATGTCGGTAGTCTTGCACGGTAGCCTGAGACTCAAAAAACAAAAATCCCCTTGAATTATGCGACATAAAAACAGTTCATTTTTTCCAAGAAGCATGATGTCAAAATATCATTGGCTCAACAGACCATTTTTGCTATTTTTGTCATTTACGTCATATCTGCTGTCGGCACCTTCGCCGCAGAGGAAGAAACTTTCGTATTCCCTGAAATATGGAACGATACAGAGCGGGACGCGTTTCTGAATGGGGTGTTTCCGGAAGATTTTATCTGGGGAGTTTCAACAGCGGCGTACCAAATAGAAGGGGCGTGGAATACTAGTAATAAGGGCGAAAATATATGGGATAGATTTACACACGAGGGAGGCCATGTTTATAACAACGACACAGGGGACGTTGCATGCGACAGCTACCACAAGTAAGTTATTGCGGATATGGATGGTTACAACTGGGGAGCTGTGGTATAAATCTCTCTGCTCCTTGTATTTATTTAGTTGTATAAATACCCCTATATCTGATTATGTCGTGATTAGACGGGGTTTAGTTTTGGCAGTGGTGATGGGGAGGGGGGGGGGGGGGGGGGGGATCCAATGATGTAACTAGGCAAAACAAGTCCCATCCACTGATGTAACGAGCCAAAACAAGTCCCATCCATGTTGTACATTCTCCCGATATTTCAGGATAACGATTTGCCATTTTCGAATTATTGTCAGAAACAGGAGCATTTAAAAAAATAAGTAAACAAGTTTCTGACCAGTGGAAGGGGTGCAATTTATCCAATCATCCTATTGCTAAGTTTCTAGGGAAAGCCCTTGCCCACTATTTGAAACAATCGAGCGGCCGGGTTGTTTTGGAATCAAGATTCTTCAACCATATATTGAACGACATTAAGAAATTCTCCTTTCGTGTAGCTACACCTCAGCTATACCTCATTTCTTCAAGTCCCCTCCCCCACTCCCCGCCCCTCACACATATTTTCCATGTCAACTTCATGATATTTGTCCTTGGACGGTGAAAATTATTGTTTCGATGTATGAACAAAATACGACCAAGAAAGACAGACTAAGATTCCTAAAATTGATATGTTGTTGCTGAGGCTCATAATTTACGCTATAGAGGGATTTCATCACGTAACTCTAATTCGACTGAAACCATTTTGCAGCAAAAAGCATTTGCGCGTTGCGCGTTTTACGCGTCTGATCTCACAAAACTCAGTCACATCACATAAAATAAAAAGACTCTGTCCTACTAAAATACGCGCTAGCACTTGCTGGTGATGAAAACAGGCGCTGGGCATGTACAAAACAGGCGCTGGGCATGCACAACACGCGCTGGGCATTCACAAAACGCGCTGGGCATGCACAACACGCGCCGGGCATGCAAAACACACGCTGGGCATGCACAACACGTGCTGGGCATGCACAACACGCGCTGGGCATGCACAACACGCGCTGGGCATGCACAACACGCGCTGGGCATGCACAACACGCGCTGGGCATGCACAACACGCGCTGGGCATGCACAACACGCGCTGGGCATGCACAACACGCGCTGGGCATGCACAACACGCGCTGGGCATGCACAACACGCGCTGGGCATGCACAACACGCGCTGGGCATGCACAACACGCGCTGGGCATGCACAACACGCGCTGGGCATGCACAACACGCGCTGGGCATATACACGCACAGGTTAAAATAAACTGGCCAGATGAATTATTTTATTAATATAAAGTGTTATTTTAGAGACAAGATTACCATCCAAGTACTTTAAGTAATCTTAATCAGTGGATTTTAAATATATACGTCAGTATTAGTGCAACCAACGACACAGTAAGATTCCGGCATAATTATCTTACAAAAATAATCTTATATTATATATAACAACATGCAAACGTATCTAAGTCTAATTAAGTGCATAGCAGACGATAGTGTTCTTTAACCTACAAAATGGCGATGTAAATAAAGTCATGTGACTTCATGACGTCAGCTAAAACATCCTTATAGCGGTATTTCACCGATCTTGTGACTTTTTTGTTTGGCGGGCAAATCATGACAAATTTACACGCCTGCAGATGAGTAAGAAAAAGACTAAAATTTAACGATAAAAACAACAGGGAAAACATTTTATATTTCATAACACAAAAATGATTACAGAATAAGCGTTTGTTAAAAATAACCACAAGTATAACAAGTTGACTGATTGTAAAGAAAACAAGGTAGTTTTTCGAAATAGGCTACGCGATAAACATTTAGGAGCAAACAAGAGTATTTCGCGAAAAACTGCCTTTCAAAATCTCAAGTTAGCGCGCGTGGAAGCGCATGTGACATCATGTAAAATACCTCTATAGACGTGTATTCGTTTAGCGAAACGTGATTTCTTTAGTATCTCGACCAATCAACTGCTAGGGGAATTTTCTCTTTGTTACCCAACCAATCAGCTGCAGTTGCTGGAGGAAAAGTTGTAAACAATAATGCGCGCGCGTAATAATCATGTGTAGGCCTAACGTACATATGATTAGCAATAAATGAAAGCATTTTTTCTCAATATACTTCATAGTCCCATACCGCGCGTGTATTGTGCAGAAGAGCAAGGACCTCCAGCATTAAATTGGTTGCTATAGGATTCCCCCATTATGGAAACGTAAATTTATATCATGATTGGTTTATTATGGACACATGAATTTGACATTATTTAAATATGTTTTTTCGGATATTGCCGATTCAGATTTGAAAAGGGCTTTATTCGTTAACTGTAAAATTCATCCACAGATTCAATGAGGACATTCAATTGGTGACAGCCATGGGCCTCGACTTCTATCGTTTTTCCATCTCATGGGCACGATTACTGCCTTATGGAGATACCGGTTTTATCAACCCGGACGGTTTAAGGTATTACAACGATTTGATAAACGGTCTTATTGCAAACGGTATTGCTCCGATGGTGACGTTGTACCACTGGGATCTGCCACAAGCGTTGCAAGATGGCGGTGGTTGGATAGAAGAAGAAATTGTTGATCGCTTTGAAGATTATGCTATGTAAGTATATATATAGACCTTTTCAAACAGATTTTAGCCGAGCGTGATTACTTTGATTTTTCTCAAATCTACCCACCAATCAGCTGCAGTTGTTGGAGGAAAAGTTATAAGCAAGAATACGTTCATGTATAACGCACGTATGATTAGCGTTTGAATTAAAACACTTTTCATGCTTTTTCGTACACTTGGTCCCATACCTTGCGTGAATTTTCAGACGGCCAATAATCCCCAGTATTTGATTGGTCAGTAAACTTTTCCCTGTATAGGCTTTTACGAAAACACCGTTTTAGCGAAAGGTCGTTTCAACGAAAAGACCAGGAGTCAGCGAAAAAGCTTATTCAGGATAAAGACCGTTTCGGCAAAAGAAAGCTTCAACGAAAAAATGAAAATGGGTGTAACCATAAAGCCAACCGCACTGGAAAAGATGTTCCTTCAAAAATCGGAAATTAGAACCAGGATCTTGGGTGTACTTGTTGAAACCTTGATCAGAATTAACTCAAACAGTATAGTAGCAAAATCAGGGCCGGATTTAAAAGTGGGCCATCTGGCCGAGCGCTCGCACAGTGGCCCCACGCAAGGGGACAACAAATTAGCAAACTGTAAAGTATTTAGGTAAATATTAATCATAAAATGCATGTATTATTGCAACATGAAAGGAAGAGTATTAGTTAGGAAAATGTTTTTTTTTTTTTTTTTAAAAGAGGATTTCAAGGGCTCACATAAGAGGCTACCCAGAGCCCCACATTACTAAATCCGGCCCTGAGCAAAACATAATTTGTACAATATATACAGGCTGTTGTGTTCATTATTTGATATTCTTTCATTAACGGCAAATTTGATAATAGGTTCTACACAGTGGTGTAGAGCTAAAGAGCTGTGGGTGGGTGGGGGGGGGGGGGGGGGCTGCTCTCCACAATGTTTAAATTTATCGACATGCAAGAAAAGCTGGGGATGAACCTCCTCGAAAATAGCTAGGTATCAGCCCCTGAACTCCCCCTTCCCTCCCCTTCTCATTTCTACACCACTGGTTCTATTTGATGTGATGCTCATTTTCATTTAGGCTTTGTTTTGGTTTGTTTGGTGACCGGGTTAAGTGGTGGATCACCTTCAACGAGCCATTTATGGTGACCGGCCTGGGTCATGTCCTTGGTCTTCATGCGCCTGGTATAGTGGACACTGACGGTACCATTGGGTACAAGGTGGCACACAATTTAATGCGATCACACGCACGTGCCAGTCATATATACAACCAAATCTTCAAGAACAATCAAGTAAGTGAAAATTGAATAATTTCAATATTCCAAAGAACGAAGAAAAGTACAGTCATTTGAAATTACAGATATGAGGCGTGGATATGGCTGTATCGCATTGTTATTGGTGATTGCCAAGGTTCACAGCAACTATCCAACTGTTTTGCAAATTCTCATTGCTCTGTCATTTTCCTAAAGATTCATTACCCACTTCCTTCACCCTTATACTTTTCCCTTTCTTTCCATGTGCCCCGTATACCCCTAGCTCCCAACTGCTCAAGTCTTTAAAAAAAAACGCAGCAGTCATTTCAAGGTCGATTAACGTTTGAGTAAAAATAAGAAATAAAAAAAAAATCATAATAGTAAACGTTTCTGATTGGTAGAGGTACTTACACAAATACTGACAAACCAATCATTAAACTGCCAAAGAAGTGACGCCACTAACATTATTGTGTGGGTGTTGGGACAAGCAGTGTTCAATCAGTCACTTGCTATTATGAATAACAAATCCATGGGACAAGATTCCGAATTGATTGTAGCATTTTATTTACCTTTTCAAACAGAATGGTAGCATTGGAATCACCCTAAACTCGGACTGGTATCTCCCTTACAACGACAGTTTGGAAAACGTAATGGCAACGGAGAGGGTGATACAATTCTGGCTGGGCTGGTTCGCCAATCCCATTTTTGGTGATGGCGATTACCCCGTGGTAATGAAGGAGATGGTTGCGGAGAAAAGTTTTCAACAAGGACTAAATGTGTCCAGATTGCCAGAATTTACTGCAGAGGAAAAAGAGCTAAATAAAGGTAAGAAAAGTGCAATTTGTTTTACTAAACGAGCTATCAGTGATTTAATTGATGGAATTGGTTATTTTTTTGTTTTGTGAAATATTTTTAGAAAATAAATCATCAAAATGTTGAATAATTTCTAAAATTCTACGTTCAACAGTTCAAAGGAAATTGATAATCCGTCATAATTCAACTCATAACATCATGTGAGATCAGTATCACTGTGCATAGATGAGGACATGTCAACAGGCGAGGATAGGCCGCGGCACATCTCCCCTCCCTCCCCCTTTGTATTTTATTTTTCTCTTTCTCCCGATTTGCATAGCGTTGGATGAAGGAAATGCGGGATTATGAGTTGGGGTATAGGCCCTATATAATTAATGTACTTAATAATGTATTTACATGTTCAGTGGTCCCCCTCCCCGTCCCCACACACCCTCAGATCATACTGGCTACATCTTTGTTGGAGGTGAGCCCCTAATATGGGTTATAAAGTGTTGGGGCATGGGAGTTATGATTGAATAAATTTCCAACTGAGGGCGGAGATCTTCCCCATATAGCTACGGTAGGCCCTACTGTTACCACATAGAAAGATTCCCAATGTGCACAAGGGCGCAACCGAGCTCGTAATGTTCCTGCTGTCGTGACGCACATGATTACTTATTGTCAATAAGTTGGCCTGTTGTACAGTCCGGAATCATGCCTATTAATAGGAACATTTATAAAACACGAGAATATTGAAGTCATGCAGCCATATTGTTCAAATATTGCGATAAAATGTCATAGCTTCTAATTTATGTACTTGAAGTAATAAAAATCATTGTGTTGAAAAACATTTGAATTTTCAAAATGGCCCTTTCGCGCCTAAAAGCCTAGCTCTTACGATTTTATCTAATATTTCGAAAACGGCGTGGTGAACATATCAAATGGGAGTGGAAAAGTTGGAGCCATGACAGTAATGAAGGAATTTTCATAAGTTTTAAGTTTCCCCTAGCAAAGATATTTTTCCCAGACGTATTTCAAATTTGAAAAATGTAACATTGCATAACGTTAGGATAGCAAAGGATCATGGAAAATATCACAAAATGGCGGTTTCCACGTAGCAAAATGTTCCCATTAATAGGAACATTTATGTTCCCATTAATAGGCATGCTACCGGACTGTTGTAGCTCGCAACGGGAGGGATGAAGGAGGGTGTTGTATATCACTTCAAACTCTTTACATTTGGATATTTCCACGCGGGTTGTCTTACTTCTCCTATAACGACATCTCTTTTTCTGATGACCATATAGGTTCTGCTGATTTCTTTGGCCTAAACCAATACACCGCCAGTTACGTCATCAATCAATCACCTGACGCGAGCGTCCCCATTGGTTACATCAGTGATCGTAAAGCCATGACGTTCAGAGACGAGGAGTGGCCATCAACTGGCTCCGAGTGGCTCAAAATAGTGCCATGGGGAATGAGGAATCTGTTGAACTGGATTGCTGACGAATATGGTGACGACATACCCATCATAATCACGGAAAATGGCATGTCGACGGAAGACGTGTTTGAATTAGATGACGAGTTGAGGATCAAATACTACACGACGTACATCAATGAGGTTATGAAAGGTATGTGGCACTGGCAGACTGGAGGCCCAATCATGTCAGACTTGTATGCGATGACAAGGGCAAATGGCGGCACCATGATTTTGGATTTTGATACCGGTGTAAGAGAGGGAAAGCTTTGTTTCACGGGGGAACAAAAGAAAAGAAAAACTGTATTTCGGACAGGGGAGGTGCCAGGGTGAGGTTCGAGGGTTTGTGTTAAAAAAAATGTATTTTAACTTTCCCCGATGAGTAATGCAGTAAAAACCATTCTTAAAACCCCCTTGCTCCAAAATCGTGTCTAATATGGCTCAGAAAGCTGCAAATACTGCCGGAGTGGGGAAGTTTCCCTTCTCAGACTCACCCTCGTGCACTCATTTGGACCCCCGTTGGAGCCTACGGACAAACTATGTCGCCCGTAAATAGTTTTCTGGAGGAATGTTGGATGGGGGTGAAGTAGGGGGTGGAGTACCTCCGTAGCGCTGCTACTGGAGAGGGGTCACAATGTCCCATTAAGATTCAACTTGAATTTATGTCCCTTTGATCAGTGGCGGCGCCAGAATCATGAGTGGGGAAAGAGAGAGGCAGCTTTATTGAGAGGAAACAGTAGGCATATGTATGCCATGGACAAGATAACATTTGTGCATGAGAAAAAACATTATCTGAAGCGAGGTAGCGCCTTTCACCGTCAAATGTAGGGAGGCTGTAGTTATATAGTGAATGACAACGTGAACGGGAAAAAATTTCCCCACCATTTGTAGGATTGAATAATTTTTGTATGCAGGCGCGTTAATAAGTCGACCATTTTAATTTGACTGGGGTGTAAATTGTAAGACTTACCGACGATCTCAAATTAACATATATCGAGTCCCATTTGAAAAGAATAATGCCTCCCTGAGAGGTTTTCACCTTCCTTGTTGCATGCATTCTCCCCGTTTGGGAGATAATATTGTAAAATTGTTTACCTTAAATTGAAAAGAATTGGTAAAACAAAACAAAAAATAAAAATAATAATCAATAAAAATGTAAAGAATTTGGCAAGATTTCTTGAAAATTGAAGAATAATTACCAAAAAATGACCAAAAAATCCCGACAATGAAGGATTTTTTCCGAAAATTGAAGAAAAAATCGAAAAAAGAAAAAAAATTGTCCTAAAAGAAAGGAACTTTCCCGAAAATGATGGATATTACCCGGGGAAAACAGATACCTTAGAGGATTTCACTTCAGTTGTACCCCATAAGATTTCTTCCAAGTTAGCCTGGGTCAAGTTGGGAAATTCTTATTATAAAAGTGACAAAATAATTTCGTAAAGATCTTGGCAACATTTCTTGAAAATTAACAAAACATTTTTAAACTAAAGGAAATGTTCCCAAAAATAAAGGAAACTTTCTAAAAATTAAAGAAAATTGTCCCAAAATGAAGAAAATTTCCTAAATGAAAGAAAATTTCCCAGGGGAAACTGATTCCTGAATGTAGGTTATGCTTTCTCCCGGTTGGGAGGTCAAATTTGTAAATTTTTAGAAAAAAGTTAAAATAAAGTATTTCTTTTATATATTTATTGGAAATTTTGGTAAAATTTGGCAACATTGTTTAAGGGTGTTTCAGCTGACGTCATGAGGTCACATTACTTTATTGATATCGCCATTTTGTAGGGTTAGAACAATGTCGTCTGCTGTACACTTAATTAGACTTACATACGTTTGCATGTTGTTATATAAAATTATTTTTGTAAGATAATTATGCCGGAATCTTGCTGTGCCGGAAAAAAAAAAGAAGCATTTTCTCGATTTGTTTTCTCCCGAAATCAGTTTACCAGTTTATCGATTTTAAGAAAAGTGGTCACCAAAAAGTGGTCACTGGTTACCAATTTTGGTTACTAGTAACCACGTTAAATGAGGCCCGGATGTAGATAAAACTCAAAGTTCAACTAGTATAATCGTAATTAGTCAGGAAATTAGTCTGCCAATTGGCAACTTGGATGTCTGGTTTTGTACTTTAATCTTTAAGTTTTACTGATCTGATACCAGATTTACTGACATAACAGCCTAATATCAGATTTCACCCACAGAGAGGGAAGGGGGGGGGGGGGGGGTGAGGACACTATTTACGCCCGCTTGTATGTTAATTTTGTTTGATATCTTATCGTTCTTTTGTGATTTCTACATTTATTCAGTAGATAAATCTTGCCCCTGCCTACAAGCTTAGAAAATTTAATTCACATGTTTGTAAAAAAGTGTGTAGTTTGTAGTTTTCAATCTGCTAAAAGTGATGTGACATCGGCTGATGGTTGCATGTTTGTGCGATGAAAGCTTGGACACGGAGATGCCACTTTCCTGGTTTGGAGTCATTCGGAGGAGCTGCAGTATGATTGGTTGATGGTGTTAGCTAGCGATTTTGCTATTTTCCTTCACCCTAATATCACTTTTGTTCATTTCTACAGCGAAATTAATTGATGGCGTTAACGTCAAAGGTTATACTGCCTGGTCCCTGATGGATAACTTTGAATGGTTTTCGGGCTACAGCGAGCGCTTTGGACTTCATTATGTCAACTTTTCAGACCCTGAAAGAACAAGAACACCAAAGAATTCGGCAAAGGCCTACGCAGCAATTGTGAAAAATAATGGCTTTCCGAAGGTAAACGATGGAAACCAAGTGAAGTACAACATTTTACTGTTAACGGCTGCCTCCCTGTTCATCCGCAGCATCGTATAAACCTTTTCAAACAGAGTTTAGCCAAACGTGATTTCAGCAGCATTTTGAACTATCAAATTCTGGGGGATTTTTTCCTGTGTTTCCCAACCAATCAGGTGCAGTTTTGAGGAAAAAATTGTAAGCAGCAATACGCATGCGTATTACCTTCATGTACTTTGTTCCATACCGTGCATAAATTGTGCAGACGGCCAAGATTCCCCCAGTATCTGATTGGTCGATAAAATTCTCCCAGTATACGATTGGTTCTTTATGGACATGAGAATCTTGACCATGTGACATTAAGTAAATTGGTTTTCCGGAAATTGCCGATTTACAATTGAGATCTATACAGTGTATAGGATGTACTTTTATGCACATCTTGTATATTTGAAATTAAGGAGAATCAACATGTAATGTGAGCTAGGGGAGTGTCCCTTCTCATCCAATCACATTGTAGAATACAACCTTTGATATGAATGAATACAAAAATCAAATGGTGCAATCCAAGAGGTATAAGCACCAGTGAGAAGGAGCCACCAGTTGTTATCCACTTATGTTGTTATCACCAGGTTCACTAAGCAAATCACGGGGCCCAGAGGCAAACTTAAAATCCAGGCCCACCAATTGGAAAATCCAGAAAAGCATCTCAAATGAAAGGTCATCACCTATTTCTGTTCAAATCTTACATCCACTTTTCGCAATTGTCAAACGCCAATTTTTGGGGCTCGCTGTTTGAATGCACATTCCTTTTCTTAATTTTGATGAGATCTTATTGATTCTGGGCCTCCTATGATCCCAGCCCCATATCACCCTGGTCCCCTATGACCATGGGGCAATACCCCCTCCCCTTTACTGGTGGTACTGGTTATCCCTATTCACAGGAGATGTACCCACATATGCCATTCATATAAACATAACAGAAAAACACATTCAGACAAAATATAATTAATATTTGCTCAAGTTCTATTACCCATTTTCTGGGAAATAATTCACAATTTTAAAATTCAAATCAAAACAAATTGTAAAAGATAATGAATGATGAGGTTTAAAAGGTTGTTAACCCTTACTCTGCCACGCACCGATATTATCACCGTTTGGGTGCCCCATCTTTGACTCCTCCTCCCAAGCGTGTTTTCAGAAATGTGCCTGTAGAGTAAGGGTTAAGACCCTCTGTCAGAAAATTAAAGGAGTACTAGACCGAAAAGTGAGGGTAAATTTTTAGGGGCCCCAAAAAAAATCAAATGCTTATCTAGCACGCAATGGTATAGCAAGTTTATGGTTAATAGGAATATTCAAGTGATCTTTGCCCTCAGTCACGTCACCTGTGGGCTGTGGAGGCATGAAGTTTATAGATCTATTGTGGATAATATATTTGTGAAATTCGGAAAAACGATCGCCCTCACTTTTCTGTCTAGTTCTCCTTTAAGCGAATCACAAAATGAATCAGCACAAGGCAAAAACAATTTTAAAAAGAAATCCAATTCTGTCCTCAGTGCCCTTGCGATATTTTTTTCCAACAAAAATTCATTCATGCCAAAGTAATTTAAAAACTAAGGTGCTTGTTTGATACACTTTATGCTAATTGATGCAAATTTTGAATATAATTGATCACTTCTCCTGCTCAAAGAAAGTTAGATTGATGTGAATTATGATACTAGTCATATTCTACTTTGTGTGTGTGTGTGTGTGTATTTGACACTTGGTCCTATTTGTAAGATTTAGATCAAACAGAAAAGATTTGACCTATGCACTTTTTTTTGTTTATAAAATTTCTATGAAGTATGTCATGATCCAGACATTAAATCTCAGTAATGCACAATCTCGAGTACTTGGTTTTTAGTCTAGTTGTACAATAGGTGAATTTCTTAACAAAGCGAACAAATTTATGTAAACTTTTCTAATTTTTCATTCTTTTTTGTGTTTTTTTATGCATTTGAAACAATCTAACATAAAACTTTTATCACAAAAGATTCATGTTTTGGCAGTGTTTATATGCATATTTAATGCACAGTTCAAAGGACTTTGCACTCATGAATAGCCCTCCTAAAGTCGAGCCATTCTACTTGTGTCCAATTCCTTTGCCCGTGCATTAAATACACATATAAACACTCCGCTTCAATATTAATCTTTAATTAATTTTGATGCCCTTTTTTGCAACATCACCTTTATTGTCAACTGACCTTTTAATTGACAATGTTATATCAGTTAACACATTCAAAATCTCAAATCAAAATAAATCACAAAAAACAGTTTTCGTGACTTGAAAATTGGCAAACATACAGTTCCTTCGTCAAAAATGACAGAATAGAATTTCCACAACAGAAGAAAACGAAGAAATATTTACATCTTGATCAGGTGGGAAGAAGTCAACATTCAACATTATTGCTATTTATTGCACTCTTGAAAATCTGACATCTTCAGAAGATGACCAATGTCAAATGGACATTAATCCCCACAAATTAAATACATTCACACATATGTAAAAAAACATGTTTCCTTCTGTGTTTTAACACATCTCTGTGTTTAAACATAAATATGTTTAAACACATGTCTATGCTTAAACACATGTCTATGTTTAAACACATGCCTATCTTTAAACACATGCCTATGTTTAAACACATGTCTATGTTTAAACACATGTCTATGTTTAAACACATGTCTATGTTTAAACACATGTCTATGTTTAAACACATGTCTATGTTTAAACACATGTCTATGTTTAAACACATGTCTATGTTTAAACACATGTTTATGTTTAAACACACGTCTATGCTTAAACACATGTCTGTTTAAACACATGTCTATGTTTAAATACATGTCTATGTTTAAACATATGTCTATGTTTAAACACTTTTGGGTGTTTACAAACACTAATGTGTTTACAAACACTTCTGTTTAAACATTGCTGTTTATGAACATAGGTGTTTAAACACTGTTGTTTAGTGCTAGATCAAACATTTCTGTATTTAAACACTTCTGTAACTAAACACCTTTATGTTTAGAAGTGATTAAACAAAAAAATGTTTCCTCCTTGTATTTAAACACTGTTTAAACAACTGTGTCTATGCACTTCTTTGTTTAAGCACTCCTGTGTTTAAACAGTTTTGTTTAAACAAAAGAACATGTTTCCTAAACGTCTTTAACAAAAACAATTGCAACTTAAAACTCTACTTAAGACTTGAAAAAATTCTCTGCTTTTTACTCATTCTCATTGTCCCTATTTTGACAAGAAAGTTTCTCTGTTTCTCAATATGCTTTTCATTACTCTCAAAAGGGAACTGAATACAAACCCGTATTTAAATGCAATTAATCTTTCAGAATTTGCACAAACAATTCTCTTTCTGAACTTTAAGCCCTTTTAAAACATTTTCAGGCAAATCTGTCACAAAAACTCCTGAGTCTTAATATGTTTTATCTTTCAACTACAAAGTGTACAAACGACAACCACATATTTAGAAGCATATTTCACCTTATAGATAACATATATCTTTCTTATTCTAAAAGTGATTGTCCTTACCTCTCTAGAAAATATTGTTTAAAATTATCATAATCAATATAATCAATATTTCACTTTTTGGACAAAAATTTACTCCGCTTTCTAAAAACTGTTTTGTCTTGGTTTCATAGGTGACCCATAGAAGGAGGGGGGGGGGGAACATACCTCCAGTTGAGTCTTCTAGCCTCCCCTGGTAAATATGTGGTTAACAATCCAGTTTTGTTGAAGAGTTGGTTCCCCACCCCCTTTCCCTCCCTCCATCAGAGAAATCCCATCTTCATTATTCAGACGAAATATACCTTTCTTCTTAAATCTCTCTCAATAAAAAAAACTGATTACAATCATGCATTCACAAACATATATCTTTTACTATTTGAACACAAAGTAATACCTTCTTTCTGAACTATTTCCTTTCTCTCTCATAAAAGGAAGGACTGGTCGAAAATCATATATTAAGGAACAATTTTCACTAATATGTTTGTCCTTTTTAACAGAGATTACAATCACATATTTGAAACATAATCTTTCACTAAATGTAAATTCTTAAAGGGGCTTATCCTTTCTCTCTCACAATCATATATGAAGAAAAACAAACAGAATTTGGGTAACCCAAATCCATCACTTTAAATATTTTCCTTCCCTCACAAACATGTGCTGTATCACAAACAATTGATCTTTAATTACAAGCAAAACAATTACTTCCACTTCCTAAACATCCTTTCCTTTCTCAAATGTGGATTTAGTAAAATAATATATCCAGAATTATAATTATATTATTAAAAATACATAAAACAATTTCCTCCATATGTTTAAGAGGGGACTCGTGATCACAATCATTTATTTCAGAAAAATAAATCTTCAAGATTTTGAGGAATACCCCTTCTTCTAAATGTGCATTCTTTATTCTTTCAAAATAATCACAACCATATTTTCAGAAACATAATAAATACTCGCCATTAAAATAAGCTTTTATTAGTCTTCTCTCTCGATGGGATGATCACAATAACACACTCAGATATACAATCAATGGGGTTGGCGGCCAAAAAGTAAAGGTACATTTTTCTAGAGTCTCAAAAATATTTGAAACCAAACTCAATGTCATGGTAGTGAAAACCTTTCTTAAAGTTTTGAAATTTTCAACGACATCAGTATTGAAAATTAGACCAGTGTTTTTTTTCAAAATTTCCTTGACTAAGCATGATGAATAATTCTGGCTCTAAATTTTCAGTCTATTGCACACAAACTCACTAGTGTTTATAACTCACTGATGAAAACATCCTTTTTAAAAGTGCAAATAAATTCTCAGCCCTACATTACATGCATGGCCTGGCCTTGCAGTATAACCCTATCCATAATACCCGATTCTTCACAATAACTTTCATTGTGTGTATATAGATGATTAGGAGTGTCATAACTGATGCGTAGAATCACTGAACTATCTGTGGTAGGTTCCCTTATTGCTTCCAACAGAGTCTAAATGTCATACCTGCCGAAATGGAGGGTCTTGCGGATGAAAAGACTGAAAATTTGTAGCGAGGGTTGGACGTAATGACCAAAAAGACGCCCTTACCTTGCGAGCGAGAACTTCATTAATCTTCACTATACATAGACTTCAAATCAATTTTCTCTTCAAAAACACACAAAAACTTTCCCTTCTATCTTAGAATTGAATTGTATTGAGCCAGTGGTGTAGCCACAGGCAGAATGGAGGAGTCCAGACTATCCCACTTTGTTAAAATTTAGACCCTTGGACAAACAGTTTTTGGACATTGACACAAAATGTCAAGGTTGGACTCACTCTTTCTTGGAAGTACTACGCCTCTGGACTGAGCACAATCAAATATTCAAATAGATAATTATTCTGGTTCACTTGTCTCAATGCAATAAAACATAAATGGTAGGCCCTTCAATCATTACAAAAACTTGTCTATCCAGGGTGGTAACATGACCCATACTTTGACCTTTCATGAATTTTAAGTACCCGAGCAACAGTTTACACACTCACAGAAGTCATGCACATTATGAAATATAAAACCAGATGAAGTGAATATCTAATATAAAACCAGATGAAGTGAATATCTAATGCATAAGTATAATTGAAAAAGAAAAATTAACATGAGATGACTAATTTCATTTTCAAAATTGTTCTTCTAACCTCAGATGAATGCCCTAAAATCACACTACTGGTAACATCTATGGAAATATGAAGCAAAATTCACATTCTTTAGCTCTTCTTACTCTTATATATTTCTTACAGTCATAGAGATATCCCCAAATCTACTCAAAAAAATTGCTTCTTTAATGTATATAAACGTATAAGGATATTTCAGCTGACATCATGAGGTCACATGACTTTGTTTACATCACCATTTTGTAGGGAAAAGAACTGTCGACTGCTGTAAACTTACATACGTTTGCATGTTGTTATATACGATTACTTTTGTAAGATAATTATGCTGGAATCTTGATGTGCAACCAATAGGTTGCACTGATTGACATGGTTAAAATCCACTGATTAAGATTAATTGAAGTACTTGGAGGGTAATTTGGCTCTAAAATAATATTTTATATTAAACAATTAATTCATCTGTCCAGTTTATTTTAACCAATGCAATTTATATGCCCAGCGAGTTTTACATGCCCAGCGTGTGCTTTCATCACCAGCGCGTGATAGTGTGGATTTTAGTAGAACCAAGTTCGATTGTTTTACGTGTGATGTGACTGAGCTGTGTGAAGATCAGATGAGTGAAAAGCTCAATGCGCAAAGCTTTTCCCTGCAAAAAGGCTTCCACTTGAGTTAGGAGTCACATGATGAAATCCCTCTATACAGGCAACATTGGCTAAATTAACCTCTCTGAGTCAATTGATTGACAGCTTTTTCAACCAATCACCGCACAAATTTGCCTAGCAACAAAATCTGCATAACAAAGCGGGGCAAAAATCCTGTGCAGTAATGGTACAGTACAGCCAGCTGGCGGTGCGTGCTCATGCAGTCAATGCAATTTACTTCACAAAACTTTGACACACACAGACTGAGAGACAGACAAGATAGTGAACAAAACTTGCGCCTAAGGGCTTGTAAATCCAATTTCCATTATCCAGAACAGTTCTCAAATGGAATTTTATTCATTCCTTTTGTTAAAATCTCTAAAGATCCGCAGAAGTGCCATAGATGGATTGAAACTTGTGGCAGACCACGTGAACATTGAAATGTCAATGCATTGGTCATGCATGCTTGATTGGAGTAGGATTGTTTGCCCCACCTACTTACTGCATTGCTATGGTGGGCGTGGCCTATTTCTGTACTCAGAGAGGTCAATTGCTTTTAAAACCTATTAAAAATCATTATAATAGCACAAAATTTTATCAAAATCAGTTCAACATTGTCCATTTTAGTTTTAAAATCCTAGGTACCAGTTTGCATATTTTATGCAAATTTTGTGATGCAGTACAGGGCGACCTTGGGTATTTTCATTTGTAAATCCTTATGTTTTTCTATCATAATTATTTGAAGCGGTGAAGCAAATTCTGACCAATAGTTTTTGAGTCTTTGCCATGCCCCCAATAAAATTTCTGATCCGTTTCTGTGACTAAGATTTAGAAAATTGCATGATCAAATCACCATCCTTACGAGGAATGGTCCATCAAATATTCATGGGCTTTGCACAGTCCTCCAAAGCATATAATGTATATTTATATTTAGGCTCAGCCAAGGACTAATCTGATTCACATCACTGAACAGCAGTTATGTGGCTTGAGCCCAAGATGAACGACCTATTATGTACAGTGTAACAGTAGCTGCATGGTTGCTAACAAGTGAACTGTGAATAGACTATGAAGATGTTATCAGATTAGAAGGTATAGATTACCCCTGTGTTGTGTATGGTGTAACAATAGCTGGATGCTAGTCAATGAATTGTGAAGAGTCTCTCGGGTTGAATGGTGTGGATTACCCCTGAGTTTGAGAAAATGAGAGTGTCGGGTTGAGGGGGGTTTAAGGGCCAAAAATTCTTAATGTGGTATTTGAATTACAAAAAGATTTTCAGCTGTCTGCCCAGTCATACATCACAAATTTTGCATAAATTAAAAACTGATCAAAATATCCACAGATTTTAATACATTTTCAACCAATGCAAAAATGGCTACATGTCCACAGACCTTTAATAAGTCTTAACTTCCACAAAACATGATTACATAGGCTTAGGAGTTTGTTTTATGATGTAAGGGGGGGGGGGGGACAAATGACCCAAATATGTAACATTACTGACATAAGTCACAGCATAATTTTGCCCAAATTTGGTTTACAAGTGTTTTCAAAAATATAACAATTTCAGGGTGGTGAGGGGAATTCCCCCTGCATTTCCCCCTCCTAAGCCTATACATGATTCTTGTACTTCACTTAAAAATGGATTGTTCTTTAAATGAACATACAATGATGAAGCTATTATTCCAAACTAGTTCAAAGAATTAAGAAGCCCTTGATCCAAACATCTCGTTTTCCTTTGCATTTTTGACATGGTCGTTTCTAACATCCCCTAGTGTGTGAACCATTATATCCATTGTTAGTTCCACTGAATACAGGGAGTTTAATTATCGTTTGTTTGTGCATTAAAACAATCTCAATGTTTTGAGAATCTAAACAGTGGCCAATTGCTTTCTCCTTCAATTACTCTTGAATTCCAAAATATATCTACATCAAATCCTGGCTTGTCCAATTTCGTCAGTAATCAAGATGCTATATCTACATATATGTTTACAACATATATTATGTATTCAATTTTGTCATGATTACTGTTATTGTTTCAAAGTTGCAAAACGACAATAATAAATATTGAGAAAAAACAAAGAACTATCTACAAAACAATATAATATGCATATCTTCAATGCTCTAAGGTATAATAGTGACAGCTTTTATTTTCAAAATGGATTTCTATTGTCAAAATGGACTGGAACAAAGCCTTCACATTGCCATTATACTCCTTGTTTGGTACATAATACACTCTGTGCCAGAATAGCAAACAACAATTTAGTTAGCTATTCTGGTACAAAGTTTAACTACCAAAAAAGAAGTATAATGGCAATGTGAAGGCTTTTATTCCAGTCCATTTTGACAATAGAAATCCATTTTGAAAATAGAAGCTGTTTATTACAAAAAAACAATATAAAATCAAGAAAGGAATTATGACAAATCAAAACACAATGAATACCTCATCTACTGGCAAGAATAACATTTCTTAACATGCAACAATCGAAGCATATGGGTGATAACAAATAAATTATACATAAGAATAGTTTTTCAAGGCACACATAGGAAAGATAACAGCTTTCACACAATGCCATAATAGATAAAATAAAGATTTTAAGACATCTCATTGGTTCAATTCCCTCAAATTATTTAAAATGAGCAACAATCCCTACAAAAATCATTGTGTGTGTTCTCAAATTTTCAAGTCTAACCATCCAAAACAGTTTGGAAATGATCCTTTCCATGTTCTGATGTAAATTTGTGAGTGTTTGTGAGGAAGGGGGAGGGGGGGGAGGGGGTCTGTTTCTTTGCCATAGATTTCTAAAGGAAACATCCAATGATTCGATTTCATTCAAAAAATTGAAAATCAGCAGAAAAATCAATTTGACTAGAGCCATTTTACAACTTTCAAAAATTAGATCGGCCTAACCAGAAAATATGCAAATGCACCTTGCCTTGCCATGGGGTGTTTTGATTCTCTACCATCATTTCGTATGTGGATATCTCACAGACATAATGGCTTAATTCTTTAAAAAGAAGTGAAAAAAAATTCCTGTTAACATAATTCAACTTTCAACACTTTCTGAAATATTAGGCCTTACCATTCCACAAAATAGCAAATAATAAATCCTATCCATGTTTTAATGAAAATTGTTTGAGATTTACTACTCTCCTGCAGCATTGTCTTGAATAAAAGAAGCAGACTCTTCAATTCTTAAAAAATCTAAATGCCTGAAATCATTATCAATTTGGCAAAATCAATCACCGAGCCATCAATTGTTGACTGAAGAAAACATTCAAATGAATAGATTGCATTGTCTATAATATTCCAGTCAAATATTTTCCTGTTTATGGGTACAGTATATGGAAGTGTACAGGCAGCAGAAACTAAATTGCATTCAAATCTATTAAAAACCATCACAGAATTAAAAAAACTTAAATTGTGTTTCTTTTCAAACTTAGATTTTAATACACTTTCAAACAATATACATGACAATAAACCTTGAAAAGATCTTCATCAGCTATAGGCAGAAAACCAGTGAAGTATTTTTGCAAATTCAAAGACAGTTACACTGAGAATCTAAAGCATTGTGTAAGATTAAGTAAAAAAGTTCTCAATTGTCCTTTAAAATTCAGCTCCATTGAAGAAAAAAAAAATCACTTTCTAAGGGGAAGGTGTAAAAAGGGGACTCCAATCATAAATATTAATCTGCATTACAAATTACCCATGTATATTACCCCTTGCAAACAAATTATTTAATGATATTGAACTTTAGATTACAACCTTTTCAAGGTTTTAAAGTTCATGCACACACCCCTGACTTACATAGATAATGCCACATTCGTCAAATTCTGAGCTCATTTACCTTTCGCGAAAATGACTTAAAACACATATTAAAGATTTAATTAGAAAATTGAAGTAAACTCTTGAATCAGCAAAAAAGCATAATGAATATTTCGTAAACGTCAGTAATTTCAAACGAAAAATTTTCAAAACTTAAATTATCAAGGCTTTTAAATTCACAGCACCCCAAAAATGTAAAATGTGATAAAATATCAAATGAATGTAAACTGACAAGGATTTTCTTGCAAAAAAAAAAAAACCCTTATGTTTAATTATCTTTCTAGCTGTTTTATTTACATCCTAACCTATGTTTGAGTAAATCATTACATCCATAAACAGCAAGAAAATTCATTTCATGCAATAGAAACATGTTGCTCTTTTTAGGAGTTAAAGTTTCTGTATAATAATGGGGTTGGGTTAGACAATCACTGCAAGAACAAAATAATAATTTGTTAAATTAGCACGATTCAAATAAATGCAGTCTTGGAGGTACACGTTCCTTAAAGGACTATGGACATCTAGAGGGAACATGAGCTTAATTTGTTTAGAATATGATCTCAACCATTCAAACAGCAAATAAATTAATCAAAATTGGTCAAAAATTGACCAATCTACAGCATTTTTAATTTTTTGCTAAACAGACCTCCGTGGTGTAGTGGTTAGTGCTTTGTCCTCTCACCCGCATGTCCCGGGTTCGAATCCCAGTGGGTCTGCAACCAGTGAAATCACAACTGGTTATCAATTGCAGTGGCTGTCTTGATATAATGTCCAGCACTGGATGCTTTGGGACATTAAACCTTGCTATGCTATGCTATGCTTAGCTGTTTTTGCACAATAATCTGTGACATCAATGGGGAAGGACCTTTGTAAAACCATTGTTTTTTATTCCTTTCTTAATTTTGTTTAAAATATAGCATTGGACTTACAGCAAATTTGTTTTTAAACTTGGTCATACCCTGAATCATGTTATCTAGAACAGACATTCTAAAATTCACAAGTAGCTGAACAGAATTTAAAGAATTGTATAAAGATTTTGAGATGTGTTCCTCTTACTATATCACACATTCTGCAAAAAATCAACAAATCTTGAAATTTGTCCAACCATAACTTGAAAACTAAATAAGCTTTTCACAAATTCTAAAAATTATTCCACTCAGACTTTCATGCGCTTTCACATATCTTAAATCTGCTGGACGTCCATAGTCCTTTAAGGATACGTTGCACAGTATATCACTATAATCACTTTAAGGATAAGTTGCACAGTATATCACTATGATCAGTTATGACACAAATACGCCTGATCGCAAAACCAATTCCTTTTAATTTTCCGTTCAGCAAAACTTGAAAAATAAAACCAGCGATAACAAATACATCCAGAAATGGATGAAAAATAACAATATGATAACTAAGTGGAAATTATTCTTTGTGCAATTCCAAATAGTTCGGAAGAAGTAATAAAATGTTATCCTTTTTTAATGGTTCAGCCTCTAATGATTTATTGCCATTTTCGTCAATGTTCTGAAGCACTTGCTTTATCCCAAATAGATAAAAAAGGCACCAATTCTAAGCACCACTTGCAGCACGGCTATGATTTTGTCATGGAGGGGAAATTTTTTGAGTTTATTTCTATTGTGCAAAGAGAGGAATCTCCAATAAACAAACTTGTATGGACTTCAATAATCTTGAAATCCCCCCCCCCCAAAAAAAATAAAAAAATGAAGTAGCATCCATTTTAACCCTTGTGCCACAAAATATAAAACACTGAAAAGCATATGTGCTCTTTTCAAATATTTATCTGAAAATAGTGGTGTACCCAGCATGTACAAGCTCAGATGTACAAATATGATTCCACCTAAAAAAATGCATTTGCCGTAAATAGCCAGCATTTTACTCATTTTAAGTAATTTTCAGGGGAACAGTTGCACAACCCAGTATGTAAAATGTGAGGTGGTACAAAAACATTTTGGCTGGTAAACTTTAAAACAAAATTGGCCTGAAAAAGGTCAAACAATAACATCGATGACCCTTTTTAGCACACAATGTTTTCAAACTTTGAGTCGAAAACTTGCGTCAAGTTTGAATATGTTAACCCCTAAAATATTTTGCCTTCAGAAAAGTAGGGAAGCATGCATGGGGGATGAAGACCCAATCGGAGAAGTATGTAAA
>JAIGNY010003517.1:0-7500 GCA_020152595.1 Chiridota heheva
ACAGAAATTAAACAATGGATAGATGCAAACAGACTGAAAATGAATTCATTTAAAATGGAGTTTGTTCAATTGGGATCCAGAAGGCAAATATCAAAATGCAAAATTGATGTAATCAATATTAATGGGGAATGCGTTAGAAAATCAAATCAATTTAAATACCTTGGAACGTGGGTGGATGGTCAGATGTCTCTGAAGAGACACATTGCAGAAAAATGTAAAAATGCAATGTGGGGCATATACAAAATCAAACAAATTCGTCAGTAACTTACGCAGGATTCTTGCGCCACACTCATGTCTGGGGTAGTGCTGTCACACTTAGACTATGTAAATGCAATCTTTATAGGACTTCTGGAGTGTGAATTGAACAAACTTCAGAGGGTACAAAATATTGCGGCCAAAACAGTTCTGGACAAACAAAAATATTATAGCACTAAGGAATGCCTTAGATTCTTACACTGGCTTCCAGTCAAATTGAGAATCCAGCATAAAGTACTTACCTTAGTGTACAAGTGTGTAAATAACCAGGCACCAAATTACTTGAAGGATCTATTAATTGATATACCTAATAGACGGAACACCAGGTGTACTACCTCATATAAAAAGTTATTTGACCATTTACCAAACGTAACACTTTTGCTGGTCTTTCTTTTAGTGTAATGAAACCGACATGGTGGAATGACCTACCAGATTTCTTAAACTTGCTCAGTCGGTAAATGTTTTTAAGCGTCATTTGAAAACTTACCTTGTCAATTAATTCTAGTGGTAACTCCTATTTTATTTGTTTTGTTCATTTCGGTCCCATTGTGCTGGCAGAGCGGCTATCGTTCTTGTTTTGTCATTGTATTGCTGATTTATTTGTAAAGCGCCACTGAAGATTGCCAGATCGAAGTGTGCGCTATATAAATTTATGAATTATGATTATATACCTAGAGGCCCATTAAGTGGTCTCCTTCATTTTAGCCACTTAACTAAAAGTAATCGATGATTTCAGGTCAAGGTCAAGATTATCCGCGCCGAGTTTTTCGAAATCTAAACGGTGAAATTTCTTGGAGCAATACATTTTGTTTGTTTATTTAATCTTAAAGTAGCCGAATACTCATTTCCCATTGTCCCACGTGATACCGAAGCTTCGAGAAAAAAAATCCCAACCGTTTTAAGTTTGACCCATCACTATGTCAATGGGAGAGCATATGGGCATTGTGGGTAATATCGCGCAATGGCGGCCACCATATAGTTTTTCTATCTCCAACTTCTTGAAAATATTTTATCTCCAACTTTTTGGAGACCTCCCTGACTGTTATATAAGAATTAACTTCGGGATCAACCACCGCTGTTTCATCGCTCCCGACCCTGAAATCCCGCACAACGGACCCGCCTTATCAATACTCACAGTTCCCCAACCCCCAAAGTTTTGGTAGTCTGGCTACGTTACCGCATTTTACATCTCTGCGACTAAGATCGGTGCCAAAGTACTGAAGTTAGATGCTTTTAGCCTCATGACTATAGTCAGGATGACATGATTATGATATCTATCCGAGTCAGGCAAGATCTGATGATTGCGATATATCTGTGATTTAAACAGCATAGATGTATCCGACATTTAACACCTCTGCCCGACTGAGATCGGTTCTTAAAAAGGGAGGCTCGTCTTATAAAAATACGTTAAAATTGGGGGATGCGATATTTTGACGTCACTTCCGGTTGTGGACGCAAGATCCGATCCACTGTATGTTTGTACATGGGAGTTAAAAGAGAACTCCATGGTTTGTACAGCCAGACACTAGCATGTACGTTGTGTGTGCCGATTTACATATACAGCGCATTACCTTACTGTGACGAGAAGAAACTTGTTTGTTTTTTCAATGCGTTTGCCAGAAAGCGAAAGATTAGTATTATAATACTACAAAAATAGTCCTCAAATAATAATTACTGAGAATAAAGAAGAAGAAGAAGAAGATCAAAGCAAAAGTCGCAATAAACGATTCTACCGGGGCTCTAACTCACGACTGTTGATAAGAAGAAAAAAAAATTGCTTCCGATCGCCGTAACCTACTGGGCTAACTCGTGTAGTGACCTTTAAGATGTTTTAAATAACTATATACCTTGCAATACGAGACAACGAATCGCGCAGCAAATTTTCAACCAATCAAAAAATTTGAACGGAATTCTAAAAATTGTGCACATATGACGATTTCGCCTCTTTAACTATTCCATGTTGTCAGTATCATTCCAAGTAGGGAATGATCAGATGATTGAGTTATATCTCTAATTTAAACTGTACGTCCGACATCTTACATCTCCGCCCGACTAAATTCAGTGGCCGGCCTACTGCAGGGGGCGGAGCATATACAGCTGATGATTATCATGGGAAAATGCCATGCTGGAATGCAACAGGAGGGAAAGAAGTCTTTTTTAAGAAGCTCTTGTCAAAACAGGCATATGAGGCCTATTTGTTGTATAGGCAAATTAACTCTCGAATCTACCCCGTTCTCCGTTCACCCACTCTCCGTTCCCCCACTCCCCGTTCCCCGTCCTTTGTTCATCCGCTCTCCGCTACGCCACTCGATAGTAGCCCTGATCACCCGTTCTCCAGCTCACCCACATCTTCGTTCCCCAGCTCACCCACATCTCCATTCCCCAGGTCACCCACATCTCCGTTCCCCAGGTCACCCACATTTCCGTTCCTCAGGTCACCCACATCTCCGTTCCCCAGCCCACCCACATCTTCATTCCCCAGCTCACCCACATCTCTGTTCCCCAGCTCACCCACATTTCCGTTCCCCAGCTCACCCATATCTCCGTACCCCCATTTCCCATATGCCTTCGCTCGAATGACAAGGAATTGATGGAGCTTTAAGGGAGAATTCAAACTTGAAAAAAACAGAATATTTATAAGAAGATTGAAATATTAAAATAAGACCCAAATATTCATAAGAAGATTAAAATATTAAAATAAGACCTAAATATTTATAAGAAGATTGAAATATCAGAATAAGACTTAAAGATATCAAATAAACAGAGGGTAGTAAGACAAGGACGTATAGAAAATATGTACGTAAAAAAGCAATAATAAAAAAATGGTTTCTTTTAAGAACTGGTACCTCTTTGTTCCCCGCTTTATCTATTCCTCGCCATTCGGGTGGGGCGGGAACAGGGTTGCGGGTAGCGCAACCCTTGGGGAACGGGCCAACCAAGGATCGTGGGAATGGTGAATTGTAAGAGGTTGGGAAGATTGGGGAAAGGAGTGGGCGTTGGTTGGTCTGGAAGTTAATTCGTATATAAAGCCCGTCATTATGCACGACCTATCTACTGATCTACGCTTATTGAAAGTGTTTTTTACCGTAGAAGGCAGTCACACACTTTGAGTAATTAAAACAAGATAAAGATACGAAAACTAAAATTGTCCTAAACGCAAATGACTACAAACAAGTATGTTGTTGTTATAGTCACGTTGACCAGTGTTTGAGTGGCCATTATGCCTCCTCGTCTATAAGGACCCTCTCCGAATTGGAATATTTTCATAATCATTATCATAAGCATACCTGGACCCTCTCCGGTCATCATGGGCACGGATAAGGGGCCGGAGTACGTGCCTCCCCCTCCACTTTTTCGCAAATCATAGGAAGGATGACCTCTAATTTTGTAACGATTACTGTTGCAAAAGATATGAAGAACAGATCATATCCACTAAAACTGATAAGAAAAATAAAGTTGCGTGTGACACATAGCTGCATAGAGGCAAGATAATCGTATAATTGAAAACGCACTTGAATGATACCTTTGAAGCAACTTCCATCATTTTTGTGGTATTATCATGCTTTTAAATATATTTTGAGGTATTCTATCTAGGTGGTGTCTAATATCCTGATACGTTCAAGACAATAATTTTTACCGTCAGTGTTTATACACCTTGTTCTGAGATTTTATAAAGGTCTATGATTTGGGCGTGATTATTTCTAAAAGAAGTGAAGGCCACGAGAACTGAAAACCTGAATTCCTACAATACAACGTCGTTTTAAACTATAAACTGAAAAAAAACAACGTGATCACATTTTCCATGCTCTATAACAAATAAACATTTTGTAGCAAAATCACGTCGAAACTATAGGGTGGGGGCGAAACTATAATGGGGTTAAATTAGAAAGTAACCGAACAGATGAATTATTTACCAATTCCCTGACTTCGCATTTCGTCTTTCAAATCAGTCGTAGTAAACGTGCGTTCCCCACCTCCTTCCCTGTCCATGGTCATTTGATGGCACAGCCCCTAAAGCATGCCTGACCAATTTGACAAGCGGTATGATGATTTTAAGACGTGGGGGCAAACGAAGAGTTATACTACTTTTCTAAGCACTCGTTGTTTGTTCACTGGTGATTTAGCTACGTGATTTGAGGATGTTCAACACCGTTTATTGATGACGTAAATCATTCACATCTTAGAACTTTGTAAGGAATTAAAATCGAGGAGCGTGAATGCGCAAATGAACCAAATGTTCTGCGCCTTAATGCTTAAAGAGAGTCGACTTCGATGATTTTGCGTGAATTTTGTTTTATTCTAATTGTATTTATTCCAACATTCACATGGGGTAAGTCAGTTAAGCACTTATCTTACATAAGGCACCGTACAACAGTACCTAATAGGTAGAGTAAAAGATAATAATATCTAAAGATTTAAACAAAGAAGGTAAAGTGACAAGGCATATACGTATGTACATGGGTTCCACCATCTTTTAGGTACGGATTTCACTTGATATCATGTACGCAAATCGTCGCGCAGCGCTTTAAAACCTTGTCATTGTTACTAAAAGATGTCTGCCCCCGTAACGGATATCTGTTCACCAGCCCGTTTTTCGGTCGTCGCTCTAGTATTGCGGAGTACATGTTGAAAATCCGCCATCTCTGATACAGTAACTTACAAATTTTAGAATAATTAAAACGTTCGTAAATCAAACTAATGATTTTGAAAGATATACAATTTAAAATGCGTGGTTATTTTTTCAAAAAAGTAAAAGCGTTAAAAATCCAATTTACAATATTTGTTGGACAGTACCGTTATAGAAATAGGTGAACAGAACGTGACAGAAGATAGATTATTTCTGGCCAGTCAACTGATTCAAGAGAACCCAATTGTAAATGCTGCGGAAGTGTTTTTTTGTGTGTGTTTAATTGTACAAGAACTGCGGACATGATCCTGAGGTACTTGAATGCGTCAAAACATTACATTCTTTCTGACTATGGAACCAAATGAGAGAACATGAAGTGGATTAAATGTAAAGTAATGAGGACACTTGACTTACTTCAGTACTTATTCACAGTGGAACATAGGGCCTTCACTGCAGCTCTCCGTCTCCTTCGGTCAAGTGCCAGCTTTTTTGCTTCTCCTTAGGAAAATTTGAGCTTTTTTGAGCTCAGCATGAGGGATTGTCTCCAGCATTGCTGGCCTGCCTCTTCTTACTTAGATAACTAGCATCTGACTGTAGTATACGCTACATAGCCACTACATGGCTGTTATAGACCTTTTCAAATCTGAATCTGCAATTTCCGGATAACTAATCTAAATAATGTCACATGGCCGAGATTCACGTGTCCATAATGGACCATATACTGGAGGAATCTTATTGACCAATAAAATACTGGAAAAATCTTGGCCGTCTGCACAATTCACGCACGGTATGGGACTAAGCGTATAAAAAATGTTTTCAAACGCACGTATCATACGTGCGTTATACATGAAGGAAATACGCGCGCGTATTGCTGCTTATATTTCTTTCCTCCAGCCTGCACCTGATTGGCTGGGAAACAAAGGAAAAGTTCCCCCAGCATTCGATTGGTCGAAGTACTGAAAAAATCACGTTCGGCTAAACTCGGTTTGTAAAGGTATATACACGGTCAGACATCACTATAAACTTTGTAGCGTTGAAACTGCTGATTGGTCATAGAAGCGTATATGAATTTCGACTACGCGCTAGAATAACAAGGCTTCTCCGCGACGATCTAAAGTCAACTTTTGACAATGACTTTTATCGTCAAGGATCAGTTTTACGTAATACAAAATAAATCTCTCTCTATATATATATATATACACATATATATATATATATATATATATATATATATATATATATATATATATATATATATATATATATATATATATATATATATATATATATATATATATATATATATATATATATATATATATATATATATATATATATATATATATATATATATATATATATATATATATATATATATATATATATATATATATATATATATATATATATATATATATATATATATATATAGATAGAAAATAGAATACAAGGTATGTACGAATTCCGTCAACAGTTTCGTGTTGCATTTCTACACTGAAGAAGGGCTTAGGAAGCCCGAAAATTTTGTATTTCAATAAATCTTTGTTGACGGAATTCGACATACCTTGTATTCTATTTTCTTCTGCATATTTGCACGTCAACACGCGGTATATTTTGCAGCTATGCTGCATGGACCCTATATATATATATATATATATATATATATATATATATATATATATATATATATATATATATATATATATATATATATATATATATATATATATATATATATATATATATATATATATATATATATATATATATATATATATATATATATATATATATATATATATATATATATATATATATATATATATAATATATATACATATATATATATATATATATATATATATATATATATATATATATATATATATATATATATATATATATATATATATATATATATATATATATATATATATATATATATATTCAATAATACTATAATGAGCCGTTAACTTGCGTTTTGGGCGTGCCATTTAATAAAGAAATCTATATGAAAAGTTGCGTTTTGTGCAAGTGCCTTCGCTACTGACGTACCTTTCGAACAGCGCCAAGATGGATGCACCTAATTAGTTAAAAAGCTGTCGAACAAAGGAGTGTCGGTGAAGTCAACATGCACTACTTGTAAGGCAATACTTACATACTGAGTGTGAGACAACGCACTATACACTCATAACGTTGAAAACTACTCAGACAACAACAAATAACATAATCATGAAATGAAAACCCTTCTCAAAACTCACAAAAGTACTCAGGCCTACGTGCTATAATTTTGATATCATTAGCATATTGAAACTTTAAAGTATCTTTCAAACTAATTTACAAATGAAATGATGAACATTTTGTACGTAAAAAAAACATTTGAATTACGGAAGAAATGACATTCTGATTACTTCGCAAATCCCTCACTTTTAACGCGTACATAAATAGTGCGCGTTTCACCTGAGTGCGCTGTTAACTGCTATTTTGAAAATGTTTGTCAGTAAATGTGCGCAGTGTTTGATTTAATGCTATACGCACGTTGACTTCACCGACGCTCTAATATTCGACAACTTTACAAGTAATTAGATACATCCACCCAATGCGCTGTTCGAAAAATA